>CM029021.1:78734668-79334668 GCA_016801055.1 Panax notoginseng
AAATAAGACCTAATTTATTTTGGTAATTAATAATAGAATACATGCTAAAATGTTGTTAATTACAAATTCATTTACAGAATTTTACAAGGTTTAAATTACTGTAACTGTGAAGCATATTAAATGCTATTTAATCGGACCGAATTAATCGGATTGGTTAAGAAAATTGAGAATAGTTCTCACGGCTGAAAAGCTATCATATGTCCTTAATACATCTATCCTTGCAATGGTTGCAGATAATGCATTTGAAGAAGAGATTGCTACTTTTAGAAAGTGACAAGATGATGCACAGTTGGCTCAAATGCATCATGCTCACATCCATGAGTAACGAGCTTCAGCGTCAACATGAAACTATGGATGCTCTTATTATATTCATGCGCATCAAGAAGTTGATGGTGAGAAAAGTAGAACTGATAGATATCAGATATCTAAGGAGCTCTTCCGATCTAGAATGACCAACAACACTACAGTATAGACACATGTCCTAAACATGATCAATTTGATTAAGCAATTAGGACAACAAATTTTGTCATGGATGGAGAGTTGAGCCAAGATTTGATCTTCCAGTTACTCCCAGACTCCTTCTCACAATTATTGTGAATTTTTCATATGAACAAGCTAGATATCAGCTTCGCTGATTTGCTTAACATGTTGAAAAATATTGAGAGTCACTTTCCAACCAAGAAAGACCAAGTCTTACTGGTAGGGGCCAAAGGATCTTCTAAAAAGAAGAACAATTCAAAGAAGGCAAATAAAAAAAAAAGGGGCAAAAACAAAGGATAATAAGAACAAAACTGATACGAATAGAAAAGAAGTTTGCTTCCACTGCAATAAGCCTGGACACTGAAAAGAAACTGCAAGAAACATCTTGCAGAGGCTAACCAGAGGAAGCTTAGTGAAGTTTTGGTTACACATACAATTTTGTTCATGATTTAAAATAAATTTTTCTTTAAGTCAAGATACTACTTGGGTATTGGATACCGGCTTTGGTTATCATAAATATCGATTTATGAAGGGACCAAGCAGAAGTAGAATGCTAAACAAGGATAAGTAATCCTATGTGTGGAAAATGAAGCAAAGGTTGCTACATTAGACATAGAAAGTTATAGTTTAGCAATATCTACCGGAAAATCTTTTAAGTCAATAACTTGTTATTGTATTCCAGTTTTTGTTAGAAACATTATTTCCATTTTTGTTGTTGGACAATGAAATCTTTGATATTATATTTAAGAACAATTGTTGTTCTATTTATAATAATAATGTTTTGTATAGAACTAAAATATTATTTAATGGATTTTGTGTACTTGACTTACGTGAAATTAATTTTGTAAATTGAACAAACTAGTATAAGAAAAGGAGATGATCATTCAAAGAGTTGAATATGTGTATTTGCTGAAATATAAGTTTGAATTATTTGAAAGGTTCAAAGAATTCAGAAGTGAAACAAATTGGTAAAGTATTAAGATTATTTGATAGGATCAAGGAATAAATACTTGTGCAATAAGTTTATAGATCATCTCAAATGGTTTTCTCACAAAGGACTCCTCCTGATACGCAATAATTGATTGATGTATCTGAAAAGAAAAATTATACCTTGTTGGACATGGTACGGTCCATAATGATTTTACCGACATTCCAATATCCTTCTGGGGTTATGCCCTAGAAATGGCTGCATATATACGAAAAGGTAACCTCAAAATCCCGCCCCAAGACTCCATAAAATTTATGGACAAGGAGGATTCCTAATCTTAAGTATGTTAAGATAAGGGGTTGTCCAACTTATGTGAAAAGGTTTCAAAGGATAAGCTTGGACAAGATTTGACAAGTACAAATTTGTGGGACATCCTAAAGTAAGTTTAGGGTATATGTTCTATAATCCTACTTAGCAAAAGGTGTTTGTTGTGAAACACGCTACCTTCTAAGATAAAGGTGTTTATCATTGAAGGAGCTAGTGGGAGGATAATAGATCTTAAAGAGTTCAAGAACCATAAATCACTATAAGTCAAATAAGAGGAACCTGTAGATAGACCTATTGTACCACAACTGAATTGTAAATCTAGAATATTACCGAAGATAACTGGGAGGTATGGATTCATCATAGATGATGATAATGAGGTACACATAATAGAAGACGATGATCCAGTTATATACGATGAGGTAAGAGTTATAGACACTCAGAAAAATAGATTGAAGCAAGCTTCTCAAAAATGGAACATTCGTTTTGATGAAACAAATCAAAAGAGTTTGATTTTATCACAAATAAGAAATAAACCTAGTGTGTACAAAAGGGTCAGTGGGAACACCGTGACATTTCTAATATTATATGTTGATATACTATAGATAAGGAATGACATACTAATGCTACAATCAGTAAAGATAAAGTTGTCTAAACATTCGTCCATGAATAATTTGGGAAGAGTATCTTAAATTGGGGATACAAATCAATATAGATAGATTTAAGAGGATACTCGACTTAACCCAAGAAACGTATATTCATTTGATGCTAAAGTCATTTAGCGTGAAAAACTCCAAGAGATGTCTCATGTTGATGAGCCCTGGAGTGCATCTCTCTTAATAGTCCCCATAGACTCATAAAAGAGAGATCGCGTGAGTAACAATAATGTATATAATGAAATATACAATACCTGAGATTGATCAGTCATATTCTGGAGAAGTTCACTATGAGTCAGTGAAAAACATCTTAAAGTACCTAACCGACACTAAGGATGCGATCATATTCATGGTGGGTCTAAATTAAAACTAGAGGGCTTAACAGACTCAAGTCTTTCAGATAGACCAAGACGATAGAAAATCCACTTTAAGGTAAAGCGTTACCTTGAACAGTGGTGCAGTGAATTACAAAGATTCTAAAGAGCAAAGAGTTGCTGATTTAGTGATAAAGACAAAGTATATAGCTATAAATGAAGCTGCAAGCTGATTATTTAGATGAAAAGTTCATTATAGAATTAGGAATAGTTCCTAAGTCACATCTTGGATCTAAACATGTATTGCGGCACTTTCATTTGATTAAAGGAATCATTGAAAGATGAAAAACCACTATAGAGATAGTTGACTCTCAAGAACAATATTACATATCCATTAACTAAAGCTTATCCAACAGCAGGATAATCGTCACTTAGAGAAGAAGGGTATGAGATACCAAGACGATTGACTTCAGTGCAAGTGGGAGATTGAAAGTAGTATGCACGCAAGCCAATCATGTTTGATGATAAAGCATATACTTTGTAACAATCTTATTCATTTATTAATAAAAAGTATTAATTTATTAAAGGCTTTTAATTACCTACATGATACTATTTTACAATATGTGATAAACCCATAGTTTTAAGCTATGCTTTTAGAATAATGATGATGATCATTCTAATGAGATCTAAATTCTTAGAAAGCTTAAAACTAAAATAGTTTCCAATCGTTGGATTACTAAATTGGGGATTAGTGAATCCAGATAGATTGGTACATACGTTTCTTTCTCATTGGATGAGGATGATTGATCTCATAATCATTTGTGTGGAGACACTAAAGCAAGTATGTAGGTGCTTATTGGAGAATAAGTTCACTGAATGTGGCTCGCTAAGGAATACCTAATGGAGTTTTACTTTTCTGTCAATAGGAATTCCTATAGTGATTGTAGTAAAAGTGATCCTTGGACTTGAGATTATCATAGCATCTTGTGTATGATAAGTTATACTTTGACTTATTCCTTAAGACCCTTAGGATATATCAAAGGGTATGCTTGGGTACAATAAGTCGTACATGGAGATAATGTATGATCAATAAAGAATCTACTGCTTCTAGTAAAAGAAGATAAATGTTCTTTGTGATTCGATAAATGACAACCCAGTAGTCATTGGCCAATGCAGAATGAAATTAGAAAGGAGTTTCTAATTTGCATTATTTGGAGTTGTGCATTTAAGAGTCGAAATACATATAATTAAATAAATTAAGAATTGACAGTAATTTCATGTCTTATATTTAATTGGGACATTGTATGGTGGAAGGATTGAATTGTACGATAACTATTTACTCAAAAGTTCTTTTATGATAAATGTTGAAATCTATATTATTTCAAAAGTCGTTGATCGCTAGGGAGGCTTATCCCTATTGTAGAATAAATATTATTTATTTAAATAAATTAATTGTTTAATTTATTTATTTAAATAAGATTAGAATTGTTCTAATTGATTTATTCACAACCGATTTTATATGGAGAACCTAAAGGATCACACCATAAAAGGAAGAATAATTATTTAGGAAGTTAATGGCATAATCGTAATAATAAGTTAAGTATATTTAATTTAATCTATGGTGATAGAATAAATTAAATAGCTTAATATTTATTATTTAATATTTTGGAAATATTAAATATAAATTAATAAGATGAGTCTTATTATTATTATTATTATTTAATTCTTAAAGGAGTTTGAGAATTAATTAATAAAAGTACTCTCATTTATTCCTAATAAGATTAGGAGGCTAATTAATTAAAATTTTAATTAATTATTCCTAATAAGATTTGGAACCTAATTAATTAAAGGAGTTTAATTAATTAAAATAAAGTTCAATTCCTTAATTGTTAAGGAGGGTTGCCTACATCTATAAATAAGAGGAGTCTTATTATTGGTGTAGAGTTATTGTTGACTTTTTCACAACAGACGTGATTCCAATTATTGGAGAGTGCACTCTTTTTCTATGAGAGATAGAAAAACTAGGGTTTTGCCAAATACCCATTTTTTGAATCTTTATTCTTTCTTGGTGGATCACCTCTAGAGGCCAAACACTTGGGTGGCTAATGTTGATCAAAGGAAGGAACCAAACCCGGTGGATTCAAGCTGAAAACGAAAAGGATTGGAGGTGAACTTGTACCTGAGGAAGCTCGAATCTTCAAGGGTATGATTCTTGTTCTTCATATTTATTCGTTTAATTAATAATTATGCATAAAGGATGATCCGAGTATATGGTTTGTAAAATTTTAAACTCTGATTTTTACACGTTTGCACTTATTTTGTACAATATGATTGCGTTCATGAATATTACAAACCTAATAGAATATACTTCTTGTCTAACATCTCCTGCAGTTGTATCATCAGTTCCTTCATCTCTATCGAAGTCATTCTATACGGGGCCTTTGATATTGGTGCTGTTCCTGGCGCTAAGTCGATCACTAGCTCAATCTCTCTATTAGGCGAAAGTCCTGGCAAATCCTCTGGAAAAACGTCTACAAATTCCCTAACCACTGGTATCTCTTCCAGTTTCACACCCTTCTTCTGAGTATCGACTATGTAAGCTAAATAAGCCACACAGCCTTGACTCAACAACTTCTTGGCCTGCATAATCGTCAGACATCTCATTTGTCTAGGCGATTTGCTACCATAGAAAACTACCTTTGATGGAGTCATAAGGTTTACACATTTCTTTTGGCAATCAATTACTGTTCCATAATTGAACAGCCAATCCATTCCCAAACTAACATCAAACTCTCCAAGTCTAATCAGAATTAAATCTACCATCATGATATTCTCCTTAATATTCACCCTACAGTTCTTGTACACGAACCTAACATGAATCATTTCCTTATTAACAATTTCTATGTTTAAAGGGAAGTTCAATTCTTCACTAGGCAATCTTAACCTCTTAGCAAAGTCATCAGATATAAATGAGCAAGTAGCACCCGAATCAAATAATACATAAGCATCAATATCATTGATTGGGATAATACCTGACACCACATCCTTTGATTGCACAACATCTTGCGCAGTCATGTTGAAGGTTCTGGCTGTGGGTTTATTTGATGCCGTCGGTCCATCAATGGCCCATGTACCTCTAATGCTACCTCCCTTGCTTCCTATTATTTCTCTAGCCTTCTTGTTAGGGCACTCACGAGCAAAGTGATCCTTGGACCCGCACGTGAAGCAAACGTTCTTCTTTGGTTGAGTGCAATTTGGGGCGATGTGACCCTCATGGCCACAGTTAAAGCATACTCGTTTCCCCAGTAAACACACACCCTTGTGAAACTTCCTGCATGTAGCACATGCTTCGAACTTCTTATTTTGTTGGTTACCCTGCTGATTTCTAGCGCCCATATTTCTATTCCATTTTCTCCTCAGATTATTGTTACCATTTCCACTACTACCACCTCTATTCTCAATCTCCACTTCATTCTTTTTCTTTTTCTGTTCTTGAGTGAACTTTGTTACCGCCTCGCCTCCACTTTTAACGAGAATGGCCTTCTCCAGTACTGCTGTAAATGTCTTTAATTGGAATAGGGAGACTCTACTGTACAACCAGGGCTTTAGTCCCTGCTCAAACCTCTTCACCTTGCGTTCGTCTGTGCTGACTTGATATAGTGCAAACCTCGCCAACTCGTTGAATTTTGTGGCATACTCAGACACCGTCATCGTTCCCTGCTTCAATTCTAAGAACTGCACTTCTAGCTGACTCTTCGAACTCTTTGGGAAATAGGTCTCGAAGAATATCTCTTTAAACCTATCCCAAGTCCTAACCCCTTGACCTTCTCGAGTTTAATTGGCCTGCCACCAATAACTAGCCTCTACTTTCAACATGAATATTACAAAAGCAGTCTTCTGATCTTCCCCAACTCTCGCAATATCGAATACTTTCTCTATCTCCATGATCCAGGTCTATGCCTCAACTGGATTCATGGACCCACAGAATTCTGGTGGTCTAACAACCTTGAAATCCTTAAACATTGTACCTTGGTTCTACTGTTGACTCTGCAAAGCACCCATCAGTAACATCACTAGTTGTTGAACTGGGTTAGCTTCAACATTGTTATTGTTAGTTCCCTCAGTGGTTCTCTGTCGTGGTTAATGTCTTGGAGTCATTTTCTGTTAAATTACACTCATTAGATTATTACTCAACTCCTTTAAGTAATTTCTACTTAACTTGCACCCCAATAAAAGAAATCATCACATAACACATAACACTTTGAATAAAATAATAACTTTTATTCATTTATAATCTTTTTGAAAAGCATAAGAACAATAGCATCACTGCTATTTACATTACTTTCCTAAACTACAAAAGTTCTAGGATAACATCATCATCATATCTCATCGGATACATAACACTTGGGATTTACATATTATTCAACATTTTATTAATCGCATAACAGGTACATTCACTACGATGTCCTACTAAGATATTGTGCAGCCTTACGACGCTCTTCCTCTGTAATACGGAACATTATTCTACGATCTAATATGTATGATGGCAACGTCTCAAACTGAATCAGATAACCCATGACCCTATCCTGAGCTCGATTAATCGCGGTGTTGAATATGTTATTCATCTCTTCCATCTTCATCCTCTTTGCTTGTGTCTCTCTCACTGCTATCTTGACTCGTTGAAACACTTCCTCGTACGCATCTTTGGCTCTTGCCCTCTTAGTATATTATTCCTGCAGCTTGTTCTTCATTTCTGCAATTTCCTCGATCAGTTTTTCATTCACTCCTTCAGTGTGAACCAGCTTCTCTTTGACATTGGTCAGATGTTCATCTCGATCCTGGATCTTGTCGTCCTTAAGTGCCATCGAGGTCTGTTATTGGGCTACTATCTCTTGCAACTCCTCGACGGTATCCTAAAGTTCCACATTGCTGTTGTAAACTTCACATACGAGCAGCTATCTAGTTTAGTGGAATCTCTTCTGTGAGATCCCGAAATTATGAAATGAAAGTATTCAATTTTCTTATAATTATTATTTTATTTATTAAATGGTTAAATTGAGAAAGGGTTAAAGTTAAGAGTGATATGTGAAAATTTTACAAAGTATGCAAGTTGTTATAAAATATTTGTTTGGTCGGGGAATATCTGTACGACGACACAATCATTAGTGGACCCCACAATGGAACTATTGTCGTAGTAAGAAAACGACAGAATTATCTTTTTATAAAAATAACGGCGAAAGTGTTACCGTTAAAATTGTTGAACTACCCGGTAGTAAAGGTACAGTAATACGCGTGGTTACATAGTAGCACACGATATTGATTATTGATGCTTACGTAAGAAGTCACTCAATTATACTCAATTATTACTATAATAATTGCTGCATCATATCTCTCATATTATTGATTCAATTATTGTCACAATATCATCTAAATAATATGTTATATTATTAAATCAATAATTGAGATGACAAAGTTATTTATATTATTATTTATAATATTGACAATGTTTAGAAGTTCTGTTAATGAGAGGCTAGATAATCTAATTGCGCGCCAATAGGGAGAAATCCTTATCGAAAAGCCCCCTCTTTCCTGGGAACGACCTGGTTGTTAAATATTGAAAATTATAATATTAATGATGAATAAGTTCGTGTTGATTAAAGATAAAATTGATAGTTCCATTGTGTGGGAATTGTTAGTGTTAGTGGAAATCGACATTTATTTCGATAATAATTGATGTCTGGAGGTTATATTGACCAATCGGGTAATTAACCGGATAAATGAGCAATTAATTGCTATTAATTCACATGCTTATAACTATGTGTTCACATGTGTGTACTATTAATTCACATGAATTACTATTAGGGGAGTTGGTGCAAGGTTGATAATACATGCATGACTAAATTAAAAATAGAGGTATAGATGAAGGTACTATAATATAATTAATTTTTTCACATATTTAGAACTATTGAGTCACATGATTTACTATTGATTCACATGATTTACTATTAGGGGAGGTGGTGCAAGTTTGATAATACTTGCAGGACTAAATTAAAAATGAAGAAAACGAGGGAGGTATTATACTGTAATATTTCGAGCCCCAAAACGTGCAATTATCGAAATTATATTTTCCTATAAATAGAAGCTCATTCTTCCTTCATTTCTCACCAATTCACTAAAGCTATAGAGTAATTATTATATAGAGAAATTATAGAAAAAAGAAGAAGAGAAGTTTGCTACCTCACTACTCCAGTATCCAGTTTTCTTTTGAGGTGAAGATGGGTGATGAAAATTATCTTCATCCTGGGTGCGAAGAGGAATTTAGAATCATAATTATGATTAAGAGTTATTCATATGATTGTGGACATGAATTGTTGATTGATGTTACAGGGATAAAATATAATTGGTGGACTTTTAACATGGAAAAGATAATAGACCTGATGGTCTATTTGACTCTTCTAATGGATTACTCGTTCCGCTGTAACTATGGTTGAAAAGTTTTATCATCTACCACATGTTCTAAATCTCTGATTTATTACTGATGAAGGCTATTGATGATGTAAATTATCTTTAGTAATGAAAGTTTTTACTGGGCTAGTTGTGCTCACCCTAGTTGCTTCACAATTCTTTTCAGGTAATAAGAGTGTTGTCGGGTCGAGCGGGGATAACAGGGGAATAGAACGATGGTCTATAGCTGTTGAGGTTCTCCCTAAATAGTATGGAAATAATTTTGTTGAGAACTTTAGATAAGTGTGTCGTATTGTATACGTCATTTGATATTTAATTTTGGTGAACCGAATAGGGTGAGGTGAACCCAACTTTGGAAGGTGTTTTGCCACTATCATACAAGATGTCTAATGACATACAACCTCGTGTTATCATAAGACATGGTTGTGCACATCTACTTGCTGAGTATATCTACGAACACTACCTATATGATCTTGGAGTTTATTTGAAATATAATTTTCACTTGGAGACAACAGAGATAATTATATGTCAAGAGAAGACTCACGATTAGAAAGAAGATGATAGTAATCTTCTTGTTTTTCTTTGGGGACTTTTGGGTCAACCATGGATAATTCTGTGGACATATGATATCTATCATAACCTAGACGTATGGCCTCCCATGTACGAAGGTTTCCTTGAGTATTTTCCAAAGATTTTAATTTCTAAAATAATAATTAACTGTACCTTTATGTAAGGTACCATTGTAATGTCTTGTGGTCAAGGCACCACGAGAGTTATATATATTTGTATTAAAAATCACAGCTTATCTGTTGTCGTACTCTGCACGACAGCTCAACAGTTGTATAAATGAAGTTTATATTTTATTTTTATAGTGCGATATCTGGCGACTCAGAATGGGTCGTATGGACCTATTTTGGGGGCGTCATATCTTCCTCCTCGTCCTCGTCATCCTCATCCTCCTGTGGCAGCTCAACGGAATCCTCCTCATCTGTTTCTACATCATCATCCTCATCTTCAACCACTGTGACCAACAGGGCTGACTCCCGTGGCAGTAGTTGTTCCCAAACCACCTGAATGTCACGAGGCTCCTCCTCTATAGGCATCTGATGTCCCTCCTCTCTAGCCTAACTGGATTCTCCGACATTGGTCATCTTGACAACAAAATTTTAAGTTTTAATTACTAATCATTATTACTAGACACTCACGAGCACATAAGTTGCAATCACATAAGCACATAAGTGTTTTATTACATTTTCCTTAAAACTCGATAAGAGTTTATCACCACTATCTTTTCAAAGGTTACTTCCTAAGGCTTTTCCCCTACCTAAGGTTCATAACCTAAAGCTTTGATACTAACTTGTGACACCCCCAAATCCCGGTACTTCATTCCCTCAGGATTTGGTGTTCACTTAATCAAAACATTCATGTCTAACTATCGAATCATAATAAAATTGAATAATAAACCTTCCCATTAAAGGATTACATTAATAAAAAATCTCCAAGGTTATCTAACCTTTACATACAATCATTCAAATGCATAAAATTAAATAACTTTATTACAATTATTAAAATCAAGTCTGATAATAATCTATCAACAACATTACAAGTCTTCAATACTTGTTCATCTTTCCCTTTTTGTTACTGGTGCTAGGTACGTCAACCTTCTCAACTTTAGCTGTAATATTTATATAAGCAAGAGTGAGCAAACAAGGCTCACTTGAAATAAAATTGAATAAAACTTTACAACCATTGCCAAATAGTAGGCTCAATAGAACTGAACAATATGCTCTATCAACATTTTGAAATATATAACTTAGGGTCCTTAGACCACGAACTATGTCCATAGTTATAAGTAATCTTTCAACTTAAACCTTAACAGCCATAAGACTATAGGGACTCCTCGTACTTAGGGGGATCAGCCCTTCGTACAATGTATTGTGCACAAACATTTTAACGCTAAGCGTAAACCCCTAATAATAGGGTTGTTCATCTCAGTATTTAGAGTACAAGTCTGCCCCAAAGTAAGTTTGGTTTGGATACGTTTCAGGGTAATTTAGAATTCAACGGTCATCAACTAAGGATTTGTTGAATAAAAAGATAATAATACTATGTTACGGAATAAACCATAATTGAATCAAACATTGTATACTAAGTACATTCTTTAGGAATAATATAATAGCATAAGTATTGAATAATATAACATGCCTTTCTTTGAGTAACATTAAGCTAAGGTTATTGAGAATTGAATACTAAGCATGCATAACGAATAGTAATTTGAATGATAAAGTTGTTCAACACTAGAATATCAGAATGTAAAAACTCGCAAGCTAAATAACAAGTTACATATTAGAAAAACTTGCTCAATATCAAAAGATCAGATTTAGAAAACTTGCATAATGTAATCGAACTAGAAACAATCACTCGCTAAATGAAACAAGTTAAAACAAGGATAATTTGCTCAATATAATCGAGATAGGGTACGTAAACTTGCTCAATGGAATAATAGATTCAGAGAACTTGCAAAAATCGTAATTAAACTAGCTCAACGAAAGTGTAGAGTTAAAGAACTTGCCTTGCTTGTAGGCTAAACCGTAACAACTCGAATCACAATACCATATTATATATATATATATATATATATATATATATATATATATGTCATCATGACATAATTAGTAACTACCAACATTCTATATATAATTAAGTACATATATCATGTAAGGTTTGATTTTTAATCACATAATCAACTTACATTAGTAAAATAATAATAAAACTTGTTAGGTGTTAATAACATGCTTGTTCTTAGCACTATAATACCAAAATAACAAAATTACATGATAAACAATCATCATATTGTATTATATTATCAATTACAGACTTTTGTGCAAGACAAAAGTCATTTCTGAACTTTCTACAAACTGGCGCCGCAGCGCCACAGTTCAAATTGTGCGGCGCAGTTCCGGCCCTGCTGTGCGACGTCAAGGCTAGACAGCGGTGCTGAGGCGCGAAGTTGGCGCTGCGGCGCTGACTTCGGCGCGAGGTCCTGAGCTGCGGCTCTGATTTTAGCACTGAGGCGCCGAAACTTGCAGAACCCACGAAAGCTAATTTCTGTCTGTTTAACAGTTTCTAGCACATAATTAACACATATAATTTATCTAATTTACACATAAATGTTACCAAGCATACATATACTAATTTTAGCACAACTAACAACAATATCAGAAAATTTAAATCCTTGAAAGCCAATTTTTAAAACAAAACTCCATTTTTGATCTTTCTTGACACAATGAACTGTAATTCCATGAGTATAAACCAAATTCATTCCTTTGAACTACATTCTCTTTAATTCTTACTCAATTAACCAATA
Organism: Panax notoginseng; assembly: GCA_016801055.1. Lineage (NCBI taxonomy): Eukaryota > Viridiplantae > Streptophyta > Magnoliopsida > Apiales > Araliaceae > Panax > Panax notoginseng. The sequence goes on from CM029021.1 coordinate 78,747,203, forward strand.
CAAGGTTCAATTTCACAATTAGCTCAAAATAAAATACCAACTATGGTACTCCTACATGCCACTGTCATACATATGTTCACTGTAAAAAATCAATTTCTTTCTTGCATACGTAATCTAGCATGCAATCCCATATATATATATATATATATATATATATATATATATATATATATATATATATATATACACACACACACATAATATCATAACCAATTATAGAAACATGGTTTACACACAATTTTTGTAAAAATTTATACACAGTGAGTGAATTTCTAGAACTCAGAGAACTTAAAACATATATAGGTATATAGTATTAAGATTATAGGAAAAATACATTTTTGTTGCTTTGTAAATCCATTCACTGAGAATCGCTTGAAAACTCTCAGAACTTGCTTTAGAAATCTCAGCCCTTTCTCTCTCAAACTCTCTCTGAACTTTCTCACAACTCTTTTCTTCTTTTCTTTTCTTAGTATTAGACTAGGCTACTAACAGTAAGCGTAAACTAAAACTCAACTGATGACCCATCGTAAAAATAAAAACGGATATGGCCATAATAAGCCTAATAATTAGCATCGGTTACAAAAACATATAACGTATAGGTTACAAATTTATTTAATTTATTTTATTATTAATTTAAAATTCAAAAAATTCAAAAGCCATAAGGCTCCGTTTGACAAAACCCTTTAAAAATTAAAGACTTAATATATTTAAGCCTTGTTTGGCAAAACTAAATTAAGCTCCTTTAATTTATTTTAATAACTCCTTTATAATATAGTTATTTGCCACACTTTACTTAATTAAGTTTTAATACTTAATTTAATTAATTCTAGTAACAATTTATTAAATAAATCATTTAATCATTATAAACTTTCTGACTTAATTATGAAATTAAATTAGAATATTATCTCATAATAATTAATTTTCTTAACCCATTAATTATTTAATTTACAACTAATTAACCAAACCAAATCAAATCAATTTAAACAAATATCTATTCAACGATAAGTACATCCATTAAATATTTATATAATTCAATAAATATTTACACATTACAATTTATATCTTGATTGTTGCAATGACAAATGAAGAATGTGTTTGGTTATAGAACCTGGGAAAGGATTCATTATTATTATAATAAGAATGGAGTAAATACAATCATTTTGATGTTGTTTTGATGGAATGAATGTATAGTTATGAGTACAGTGTAGCACCATATATATGGGTTGAAAGTACCCGGATTTGGGGTCGTCACATCCACACTGCGATGAACAGAGCTCAAGATCGAGTCATGTACTATCTGACTCAGTTTGAGGAGTTCCAGGGTATATGTCAGATCGTAGAACGATGTTCCGTGTTATGGAAGAGGAGCATCGTAAGGCTGTGCAACGTCTTATAGGCATTAATAGAAAGTGTAGTTGTTGTGTGAATAATTATATAATAAATAAGATGTTAATCCCAAGTGTTATGTAACCGATGGGATATGATGATGTTATCCTAAAACTTTACTAGTTCAAGAAATTGATATAAATAGAATCGATGCTATTGTTTCTATGTCTTTGTAAGATTATGAATGAATAAAATGTTACTATTTATTCAAAATGTTATGTGTTATGTGATGGTCATTTATGACGTGTAAGTTGAGTAGAAAATACTTAAGAAATTGAGTAATGATCTAATAAGTGTTTTTAAATAGAAAATGCCTCCAAGACGTTAACCAAGACAACGAACCCCTGAGAGGTCTACCAATAACAACAATGCTGATGTTAAAACAGTTCAGTAGTTTGTGATGTTACTAACAGGAGCATTACAAAATTAGTCGCAGAGTCAAGCTGCGACCTTTAAAGATTTTTAGGCAGTAGGACCACTAGAGTTTCATGGGTCCATGAATCCAGTTGAGGCACAAACTTGGATCATGGAAATAGAGAAGGTTTTTGACGTTGCAAGAGTCGGTGAAGACCAGAAGACTGCTTTTACAACTTTCATGTTGAAAGCAGAAGCCAGCTACTGGTGGCAGGTAAACAAAACTAGAGGGGGTCAAGGAGTGGAATAAATTTAAAGAAATATTTTTAGAGAGCTATTTTCTAGAGAGCTCACATAAACAGATGGAAGTTCAGTTTTTAGAGCAGAAGCAGGATGCGATGACGGTGTCAGAATATTCGGCAAAATTCAATGAGTTGGCGAGGTTTGCACTGTATCAAGTTAACACAGATGAGCGCAACGTAAGAAGGTTTGAACGTGGACTGAAGCCCTGGTTATACAGTAGAGTCTTTATATTTTAGCTGATGACGTTTGTAGCAGTGATTGAGAAGGTGATTATCACGAAAGGTGGAAGCGATGCCGTAACGAAGTACAATCAATAACAGAGAAAGAAGAAGAATGACAGTGAAGGCAAAGCTGGTGGTAGCTGTGGGGGAAATAATAACCCAAAAAGGAAGTGGAATGAGAGTGCAGGTTCTGGAAGTTAGCAGAGTATCCAACAGAAGAGGAAAATTGAAGCGTGTACTACTTATGGAAGGAATCATACTGGCGTATTCTTGAGGGGTAAGTGAGTGTGCTTTAATTATGGCCAGGAGGGTCACATTGCTCCGAATTGCCATCAACCAAAGAAGAATGCTTGTTACAAATACGAATTGAAGGATCATTTAACTCGTGAGTGTCCCAAAAAGAAAGCTGGAGATGCAACTAGAAGCAAGGGAGGTGGCAGTGTAGGTACGATGACTATTACTGAACCAACGTCATCGAGCAGACCCAGAGGCAGAACCTTCAACATGACTGTGTAAGATGCGGTGCAGTCAAAAGATGTTGTGTCAGGTATCATACCAATCAATGATATAAATACATATGTATTATTTGATTCGGGGGCTACTTGTTCATTTATATCTGATGATTTTTCTAAGAGTTTAGGATTGCCTAGTGAAGAGTTGAATTTCCCTTTGAACATAGAAATTGCGAATAGGGAGGTGATTCCTGTTAAATTCGTATATAAAGATTATTGGGTGAATATTAAGGGAAATATTATGACAGTAGATTTAATCCCAATTAAACTTGGGGAATTTGATGCTACATTGGGGATGGATTGACTTATCAATTATGGAGCAATAATTGATTGCCAAACAAAAAGTGTAAACCTTATGACTCCGTCAAAGGTAGTTTTCTATGGTAGTAAATCGCATAGACAAGCAAGTTATCTGATGATTATACAAGCAAAGAAGTTATTAAGACAAGGATGTGTAGGATATTTAGCTTACATAGTTAATATTCAGTAGAAGGGTGCAAAACTGGAGGAGATACAAGTTGTTAGGAATTTTGTGGACGTATTTCCAGATGATTTGCCAGGACTTCTGTCTAACAGAGAGATTGAGTTCCTTATCAATTTAGCACTAGGGACTACTACAATATCGAAGGCCTCGTATAGGATGGCTCCGGTAGAGATGAAAGAACTGATGATACAACTGCAAGAGCTGCTAGACAAGAAATATATTTAGTCGAGTGTATCACCATGGGGGGCGCCGGTGTTATTTATGAAGAAGAATGATGGGTCAATGCGTCTTTGCATTGATTATAGGGAATTAAACGAAGTCACTATTAAGAATATGTATCCGTTGCCAAAAATAGATGGCTTGTTTGATCAATTAAAGGGAGCTAGATACTTCTTGAATATAGATTTGAGAAGTGGATATCATCAACTAAAGGTAAGGAAGGCAGATGTCCAAAAGATGACATTTAGAACTCGGTATGGACACTACGAGTTTTTGGTAATGTCTTTTGGTTTGACCAATGCCCCTGCAGCATTCATGGATTTAATGAACATGGAGTTTAAACCATTCATAGATAAGTTTGTGGTGGTATTCATTGATGATATCCTGTTGTATTCCAAATCTCAAGAGAAACACGTGGAACATTTACGTTTGACGTTGGAGACACTAAGAAGGGAAAAGTTATACGCAAAATTCTCTAAGTGTGAATTATGGCTATAACGTGTTCAATTTCTTGGGCATGTGATTGACAAAGATGGGATTTCGGTAGATCCATCAAATGTCAAAGCTGTAATAAATTGGGAACAACCAAGGACTCCATCAGAGGTGAGGAGTTTCTTGGGACAGGCATGTTACTACAGAAGGTTTATTCAAGACTTTTCCAAGATTGCCACTCTGTTGACAAATTGGACAAGGAAAGATGTAAAATTTGTTTTGGCGGAGAAGTACGAAGAGAGTTTTCAGGAATTCAAAAAGAAGCTAAGTATGGCACCTGTGTTGTCATTACTAGATAATACAGAAAAGTTTGTAGTGTATAGTGATGCATCACATAAAGGACTAGGTTGTGTGCTTATGCAAAATGGAAAAGTTATTGCGTATGTCTCAAGGCAACTGAAGGACTACGAGAAAGGATACCTGACTCATGATTTAGAGTTGGCTGCGGTGGTATTTGCTCTGAAGATATGGAGACACTATCTCTATGGGGAGAAATATGAAATATATACGGTCCATAAAAGTCTGAAGTATATTTTCTCACAAAAGGATCTAAACAAGCATTAGAGGTAAAGATTATGATTGTGAAATCTTTTATCATCCGGGTAAAGCAAATGTAGTTGCCGATGCCTTGAGTAGAAAGGGTCGAGAGAAGTTGATGTTGTTAACTGCCCAGGAGGAGCTCGTTTCAGCTATGGCGAAACAAGAGTTGGAAATAAAATTTTCGAAAGAATCCAATGAAAGATTATTCCAGATGAAAGCTGGTACAACTTTAGTGGACAGGGTAAAGGACGCTCAACTACAAGATGAATAATGTGAGAAAATCAAAGAAAGAGTGTCTGAGGGGAGTGAGATGAAGTTTAAGATCGATGCCAAAAGATAACTGAGTTTTGAGGGAAGGATTTGGGTTCCAGCAGTACCTAAAATTAAAAATGAAATCTTGACTGAAGCTTATAACTCAAGATATTCAATTCACCTTAGGAGTATGAAGATGTATCAGGATTTACAATGCAGAATGTGTTGTGAAATGCTTGACATGTCAAAAGGTTAGGGTCGAGCATCAGAGACCAAGCAGATTACTTCAGCGATTAGAGATACCAGAATGGAAGTGGAAGCATATCATAATGGATTTTTTGGTAGGTCTTCCAACTACGCAGAAAGGGTACAACGTAGTTTGGGTGATAGTAGACAGGCTGACGAAATCAGCACACTTTTTGTCGATAAAGATTAGATTTAATCTTGATCGGTTGGCAAAGTTGTACGTCAAAGAGAACATTTTAAGGCTTGGAGTTCCATTGTCAATCGTGTCAGAAAAAGATCCGCAATTCACGTCAAACTTCTGAAAGAGACTACAAGAATGCATAAGAACTGTCGACGTCGAGATTTTTAGATGTCCCTTTCCGTTACTTGTTCTTTGGTGTTCTCATTTTTATGTGAGATTTGTATGAAAAAATAAGTGAAAAAGGTCCGACATATATAATGTCGACGATGGACTGTTAAGAGTCGCCAATTGGTTTTTTAAATGGTTGTACCAATACAACCGAGAAAAGATTTGCACATTGACCCAGTGATGTGACACTGCTATACGGGTCGGTGAAACCGAGATTCATTTAGGGTCCGGGGACTTGGTTATGCGGGGGGAAGGTGTTAGGCACCCCCCGACATCCGTGTTACCACGGTGACCGCCTCTTTTCAAGAAACTACTATCTGAATGTGTGTGTGTGTGTGTATGTGAGTCAATGTGCTGTTATTTGAAAGTGGTACGAGGCCTCGTTCGCACCTATATACGCAGGGTTTGAATTTATGTAAAAATTCAATTTTAGCAAGATATGGCAGTGATGTTTTATAAAAGAGGTTTTTCAAACCCTGACGCTCAATAGTAATTGAGGCCTTTTGCACTCCGTATTCGGCTTGGTTGATTTTATTTGACGGATGCAAAGCATCCGTACAAAAATAATGTACAAAATAATGCTGTTACAAGTTGGAAACCATCGGAGGAAACTCAGACACCGCAGAATAATTTACAAGTTGTTTACAGCTGAAAATGTCCATCACGGGAACCGAATCTAGATCCAATGGGATGAATCTGTGATCACATGATTCATAGGCTCACATGATACCGCAATTTATATGAAAGCAGTAAGAAGGTATATATATATATATATATATATTATATATATATATATTATATATATATATATATATATATATATAAAAGCCGTAAATATATATATAGAATCATGATCACCAACCACGAAGAACCTCCATGGGGGATCAGAAATGTAAATAAAGCTAAAAAAGCTATCAACCGCCACGGAGGAAACTCTAGGCGGGACAAAAACGTAGATAAGCAGTAAATACGGTCAACCGCCACGAAGGAAACTCCAGGCGGGACGAAAGGTAAATATATATATATATATATATATATATATATATATATATATATATATATATATATATATAAAAGCATGTAAACGCACCGGATATAAAATCCAGGCTCACCGAACAGAGTTTGATAGATATGAACTCTGTTCATATATTTATATGAACTTCTATCGAACTGTGTTCGGTGAGCCTGGATTTTATATCCGGTGCGTTTACATGCTTTTATATATATATATATATATATATATATATATATATATATATATATATATATATATATATATATATATATATAAGAAAGCAATTAAACGCACCAAATCGAAGTTTAGGCTCATCGAACAAAGTCCGACACACAGTTAATATATATAAGTATATATATATATATATATTATATATATATATATATATATATATATATAATATATATATATAATATATATATATATATATATATATTAAAGCAATAAACGCACCAAACCGAAGTTTAGGCTCAATCGAACAAAGTCCGATACACAGTTCATATATATATATATAAATATAGAAAAGCAAATAAACGCTCCAGACCGAAGTCTAGGCTCAACCGAGGCATAACTTGGTAATGTTAGTCAATATATATGTAAATATATATATATATATATATATATATATATATATATATATATATATATATATATATATATATATATATATATAGACTGAAATGAATCCACGGACCGAAGTCCGGGCAAAAGCAAGCAACACGACTCTCAACGTGTAGAAGGGTGTGTGCAAAAATGAAGAGAAAGACTCTAAAGTGTGTGAGAAGGCTTACAGTGTGCTGCCAAAGAAGACTTCTATTTCTTTAGAGTGGGTAAACACTGGCTTTTGTAGGTACAAAAGAGGCTGTATATTAGCTCACGGGTGTTTAAAAGTGGGTAAATACACTGTATGGGCAAGTGCGGAGCGAGTTCTACAGGGTTTCCCCGTCTTTTTCTCTTAGAAAATCAGCACCCCAAGCCCCATATTTATAGAGGGGGGAGCCGCAGGTCTACCTACGGCACCTAGTAGCAGGTGTACCTGCGGCTGCCCGGGGTGCCCTGGTCAGTGTGGGTCCCGCCGTGTCGAAGTACGTACGCGCTGTTCGCTCGGTCGCTCATAACTTTCAATCCAGGAGTTCGATGGAAGCGTGCCATATCATTCCGGAAAGCACTTTCAGAGAGCTACACAATGACATATGATTTGACTTTTTTTGATTCCAGGAAGATGGGTCCATAACCGAAATGGCATTCCTGGGCGTCCTTCAGGCAATCCGTTGAGCCATTTTGCGTAGTATGCGCTCGGAAGTTAAGATATCGTTCTTGTGCGACTTCCTTTGAAGTAATTTGAGTTGAGATGAGTTTATTTGATGTGAGTTGAAGTTGAGTTGGCAAAATGACCATTTTACCCCTCCCGGGGTTATCTCCGATTTTCGCGCAGTTGTAGCAGTATTTTCTCAGGGTTATCTCTGAGGTTGGCTTGCTGTTGACTTTGACTATCCTCAGGGTCATCTCTGAGGTTGGCTTGTCCTATTCCCATGGTTGGGACTGAGACTGGATACCTCGGGGTCATCTCCGAGATTAATCGATCTTCTCCGGTGTGTGGTCCGATATTATATCAGCAGGCCTCGGGGTTATCTCCGAGATTGGATTTGGTTACTCCCAGATTACAATCCGGGGTTTGATGATGAACTTTTGGTATTATTCGATATGGATTTGGATTATCTTTCAGGGTTCCATCTTAAAAGGAGAATCTGTCCTTCTACAATGTTAGTAATAGTAGAAGAAAATTTCGAGTGTCTACAGATGCTCCTGTTTATCATGTTCATGCAATGCAATGGAATGGACATGATAAAGATTAGTAGACACTTGAAACATGACAAGGTATTTTCAATGATGCAAATCGCAATGTAGTGAATGTTTATGATGACGTGAAAATATTTTCACAAATCGCAGTTTGTAAATCGCACATCGCATTTCGCACTTCGTTTTTCGCATTTGGCCAAATTGCACATCGTAATTCGCACATTATAAATCGCACATCGCATTTTGCATATCGCATCACATATCGCATATCGCATATCGCAAAATCACAAATCGCAATGTAATGAATGTTATGATAAATGCTAAAATGTATTCGCTAATCACTTTACCTTTATCGATCATCGCTGATGCATATGCTGGTGTTGACTCCAATGGTTTGGCATTTAATCGATGATGCTTGTTTGATGAAGATAAGTTGAGATGTTATCCACATCTCTGATGGGGATGACGTTATGAAAATCACCAGACCCTCCCAATGTATTCTCTGGTAGTTGCAACGGTTCCTATCCTGCTGATCGCCAAACTTTTTCGATTCCCACTCGAACGGTGGTATACGAGGCTTTTATCGCTGAACTGTCTTGATGTTGCTCTGGATGCCAATGGTTTAGAATATCATATCTTCTGATACCTTCGCTGAAGTAATATTCCACGGATTACTTCATTATATTTCGCCTGATGTTACGCTCACCCTTTTTGGGGTGATTGGAATTTCCTATCACTGTTGGGGGCAGGTGCCCCATTTCCTTGAGCGTTTGATTTACAACCCGACTGAACTGATGACTTGAATGCCGCTGAAATCCCTGGAAGGTGCAGCTCGCTATTTCGCCATCTAGATTGGAACTTCGGTGTAGAGGCCTCAACTGATGAGGACTTAACGCATGTTGATGGTGTAGATTTCATTCGCTAGGCCTTTCATCGTTGACCTTCTTTCTTAAGAATGCTCCCCTTCTTTTGATGAGAGGCTTTATCTCGCCCTAAACTTCTTCCATTCCTTGGAATTGCAAAATACCCCAGTCCTTCTGCATGTTGTTACCAGGGATTCATAAGAGAAACTCTCTTTGTTGACCAAGTCGCGATTGAATAATATTTGAATCGCCATTGAGATGATGATGAACCATGATGATGGCGCTGACTGGTGCATTTTCCACTTTAGGATGGTTGATAAATGCCCTAGTGTTGAGTTGTCGCTACTTCCGAGATTGCCCCCAATCTTGTCGTTAGGGATCCAATATCCGGTTGTCGCCAATTTTGAAATTGCCCCAGCCTCGCTTGTTGTCTGGGGTAGTTATTTTGACAGATGGGCTGATAAGATGCCGAGATCGCAAGAAGCTTTTACCTCTGTACCATATGGTGAATAGGTAGAGAATGTGGGCTTTAATGTTGATAGCTCTTTATGGTAGAGATGCTGCTCTAGTTGAGAGAGATGATGCTCTAACTCATAGGGATACCGCTGTTGTTGAGCGGGATGAGGCCAGATCATCCATAGATGTAGTGATTGTTGAGTGGGATAGCGCTATATCTGCCCGAAATATCGCATGTAGTTGGCGGTGGATTTGTTGGCTCGTGTAGAGACCCTTTGGCAGGAGATTACATCGTTACCTCCTTCTTATGATAGGGAATCCATGTTTGACTTGATAGCCCGCACATACACTGATTGTAGATGGGCTTGTATTTTCCTGCACAGACTAGCTTAGCCATTTTGTCATGTACAGTACACATTGTATATATCAAACAACATTATATATGGCAGGGAAATATATGTTAATTCACTTCCCTTTTAGTTGTTCCTTGCTACTTACTTGATATTCACTTGTTTCTCCAGGACTTTGTGATCTGAATGTATTCTGAACTCCTCCTTGATGGATGGACAGTGAGATGTCTCAGGATTTTTAGAATGGATCGTCGATCTGTGTGTATTCCCAACCATCTTTGGTGTCTTGGGACTTGTTTCTGTATGTGTTTATGGATAGTCGTATGTTTGTTTTTGTTTTTTTGTGGTGAAACCGGACCATATAACATGGCTGCCTACGTACTCCCGTGTATTGGGGAGATCAGGTCGACGTAGTTCACCCCTATATAGGGCAGATTGTAGGTGAAAAGTTTAATCCCATGGATAGGATAAACCACATGTGTGAAAAGTCTTATCCCTGATGGGATAACCGAAGTTGAGTAAGGGTTCAAAACCAAATTGAGGAACGGATAGAGTGATCCGAAAACCAGGCTGCTGGTTAGAAAGTTTTTGTCCCTGATGGGGCAAATGTGTGTGAAAAAGGGTTATATGTAGTGAAGGATTAAAGAATCGGAATAACTGATGATCTGATGATCCAAAACCAAGATGTTCGCTTGATGGTAACCTCAGACATAGTACCGTTTCACGGTGTCTGAATTGATGAGTTGAGAAAATTCATCGTTGTCTATTTCCTGTAATCTGAAAGTGCCTCCTGTCAATGCCTCCTTGACAATAAACGGGGTCTTCCCTGTTCGGGGAGAATTTTCCTTTAGACTGAGCTTGGTTGTCAACGATTTTTTTCAAAACCAAGTCGTGTTGTTTGAACTGTCGTAGTCGGACTTTTCTGTTGTAGGATCTTCTTTACAAGTAGAGGGTCGCTCATATGTGGGCCACATACTTTCCCATGGATTTCATCGATAGCCTCTGAGCTTGGTCCTCGTCCAAACATCTGAGGATACCTTGTATTGCATTTCCTTTGTAGAGTTCATGGTCGCTCAGGTAGAATTTTATAGCAAGTTGATGGATCTGCCTTTTCTCAGTCGGGCTCGCCTCAGCGGGGTGTAGATCCATCTCGTAAGTACTTCTTGATGTGTTGATACCAAGGTTACTGGATGGGAGGTAGGTCATCCGATAATTTTCAATAGAATTCCCATAGGCTGGAGCTTTTTGTTGCGTAAATGTGAGAGTTGGCATGTCTTCCTTGTCATGTATGTGTATCAAGGAGGCTAAGGTTGGTAGCGCATCCGCACAGTCATTCCTATTACGAGGAATGTGTAGAAAGGAGATTTCTTCGAACTCCAAAACTATCTGTAGAACATGCTGATAGTAAGGCAGCAACTGTAGAACATGTTGAAGAGATTTTTCTTTTTCTTTTTTCTTTCATTTTTTCTTTTCTTTTTCTTTTTTTTTCTTTTTCTTCTTTTTTTTCTTCTTTTTTTTTTCTCTTCTTGTTTTCATGCATTAGATCGTGGAAAAGAGCCATATGTCTCACTAATAGGTAGCTCCGGCATTGATGAGGCCGAATGATAATCGTCTGTAGCAAAGGGCTTCCCAAGGTGTGATGAAGTTTTCTCACGATCATCTTCAGCAACCATGACTTTATGGTACACCGCGGAGAAATCAGCAAAGGAGTACATGTCGTATCGAGCTGTATTGTTAATGAGTATGTGGATGAACGGCACGTGAAAGCTATCTTTGATGCAAGCTTTATTCAAATCTCTGTAATCAACATAAACTCGCACCTCCCTTCCCGGTTTCGGCACGGAGACTATGTTGGATACCCATTCAGGGTATGTTGACATCATGTTGATGTTGGCTTGAAATTGTTTCGCAATTTCTTCTTTAACTTTTAGACTCCACTCAGGTTTTAATCACCTGAGCTTCTGTCTGACTGGCTTGAATCCCTCTTTGATAGGAACGTGATGAATGACAATGTCCGTGGATAAACAAACCATGTCTTCGTGAGACCATGCAAACACATCCTGGAATAGGGTCAATAAAGTAACCATGTCATTCCTTTGGTTTGGAGTGAGGTCCGTCCCAATCTGGATTTGTTTGGGGTTTTCTAAGGTTCTGTGGTTTAAAAGAGGTGGTTTGATCAAGATTTTGCTTGGGTTTGTCCTCGACCCATTCTGTGATCTCCCGAGATACCTCATAGTCCTCTTGTAATTCCATCAAGTCTGAGTCCAACTTTACATCAAAGTGACAGTCCTTGTGGAGAAAAGGCACCTCATCAGCAAGCACAGACGCATCTAAGTTCAGAGTCCTGAAACAAAATATGCTTTCACTTAATATATGACGCTGTTCAATCACACAAAGTGTTAGCGTGTAATGATAAAAGCAACTGCTAATACTGTACAGAAAACGTAAGCAGTTATTGCTATCTACAAGGTAGAGAGAGTTTCTTCCCTTTTTACCCTCATCGACAAACGCAAGGAGTGGTGCTCCAATTGTCGAGGGCAAAGTCTTGGTGGACTGCAGTGATGGAGGGGCTATCATCAACCTCCTTCTCCTGAATGATGACCATTACGTCTGGGCAATCATCGTCTGGGGTGTATTTGTTTGATAAATGTTTGTTTGGGTTTTTATTTGGTTTGACCGCACCATTGATGGCTGCCTACGTACTCCTATTGAAGAGGAGATCAGGTCTTTCGTAGTTCAGGCATTGGTTTGAAAAGGTTCAAAAGGGTAAGTGGTGAGAAGAGTGTAGGGATATTTTTTGTTTTGTTTATTTATTTACATGCATGGAAATGAAAGGCATACTACGAAGAAAGTGGTACCGTTCCAACATTTTTTGGAACTCGCAACTTTATCCCCTAGATCTACATCTTAGTCTAGTTGAGGCCTGATAGTCCAGTTGTCAGTGGCTATGTTGCCTTCAGGGCTCGTGATAGAGGTTACCCCTTGATTCTAAATGTCTTCGCTTATGGCCATAACTTGATCGCTTCCTGATTCAGTGCACTCCTTAGGGACGCTTGAAATGGACGCATTGCAAAAAGGGATGAACTCTGGATTCTTTAATGGGTTGGATTCCCCGACAATCTCACCACCTTTTTCTTTATCTATTCCTTCGCCTTCTTCATGGATTTCAAAGGATTCAACAATGAAATCTCCCTCAAACTGTTGTTGCATTTCCTGCAAAGAACTTTCCTTTTTGGCTTTTCCTTCCTTGGAAAGGATTAGTATTTCCTCCGCATCATCCAAGGTGATAAAATCAGGAACGTGGTTGATATCTTGGAACCATAGAACGTTTGATATTGGCGGGGAAATCTCCTTTGGGGATGCCTTTGTCTCTTCTGCCATTTCTTGCATTAGGATCAGTCCACCTTGTGTGCTGGCATAATTATCGTTCATAGCCTTCAGCTTATTTGAACTGCCTATCTCGAATGGACATCTTAAGCTTTTTATTTCCTTTTCGCCTTTTTTCGTCATGGGAAATTCTATATCCAGCTCTCCATTTTCAATGAGATCCTGGATTTTATGTCGCAAAGACGAGCATTCTTCAGTCGTATGTCCAAGTGAGTTAGAATGGTAGAGACATATCTTGGTGGAGTCATAACTCTTTATCTTGGGCTTTATAGGAGGCTGCAACTCAGTAATCCTTCCTTCACTTATCATAAAGTGTAGCATTTCTTCATTGGATTTGCTCAGAGAGGTGAATTTTCGAACTCTTTTGGAGGTTATTTGATCTTTCATCTTTGAGAATTTGCATTCCCTCGATCGGTTCTTCCGCTGGCGAGATCTTCTAGCAATTTTATCATCCCCTTTTTCTTGTATTTTCAGCCTGCTTTGATCTTCTTCATTTAGCTGGCTCATTGTGGAGTCCTTTTTCTCTTGGCTTTCTGATAGTTGAGTGAAAAATTGCTTTGTTTCCTGATGTTGGCGCACTATCAGCCTAGCCAGCAGGTTTACTTGATTCTGGATCGCATCCAATTTTTGAATTACTGGTATACCCTCCTCCGAGTTTTCCCACTCTAGGATATTTGTTATGTGCCTTTGGGGGTATTCCTCCATTCTTCGTATGTACTTACGAATTGGATACCTTTCAACGCTTCCTGACCTGATCATGTTTACTTCTTCCGTATCATGTCGCAACGGAAGGTTGGTGTTGATATTTTGTTAGTCAGGTTGTTCAACCACAATACTGCCACTTTCGATCAGATTTTGAATCTTATGTTTTAAGGACCAACAATCCTGTGTATCGTGTCCTGGAGACCCTGAGTGGTAAGCACATCTCTGGCTTGGATTGTATCTTTTGCTCCCTGGTTCTAGAGGTGGGGCTAATTCGGTAATTTTCTTGTGATCCATTAATATCGCCAATACATGTTCAAGGGAATCGCCCAGTGGAGTGAATACCCGATTTTTCGTTCTTTCAAATTTTCTTTTCCTGTCTGGGCATTGGTTGAATGTAGCCTGTTGTTGAGACGGCAGATTGTCTTATATTTTCCAAATGGGGGGACTGTATGTTGGTCTCCTAGCTTGCCCCTGTACAACAAGGGATACATCTTTAATGCCTTTATCGGGTACATTCTTGGGTTCGCTTGCATATTTGCCAGTCTGTATATGCTTGGCGACTGCTTCCAAGGCAGTGAAGTCTTTAATCTTGCCTGCCTTTAGGCCCATCTCAGCCATTTTATCGTGTTTGATCATTTCTGATAATGGCTTTCCTATGCCTGCTAGGATCCTCTTGTAGTACGGAGCCTCTTGGATGTCAATAAACATCATTACCATCTCAGTTTCTGTCATTGATGGAATGACTTGCGCTGCTAGATGTCTCCACCTTCAGGCATATTCTCGAAAAGATTCAGTACTTTGCTTTTTGACTTTAGTCACTTGGTATCGATCTGGCGCCATTTGTGACTGAAAACTGTACTAATTTAGAAAGGCATGGGCCAATTCTTCCCAATTGTGTATTCTGGCATTGTCAAGTTGGGCATACCAGGCTTTAGCCTTTCCAGTGAGACTCTTTTGAAAAAGTTGCATTCTAAGGCTCTCATCTTCAGCATAAGACCCCAGTTCGCCAATGTACACTTTGAGGTGCGTATAGGGATCGCCTGCCCCATTGTACTTTTCAAACTCTGGGACTTTGAATTTGGTAGGGTATCGAGCCCCTGGGAATATGCAGAGATCTGAATAGGTGACACTCCCATAATTTCCAGTCCCTTTGATTGACCGGATGGTCTCTTCCATTTGGAGGACATTCTTTTTGATGTCACCAGTGTCTGGGTCTCCAGTGGGATGGTCAGCATCATGAGTTTTGTTGGTCATATCCAACTGCAATTCAGGTATGTTAATGACCGGATTCCCTCCTTGTATGGAGGATTCAACATGTACGGGTATCTTGGGACCCTGATTATACTGGTGTAATTCTTTGAGTAGAACAGCCAAATCTGCAATTTGTTTACTTAATCCGTCAAATTCCTTGCGAGAAACTGGATTAAGTTCAGTCTGGTCGGATGACGACATGATTGACTGTAGGCCTATAGCCTTTTTGGACTTTAACCGGGTAACGGGATCGATTGCTTCCATGCGAAAGACTTGCATAGTTTAGTCCTTAGAGAATGGAAATTAATCATGCTATGTGATATGTCCATTTTAGGAATTTTATCCTGCAAAAACGGATGTCAGCTGTTTGTAGCATGTATGTATATGTGTACACATTCCTTCATATTTCTCATTACATGGAGATAGATATGTCATGAAATTTTGTAATTTAAAATGAGAGCATGAAGAGACTTTCCTCCGTTTTGGGATTATCAGAGGCTGACCTATCTTAGGTTACTCTCGCGGCTTTTTGGCATTAAGGTTCCCAAATCATCGCAATCTACTTGACGGGAAGTTAATCCGGTCTTTCAACTGGATCAAATTTGGGTGGTGCCTTTCCTGAGCCTCGGAGAATCAGGCTTCTCACGAGTCCAGTAATCAAACACCGACGGGATAGCCTCCTGGTGGAGGGACCACACAACATACATTCACATACATCGCGTCTCACCGTATGAAATGATGACATGTGCGAAGCACTAATATCATGAGCAGTTTATAGTGCGAGGCACTGACATCACAGGCAGTTTATAGTGCGATGCATTAACATCACAGGCAGTTGATAGTGCGAGGCACTAAATAAACAAGACATGCATTCGTACACATTCATCCAATGTAAATGCAATATCCACACACAAGCAGATAACAGTTTTGAAAAGATTGAAATAGCGGCTTAAGTCCTCTTACTGGAGTCCCCAGCAGAGTCGCCACCTGTCGACGTCGGGATTTTTAGATGTCCCTTTCCGTTACTTGTTCTTTGGTGTTCTCATTTTTATGTGAGATTTGTATGAAAAAACAAGTGAAAAAGGTCCGACATGTATAATGTCGACGATGGACTGTTAAGAGTTGCCAGTTAGTTTTTTAAATGGTTGTACCAACACAACGGAGAAAAGGTTTGCACATTGACCCAGTGATGTGACACTGCTATACGGGTCGGTGAAACCGAGATTCATTTAGGGTCCGGAGACTTGGTTATGCGGGGGGAAGGTGTTAGGCACCCCCCGACATCCGTGTTACCACGGTGACCGCCTCTTTTCAAGAAACTACTATCTGAATGTGTGTGTGTGTGTATGTGAGTCAATGTGCTGTTATTTGAAAGTGGTACGAGGCCTCGTTCGCACCTATATACGCAGGGTTTGAATTTATGTAAAAATTCAATTTTAGCAAGATATAGCAGTGATGTTTTATAAAAGAGGTTTTTCAAACCCTGACGCTCAATAGTAATTGAGGCCTTTTGCACTCCCATTTTATTCCGTATTCGGCTTGGTTGCTTTTATTTGACGGATGCGAAGCATCCGTACGAAAATAATGTACAAAATAATGCCGACTTCCTCGTGGGTATGGAAACCATCTGAGGAAATTCAGACACCGCAGAATAATTTACAAGCTACTTACAGCTGAAAATGTCCATCACGGGAAACGAATCTAGATCCAATGGGATGAATCTGTGATCACATGATTCCTAGGCTCACACGATACTGCAATTTATATGAAAGTAGTAAGCAGGTATATATATATAATATATATAATATATATATATATATATATATTATATATAATATATATATATATATAGAAGCCGTAAATATATATATATAGAGACATGATCACCAACCACGAAGAACCTCCATGGGGGATCAGAAATGTAAATAAAGCTATAAAAGCTATCAACCGCCATGGAAGAAACTCCAGGCGGGACGAAAATGTAGATAAGTAGTAAATACGGTCAACCGTCACGAAGGAAACTACAGGCGGGACGAAACATAAATATATAATATATATATATATATATATATATATATTATATATAAAAAAGCATGTAAACGCACCGGATATAAAATCCAGGCTCACCGAACAGAGTTCGATAGCAGTTCATATATATAAGTATATATATATAAAAGCGAGTAAACGCACCGGATGTAAAATTCAGGCTCATCGAACGGAGTTCGACCACAGTTTATATATATAAGTATATATATATAAGAAAGCAATTAAACGCACCAAACCGAAGTTTAGGCTCATCGAACAATGTCCGACACACAGTTAATATATATAAGTATATATATATTAAAGCAATAAACGCACCAAATCGAAGTTTAGGCTCAATCAAACAAAGTCCGATACACAGTTCATATATATATATAGAAAAGCAAATAAATGCTCCAGACCGAAGTCTAGGCTCAACCGAGGCATAACTCGGTAATGTTAGTCAATATATATATATATATATATAGACTGAAATGAAACCACGGACCGAAGTCCGAGCAAAAGCAAGCAACACGACTCTCAACGTGTAGAATGGTGTGTGCAAAAATAAAGAGAAAGACTCTAAAGTGTGTGAGAAGGCTTACAGTGGGCTGCCAAAGAAGACTTCTATTTCTTTAGAGTGGATAAACATTGGCTTTTGTAGGTACAAAAGAGGCTATATATGAGCTCACAGGTGTTTAAAAGTGGGCAAATACACTGTATTGGCAAGTGTGGAGCGAGTTCTGCAGGGTTTCCCCGTCTTTTTCTCTTAGAAAATCAGCACCCCAAGCCCCATATTTATAGAGGGGGGGAGCCGCAGGTCTACCTGCGGCACCTAGTAGCAGGTGTACCTGCGGCTGCCTGGGGTGCCCTGGGCAGTGTGGGTCCCGTCGTGTCGAAGTACGTACACACTGTTCGCTCGATCGCTCATAACTTTCAATCCGGGAGTCCGATGGAAGCGTGCCATATCATTCCAGAAAGCTATTTCCGAGAGCTACACAATAACATATGATTTGACTTTTTTTGATTCCAGGAAGATGGGTCCATAATCGAAATGGCATTCCTGGGCGTCCTTCAGGCAATCCGTTGAGCCGTTTTGCGTAGTTTGCGCTCGGAAGTTAAGATATCGCTCTTGTGGGACTTCCTTTGAAGTAATTTGAGTTGAGATGAGTTGATTTAATGTGAGTTGAAGTTGAGTTGGCAAAATGACCATTTTGCCCCTCCCGGGGTTATCTCCGATTTTCGCGCAGTTGTAGCAGTATTTTCTCAGGGTTATCTTTGAGGTTAGCTTGTTGTTGACTTTGACTATCCTCAGGGTCATCTCTGAGGTTGGCTTGTCCTATTCCCATGGTTGGAACTGAGACTAGATACCTCGGGGTCATCTCCGAGATTAATCGGTCTTCTCCGATGTGTGGTCCGATATTGTATCTGCAGGCCTCGGGGTTATCTTCGAGATTGGATTTGGTTACTCCCAGATTACGATCCGGGGTTTGATGATGAACTTTTGGTATTATTTGATATGGATTTGGATCTTCTTTCAGGGTTCCCTCTTAAAAGACGAATCTGTCCTCCTACAATGTTAGTAACAATAGAAGAAAATTTCGAGTGTCTACAGGAACATAGTTGAGAATGAGTACGGCGTACCATTCTCAAACAGACGGCCAAAGCGAACGAACAAACCAGACGTTGGAAGACATTCTTAGAGCTTGCATCATGGACTTTAAAGGAAGCTGGGATGATTATCTACCATTGGTTAAATTTGCCTACAATAACAGTTACCATGCGAGTATGGACATGTCACCTTACGAAGCATTATATGGAAGAAAGTTCAGAACTCCACTGTAATGGGATGAAGTTAGTGAACGTCAACTGTTAGGGCCGGAACTGGTACAGCAAACCACTGAGGTTGTCAAAATCAACAAAACACGGTTGGTAGCTGCTCAACACATACAGAAGAAATATGTTGATCAACACCGATAGAATCACGAATTTTATGTTGGAAGTTTCGTTTTCCTAAAAGTTTCTCCTTGGAAGAGCATGATACGATTTGGTAAGAAAAGAAAGCTAAGCCTGAGATTTATTGGACCATTTGAGGTGCTACGAAGAGTACGTAAAGTGGCTTATGAAGTAGCTCTACCTCCTGAATTGGATCATGTTCACAATGTTTTTTCATGCCTCGGTGTTACGACCGTATAAGCCCGAATACAAGCATGTAATCGAGTACGAACCATTACAATTTAATAAAGATTTGTCTTATGAGGAAATTCCTATCCAGATAGTGGACATGAAAGAACAAGTGCTCAGGAATAAAATGATACCTTCTGTGAAGGTGATATGGAGGAACCATAATGCTGAAGAAGCTACGTGGGAACTCGAAGATAAGATGATGAAAAACTATCCTGAGTTATTTGTTTGATCCGTGTCTTCGATTTTAGGGACAAAATCCTTGTAAGAAGGGAAGAATGTGACGAATGAATTATTTGAGTTGTGATTATGGGGAAAGAATCCTTGTAAGGAGGGAAGGATGTAACAATCCAGAATTTTTATATGTAATTTAAAATATTTATTGGAATTAATTAAACATTTTAGTTGATGTGCTTATTGTTAAATAAAATATTATTTAATTTGATTATTTATTAGTTAAATAAATAATTCTTGAGTTGGGAGGAATTAACTTGATTAAGTGTAATTTATTAATTAAATTGATGTTCAGTTATTTTGTGATTTGGAATTTTAATTTAATGAGTTCATTAAATTAAATAAATTGTTAAATTTAGCATTATATTACATAATGGTAATATTCTAATTTAATTAATAATTAAATTAGAGAGTTATTAATTTGTTAGATAAAATTATAATTTATATAGAAATTATAATTTTATAATTATTTGATTTCTGAAGCAAATTAATTTATATGGCTATATGATTTAATACATTGATGTTAACTTTAGTTAAATTAAAATATTACAATTTAACTAAATAAAGTGTGACCATTAAACTATATAGTAAGTGATTTATTAAAATAAATTAAAAGAGGTTTAATGTAGTTTTACCAAAGAAGGCTTAGGGCTTTTTAATCCTTACTTTTAATTTTATTTTGCCAAACAAGCCTTAGTGGCTTTTGAATTTAAAAATAAACATAACTGATATGTATTAAGTATGGTTATTATTATATGTCAGTTTTTATTTTTGTTTACATCTATTTTTTTACGTTAAGTTATATCAGTTATGCCTAATACTAAAGAAAGAACAAAGAAGAGAAGAGAGAAAAACAGAGAGGAAAGACAGAAGGAAGAACAAGAACTTGAAGGTAGCAATTCAACTTTTAAATTATTAGTTTTGTTCTTTATTGTTCTTTATTGAAAAACTTATTTTTATTTCTCTATAATTAGAATTCTATGATCATTGTTGAAGATATGGCTCAGATATGTTAATTAGTAAACATAAACTGTTTTTATATAATTTGTACATGATTTAAAGTTGTTTAATTCATGTAAACATGATATATGTAAAGATATCATGCTTACATCAACTTTACAATGATATATAATATATATATATATATATATATATATATATATATATATATACACACACACACACACACACACACACACACACGAATATGGCTTCTGTGATGTTAAAATTGATGTTCAATTCGTATGATAAACCGTAAATTGATTTTTGAATGTGTTAATTCATAAAGAGCGAAAACAAAGTAATTTAAACAGATTGTTTTGGTGTAAAAATGAATCTTCAGTGATTACTTTTGCTAAGGATGTCCCAAAATGGAGTTTTTGCAAAAATATAAAATTTAAAGGATTCAATTCGATTGGTGTTGTTGTTTTGATGTTTTAAATCAATATATACATGTTGGATAACATTTATATAAAGTTTATGTGATTTGGGTGTAATCAATTTGTGGTTTAAATAGTGAAATTCGTGAGTTTGGGTTTGAACAGAGTAGCAAAAATAGTCCGCGTAGTTTCTGTCTGCGAACCAGCGCAGCTGCGCTGGTGTCAAAAGCAAAAACGACATAGTTGCACCTGTCCCAAGGCTTAGAGCAGTGCAGCTGCGCCAGACCTAGACCTAGACCTAGAACAGAGACAGTGATGATATGTTATTTGTTCAATCACTTAAACTTAGTCTAATCTAGTTTAAAGTTCTTGAAAATCTGTTAGGCTTATATCAAGATATTATAACGGATTGTTCATATGTAATTGATGATTTCAAGTTGTGAAAATTTATAATTATACTTTTAAGCTATTATTGTAAAGCTTTATTACGTTATTAACGAAGTTGAAACGTTGACTAAGAAAGAACTTTAGATTGTTTAAGTTTTATCGATTTAAGAAATCGGAATTCAAGTTGGGTTGACAAGTTATATAAAAGTGGAAGTTAAATCAATGAGATTAATATTATGTGACTAAAGTTGTGTTACGATGTTAATGGTATATTTAGGGTGTTCGGGAAGCGTAGGTTATAATTGTGTAGCCAACACATGAGGTAAGTCTTTTATTCCTACTCTTATAATATGCAAGTTCCTTGAATCTATTATTCAGTCGAGCAAGTTTCCAAACACTAATCTCTATTTGAGCTTATACTACCTTGTTGATAATTATGAAGGTTTGTTAATTTGTTTTGTTTATAAATTACACAAGTTCTTAAATTCTATTGAGCAAAGTTCTTAATTTTGTTTCCTTATTGGAAAGTGTAACCTTAGCTTACCATGTTTGTTCAAGCAATGTTGATTATATCTTTACAATGCCTTGAACTTTATTCTTAAAACATGACTTTGATACAGAATAATATTCATTTATAGTTCATAACTACTTTGTATTACGTTGTTGTCGAACCTTTGCCTTGTCATTACACTTTTGATTCAACTAATCCTTAGTTGATATTCGTTGAACTCTAAATTATCCTTGAAACCCATTTAAACCAAACTTATTTTGGTGTGGACTTGTATGTGAAAATTGAGATGAACAACCATATTCAAGGGGATTATTTACGCGGAAACGTTTAGATGTTTATGTACAATACATGGTACGAAAGGCTGATCACCCTAAGTACGAGAGTCCCTACAGTCTAATGACTGTTTAGGTTTAAGTTAAAAAAAATACTTATAACCTTGGACATAGTTCATGGTCTTGTGACCCTCAGATAGTTTTTTTCAGTATCAGTTCTTGATTATCGATATTAAGAAATGTTATTCAATTCAATTAAGTTTATTCATTGCCAATTATTGTGTCTTTTCAAGTGAGCATTTGTTTTGCTCACTCTTGCATATATATAATCGTTGTAGCTAAAGTTGAGAAGGTTGACGAGCCAACCACTAGTAAATGAAAAGGAAAAATGAACAAGTGTTGAAGACTCGTTAATTGTTGAGAATTATGTTTTTAGACTTAAATTTTAAATTATGAGTTGTAATTAATTATTTTTCCGCATTTTATGAATGTTTTAAGGTTAGATAACCTGGGAAATTATTGGTTTAAGTTGTGTAACCCTTTAATGGGAAGATTTATTGCTTAAATTTTATTAAATTTGGGTAGTTAGAAATGAATGTTTTGATAGTGAACACCAAATCCTGTGGAAATGAAGTACCTAGATTTGGGGTTGTCACAGTGACGAGGGCACTCACTTTTGCAACAAGCACTTCACCAAACTAGTAGCCAAATATGGGGTAAAACACAAGGTTGCTACATCCTATCATCCGCAGACTAGTGGCCAAGCGGAGGTGTCGAATATAGAGTCCAAGAGAATATTAGAAAAAGTTATGAATCCATCTCGTAAGGATTGGGCAATGAGATTAGACGATGATTTATAGGCATATCGATCGGCCTACAAGAATCCTATCGGAATGTCACCATATCGGATGATTTATGGAAAATCTTGTCATTTACCGGTAGAGCTTGAACACAATGCTTATTGGGCCATTTGAAAACTAAACTTTGATTTGTAAGCATCCGGTGAGAAAAGGCTGCTTCAATTGAACGAGATGGAGGATTTTTGACATCAAGCCTGTGAGATCGCCAAACTTTACAAGGAAAAAGTCAAGAAGTGGCATGACAAAGGGATCATCGATCAAAAATTTGAATAAGGTTAATTGGTACTATTGTTTGATTCAGGATTGAGGTTATTTCCCATAAAATTAAAATCTAGGTGGTTTGGACCCTTCGTGGTTATCTCTGTAGCCCCACACGGAGCAGTTGAGGTTGAAGAACCCACTTCGAAGAGGAAATTCAAGGTTAATGGTCAATGACTGAAACACTACTAGGGTGGTGACATCAATCGTCATCCATCATCAATTGATCTAACTGATACAATTGATACTCGAACACATCAGAAAAGTCGGGCTGACGACTCTAAACCAAGTGCTCATTGGGAGGTAACCAAATCATTTTTAAATCTGTGTATTTTATTTCATAGCATTTCATATCGATTTCATAGTTTTCATTCATTTTTAGATGTTTAACATAATGAAGTTCATGCTTTTCAGAAATCTAACAGCTTCAATGTAGCAAAAGTGAATAACAAAATTTCTTGTTGACAGATGAGACAGCGCCACATTGCTGCGCGACAGCGCCCGACTAAAAATAGCAGACCAAAATCCCTGGATTATCAGAGCAGCAACATCACAGATTAGCGCAACAATGCCACCTTAGTATAGAAATTAAACAATAAACCCTGACTTATATGCTCGACAATGCCCCTTTAGAATAGTAACTTGGCGCGACAGCGCCATCAACACAATTGAAGATTGCAAACCCTGGAACATTGGCACTGCAACACCTAAATCAATACCCTCAATGGCGCGGTAGCGCCGCAAGCCTGCCACACCAAATTAACAGACTAGATCGTCATCTTTAGCCCCTATTCCTTTCTCTCTACAACTGAAACTCCGTCATTCCATCCATAACCTTTCCAAAACCAATTTTAATCCCAAATCTTTACAATTCTATCTCAAGTCATTATCTACCCTCACCCCCATGATCTAAAGCTTCCCCAAATTAATCCTTAATCCCAAACCCACAACTTTCTCTCTCCATTCCCAATTTCTCCAAACCCGGTTCACCTTCGAATACATCCCTACTCCTTTATAATTCCAAATCACGAACTACATCCACACTCTAATCCACCCTAACCCTATCCCACGACCTAATCCCTTCCAAATTAACCCACACTTACGAGCATCTCTCTGACAATCACAGAGGAATAAAAGTTCTGTCGGTTAAATTTACGGAATCGGGCGAGCAATTTCTTCTTTCAATACAAAATACCATATTGATTCCTGAAAGTTCATATGAGATTATTGGGTATATGACTTGTGCTATTAATGAAATAGATCAGTTGCATGCTTTAGCTATTTGTGTGGGTAAGTCAACATAATATACTGGTATTTGTGTCAAACTAAGTAAAGAATACGATATATTTGTTATTTGTTAATTTACCAAACCGGTAGCCGATTTTGTGGAAAAATTATTTGTTGTGGTTTTGTAATGTGGTTATTCAGATATTTGTTTGTGATCGTTGGGTTTTTATTTGGTTATTCTGTGAACATCTCTGTGAAATTGTGGATTTAATGACACCCAAATGATTACGAGCTTAAAGTTCAAGGGCACCTCGCCAATACGATCACGCTAAGTTTAGTAGTCTTGAAGCTACTGATTTCTACCAGGTTTTATTGGGAAAATCTTTTGTGTTAGAAAGAGGTTTTTGCCTTGATGAAGAACATGATAGGGAGATCGTAGTTATGATTGCCGAGCGGGGGTGGTTTGATTTAGTTATGCAACTTGGTGTAGCCATGGTCAACGTAGTCAAAGAATACTATGTGAATTCTGCGACGCTGTCAACGTTTGTGGTTCAAGTGAGAGGGAGATAATTTTTATTCATCCGTAGTGCGATCAAAGCGTATTATAATTTGCTTACACTAAGGGATGATCGCCATTATCTAAGTCATGGGCCTGAAAGATACAGTTTGGATTTAGTGCTATTGCAAATAGGAAAACCTGGAACGCGTTGGACTTTGAAGTAAGTGACTATAGAAAAGGTGAGTTTCCCTCATACGACGTTGATCAGGTATGCCAAAGTATGGTACAACTTTATTTGTGCCACTTTTATGCCAACAAGGCATCAAAATGATGTGACCAAGGATCATGCTTTGTTATTGTACGCCATTATGACTGATATGTCGGTTGATGTTGGTCTAACAATAAGGTCTTCCATTATCAAGACCATAAAGGTAAGCACTATTGGGTCTTTGACTTATGCTTTGTTGATCACGGGACTATATAGGCAAACTGGAGTTCAGTAGAGTCCGGACGAACCAATATTGGCCCCTATGTCAGTCATTGATCATGCCATAATTGTGCGATATAAGGTGTGGGATGGTGGTGAGTCCCACTCGAGTGACAAAGGTTTTATATTGCATGAACAACATGCTAAGCTAGACCAAGAAGAACAACCAGATGCACCCTAGACTTCGGGTTCTTCTGATTTTCATGACTCCATTCAAGCTTTGCATCGTTGGCTTGATCAGCAAGATAGAAGAATGAAGAGGAGGTTTGATGCCTTAGCACAACGGATGGATGCCATGATGACTTTCAATACTCAGTTTACTTCTACGCTGTCAGGGATTTTTAGTTCAAATTCTGGCTCCCAAGTTCCTTTTCTAATATATGGAGATGTTCCCCCTGACCCGCCGCAAGATTCTCCTGATGAGAAGCGCATCACTTCTTCGAAGGGAAGTTCTTAATTCTAGCACTTTTATTTCTTATTTTTGCCAATGAGGACATTGTCTTGGTTAAGGATGGGGGCATTTTTAGGATGTTTTACATTTGTGTTAGGTTGCATTGCTTGAAGTGTGCTTTGATTTTTGTCTGATAAATCGTGGTAGTTAGCATTTTAATTAATATTTTCTGCATTTTGTGTTTTGTTAGTTTGTTTCATTCATGGGTGTGTGTGTCTATATATATATATATATATATATATATATATATATATATATATATATATATATATATATAATATATATATATAGTTAATTCAAGTAGTATGTTTGCATGAATCCAGGCTGCTAGTTGGTTTGAATTTAACTTGGTCATTGATGAATATGGGATCACTTTTAACTTTGAATAGTATTGATCACCAAGGCATAGACTTAATTTCAACTCATGAGGAAAATCTTAATCTGTTTGAAACTTATGTAATCGGATAACATGATAGGTTAACTAATCTGATTAGCTTGGTTAAAATGGATGCATAGTTCTCTTCTTGAGGGAAATCTCGGTTTAATATGAAGGAAAATCAGTAGACTTGTAATAAAAGCTAAGATGACGCAAACGTTTAAGTTTGGGGGAAAATATGGGATATATTTATGTAAAAAATAAATAATCGAAAAAAAATACAAAAAAAGAAAAAAATGTATGAATAAACACATTGACTAGTTTGGTTATGTGGCCTTTGTTACTCTGGTAAGTAGGCCCTAAGGGATGTCTCTACACCAGTGCCTTAAAACCAACTGGTCTGGGAGTCGTTGGTTGAAAACGCGCTACATGGGTAACATTGATAAGCCTAAGAGAGCTGGACATTGCACAGTCAAGTGTAAAAATGAGGAAAAAGTGTACTCGTGATGGAATAAAATTGAAATAAAATCTTGTATTGATCTTGAACTTAATCATTGCAAAGTCTTAGCTGAATCTTAACTTATTTATAGAAATTCTTGAGTTGAAACTGTGTTTTTCCCTCTAAGAAGCATATTAGGTGGTGTATTTGAGCTGCAATTAATTTTAATCGTTAACGGACACACACACACACATTATATGTGTGATAACAGGTTTTGATTTCTGATTTACATGATTTATGGACATATTTTTGGTTGGATTTACTGTTTGAATATGTTATGAATCTCTTTGAGGCATTTGGTTAGATTGCATACTGACTAGTGGTTGGATTCGTAGTTCGTTAGCTATTAGGCTGCAATTTTAGTAGCATGTTATGTGTCAGTGCACTGTATTTTGTTTCTTGAGGACAAACAATTAGTTAAGTTTGGGGGCATTGGATGAGTAGGTTTCATACCTACGATTTAAGTACGTTTAAGATTGAATTAATTGTTATTTTTCCAGTATTGTGGTTGCTTTTAGTTATTTTTGTGTACTTTTTGTTAACACTCGAAATTTTGCATTCCTGTTACTAACCTTCTAAGAGGGCAAAATCGTCTTCCAGAGATAACCCTGGAAGTCAAATCAGCACAGTCC
The DNA here is from genome assembly GCA_016801055.1 of Panax notoginseng. Taxonomy (NCBI): domain Eukaryota; kingdom Viridiplantae; phylum Streptophyta; class Magnoliopsida; order Apiales; family Araliaceae; genus Panax; species Panax notoginseng. Next base: position 78,774,666 of record CM029021.1, read on the forward strand.
CGGAGACAACCACGGGATACTCAATTTTCTATCTCGGAGACAACCCCGAGATATACAGTTGCAGTCCCGGAGACAACCCGAGATACTCAGTTTCAACCTTGAAGACAACCCCGAGGAATGCAGTTCCAGTGTAACGCCCCAGAAAATCGGATTTTTAGGAGAATTAATTTTTTTTATTATGTGGATTAAATGAATTACTTGATTATTTATGGGAGCAAGCTAATTGAAGGACGTTCTATGACCTAACCATATCAGAACGTCGTAGTATTTTGGCTACGTGGTAGAATTAAAGTGTTTGAATTTCCAAGACGAAAATAAAAGCTTACGTAGAAATTTTTCGAAAAATACTATTCACGCATTTCTGCTCGGGAATTAATTTTGAATTTCCGAGAAATGCGTAACGATAGAATATTAAGGTGAGATGTAATATCCAATAATATTTCAGTTATGAAAAACGTAATATTTCACCTATGGACTTAATTTGAGAACGTTAGAAAAATTAAGCGTTAAGAAATTAGGGTAATGATTGTATGATACGTAGGTATTGTGCGAGGTAGAGTATACGAGTACATATGAATGATGGTATATCGTATATGATGAATAAGTATACGAGTTAGAATACGAGAATTATATGTATAGTATATGTTCCAAGGCTTTAAGCAAATTGTAATGGATTTGTTGAATTGTGTAGGAAATTGTATTGTTCAATGGGAAGTGTGATAAGGCCCAAATGTTGGTATGGTAAGTCTAATGTAAATTAAATGTGCAAGCTAAGTGTTTGTAATATAAGGCCCAAAGATTTGCTAATACAAGCCCAAATTATAAGTAAGCTAATTAAACCTTAACCCCAAAGTAAGTATCCAATGGGTAAGCATGAACCATGGGACAACCCATGGGTGATCCAAAGTGATGAGCAAGTAAAGGAAACTTAATGGCTACGTGTTGTTGCAGTCAAGTAAGCTTAATGGCTAAGTTAAGTAATGACCAAGTAAATAATGTGGTGAGCAAGTAAAGGATAAGCTAGGTGCTAAGAAAGTATACTTAAGGACTAGGTAAAGGCGGAGGCCAAGCTAACTTGATGGCTAAGATAGGAATAGTAAGGAGGTGGATGGCCTTTTGACCATTGTGCCCTCATCTAGGATTTCCTATAAATAGAAGTAGAGATACTCATTTATGGGTTGTTGTATTTCATCTAACAATTTAAGTGCTTATTTACTTGAGAGAAAAAGCTAGAAAAGCTAGAGTATATTTTTCAAGGAGCAGAAAGAAGATTAAGGTTTAGCAAGTGATCATCAGAGGGTAAGCAATCTTGAACCATGTTTCTCTTTCTCTTCAATTATTAGAGAAGTGGGTAGTGATAGAACATGTATGCTAAGAAAGAGTTGGAATGATGAATTAAAAAGCTTAAGTCTTAATAAGCTGTATAAGTCATGAATAAGTAATTCAAACATAAATAAGTTATGAACTTATAATGAACATATATGAACTCGTAACATGTTTACACAAATGAAGTTATTATGTTAACAAGAAGCAAGAATAATGGTTAGAAGTCATAAACCATAATAAGTCATGACAAAAGAAATCATAAGTAGTTTATACTTTTATAAGTTACAAACTCACAAAGAACAAATAATAACTATTCATGTTTATAAGTTAGTGAAGTAGGTATGTTAAGATGATAGGATGACGGAATGAATCCATTTGAAATGAAGAACAAATCTTAAGTAACGAAGTTTTACCGGAATCCACACGATTAGACGATAATCGTCGAATTCGTGAAATTCTCGGAATGGAAGTCAAATTTTGATATTGAGCTTGGAAACATTGGTTTTCAATGTAGACAAGTTTTATTTTGCATTACAGAGTTGCGAACTCGAGAATGGCCGAATTCTGACTTAGAACGAAGAAACGAGCGTTGAACGTTCACGAACGTTTATCATTTTCATTAAAAATGGACTAATAGGTGAATTTTTAGCAAACAAAGTCGAATAGATAAAATTCTTATATGAACACGTAGAGTATGTAATTTGTGAACTGTAGGCTTTTGAACGAGCCAATTCGGACTTATAACGAAGAAGTTACGAGTCCGGGAATCTCACAAAATGAAAAATCTGTCAAAATTATCTGATGCACAGAGTCTGCGCTGCGGCGCGACTCAAGGCAGAAAGTCCGGCGCCGCAGCGCGAGACCGGACCACAGCCCTTGTTAATTGGCACCGCAGCGTGGCCGAATACACTAGGCATGGTGCCGCAGCGCCGTAATCAAATTCTAGGAACCAAAAGCCTGCGCCGCAGCACGAGCCCAAGAGGAGAAGATGGCGCCGCCGCGCCTGCACTAGATCATGCACAATAATAAAAGCTTACAAGTAAGGAAATAAAGATAATTGAATAGTAATGAACCAATACATTACTAAACTTAATGTAGCATCATTAAGATAATTGTAAACCTTAAGTAATACACTAAAGGTTGAAGATAAGTCGAATGTGAACATGAATGGTATGTAATAAATGTACTCAACGAATGACGATCGAGTTTCAATTAATAACGTAAGAATGTTAGTAAGCCGTGAGGAGGGATGGTTAACTCGAAACGAGTTGTATTAATGAAATAATTTAACTTAAGTTATAGAAGAGACAGAAGTTGGAAAGAACGATGTAAAAGAACGACGGCAAGCCGAAACCAATAAATAACAAATCTAATATATGATTAGATTGAGAAGAAGGGTAAGATTCTTTAGGAACTATGTATGTTCATTCATGACCTGATGTGGCATGTTATGTGGTTATGTGTTGTAGAGACCGTAAAGACTCAAATGAAACGTAATTTTTCTGTAGTAGACGTTGAAGGCAAGTGTTTCCTAAACGCTTGTCTAACCTTCATGTTAGCCAAGTTTTCAGATGATTCACGTTATGAGATGCATGTATTATTTTAAAGAAAGAGTCGATGCCAATTTTAACTCGGCTAGACTAATCTTGATAGTTTGATTGATTTATTTACAAGTCTTTCAATATAGAATTGCTAACGCTATCCTACGCCAATTGTTTGGTACAAATTCAAGGTAAGCCTGAATATGAATAAACAAATGTATTTTCATTGAGTATTCGATGGGCACGTCAGGTTGCCACAACTTAAACGTATACACGTTTAATGAATGTAGTGTTGATCAACATAGAGTACTATAGGCTGATCACCTAGCTCGTAAGCTATGTCGGACTTACGAACTTCGTGTCGGGTTGTCCTTTTCAAAGAAACTATGAGACGCTCATGGTCTTGGGCCAGAATTGATGTTTTATTGAATATTATCATTGTAAAATGTTTTGAAGGAAAAGAAATGTTATTTTGAATTATTGATAGTACTTCGTAACTATTATCCAGTTATTGAAGATATACGATTCCTATGTTTCAAGCATATTTTTTAAATGAAATTGTTGTACTTGCTGAGCTTGTTATGCTCACTCTTGCTTGAACCATATGAATGCAGCTAAAGACGAGCGAACCGAGCTTTCTAGTAGAGATAAAGGCAAGGCGAAGATGAACGATTCGTTTATCTTATAATAGACTAGTAAGTATATATGTATTATATTATGATGAACAAAGAATGTAATGGTTTAAGAACCTGGGAACGAGATCTATTATTATTAATGTAATAAGAATGTTGTTGGAACACACATTTTGATGTCGTTTCAGTAGAATGAATGTACAGTTATGAGTACCGTGTAGCACCATTTGTTACGTTGGAAGAGACCCGGATTTGGGGGCGTCACAGGTTGGTATCAAAGTATTAGGTTATAAAACTTAAGGGGGGAAGAACCTTAGGCTGATAACCTCGTTAAGGAATGAGAAGTCTGAAGGAAGTAAACTCAAGCTTTACTTAAGTCGAATGAGTTAATAAGGTATTGAGTAAACTTAGTACCGAAAGGTTTAAAAGATGGAAAGTGACCCTAAATAAATTAAATGTGATTTGTGCTTATACTATTATGTGTTATGTACTAATCAACATGTTATGTGTTATTGTAGGATGTCGATCGATAGCTTGATGTATAGAGATATACACGGGGCGAGTGAAGAAACTATGAACATAGTGGAGTATGTACCCATGCGAGTGGCGGAGGTACCATTAGTGATTTTGGAGGAGTCGGAGACAGAGGAGTACTTTTCTGAAGAGGACTACTCCGAGGGAGATATGGATATAGCATCATACCTTAGTATGATGACCAATGTGGAGGAAGGAATGGAGGTAACATTGGTTGATACGGTGGTACCTACACTACAGTCATCACCTCTAGATGCAATGATAACATTGTATCTGGCAGAGCTTGACAAAAATATGCAACTGAGTACAGTTGTGCAAAAATAGAATGTAGAGATTAGTGCTCTTTATATAGCGAAGGAGTCTGCAGAAGTAGATTTTGAGTCTGAACATGATGAGAAGGTGCTCATGGTAAATAAGGTTAGGGATTTTAATAAGGAGGTCGATGAGCTTCGTAAAGAATAGGGGGAGAAGGACCAGAAGATAGCCCGGATGTCTTACATCCATAAGAGTGCTCATAAGGATTTCATGCTAAAAGTTGCTTGTTATTCCATAGAGTCGGGACAGACTCGATATACTATTAGTCGGGATACTGTAGTGAAGATTGCAAATGAGAAACACGAGGATGCTGTTATGCATTATTAGAATGTTAGAGTTATAAATATGTGTGTAGTGACGTAAAACCCTCTTTTGTATAAAAAGGGTAGTCCTTTTGTAAATATCAACTTTTGTGAAGTTCAATTGAGGGATAGAAATGTAAAAGCTTTTGGCTATGAAAACAGTTGTAAATAATTTCAAACTGTGAAGAAGCATATCAATATAATGAAGTTTTCATTTAATATGCTTTGTTATGGTACGAGTTGCTATGTGGCGAATAATAACAAAGTAAATAAATAATAATGAAATTTTATTTATTTAATTAGAAAATGCTGCTACAGAAAAGACAACGTTATAAGGAAGAGGAATCACATAATGATAACCAAGGGGGTAAAATAACCCTATGCAAGAGTTCGTTAATTTATTAACGGCTACATTTAACCAAACTGGGGGTAGAGTATCCGCGGGACCTAGGGTAGACAAACCGACTATCTTTAAAAAGTTTAAAAGCGTAGGTCCGCCGGGGTTCAAAGGAACGACGGACCCAATAGAGGCCCATGCATGGGTAAAAAAAATAGAGAAGGCATTTATTATTACAAAAGTAGGTGAGGCGCAAAAGACTTCTTTTGCGACTTACATGACAAAAGGGGAAGGCAACTTTTGGTGGGAGGCTCACCATGGTAGGGCTAAAACAGATGCGGTAACAGGGAAACAATTCAAGAAGGTTTTTCTTTGAGAATTATTTCCCTACAAACATGCGAGGGAGGATGGAGATTAAGTTCTTAGAACTTAAATAAGGGGACATGACGGTTCCCCAGTACGTGACCAAATTCAATGAATTGGTAAGGTTTGTTCCACACCATGTAGACACTTAGGAGAGGAAGGCTCGTAGATTTGAGTAGGGCCTGAAACCCTGGCTCTATATTAGGATTTCGGTGTTCCAGAGTGTTTCTTATAGAACCATTCTGGAGAAGGTGATTATAGCAGAGGGTGGTAGTGAGGCGTTGACTCAATACCACAAAGAGATAGGAAGGATGAGAGCAAGGGAAATGGAGGAACCAAGGCAAAAAGTGCCAGTAGTAGTGGCAGTATGCCAAAAAAAGAAAGAATTTTAACTCCAGAAATACTGGAGTGAGACAAGGGGATCCTAGGCGTAGGATCAGAGTGTGTAATACATGTGGAAAGACTCATCTAGGAGTCTGTCTAAGAGGGGGTATAAGTACCTTTAAATATTAAGGTATAAGAGGAAGAAATAACTTTAGTTAATTATATTCGTAGAAATTGTTTCATGAATAATAAAGGTAAACAAGTATCGGTAGATAAACACTGATAATGTTGAGAGGAGTTGAAGTAATTCTTGGTATAAATGGGTCGATTAATCCTAGAACATTAATAAATTGTTAGAATAAAAGTATTAATCATCGGTTTTCTAAGAAAATCCAAGGTAGTAATTTACGGTAATAAAATAGTACGACGCTTTTGTTGTCTAGCCATGACACAAGTTATGAGGATGTTAAGTAAGGGGATGAGTCGCTACATTGCGTATCGACTATTATATTCATGGCCAAGGATCGATGATCTATTTGATCAGTTGAAGAGGGCAAATAATTTTTCTAACATAGAATTGCATACGGGGTATAGTAGGTTGAAAGTAAGAAAGAAGGAGGAGGTACTTAAGATGACGTTCCGAACTCGTTATGGTTATGCCAAGTTTCTGGTTATGTCGTTTAGGTTGACTAATGTGCAGAAGTTAGACTTTTCGTAGGGGGCGCCGAGCAAGTCGGTGGCAAATTGATAGGTACTCTTATGAGGTGCTATGGTTGAAGGTACCATTAGCATCACAAGATTTAAGAAAAAGGTTAAGTAAGGCACCTGTATTATCTTTATCAGATAATACGGGGAATTTTGTAGTGTATATCGATGTTTCGCGTAGATGACATGATTGCGTGCTCATGCAGTATGGTAAAGTCATTGTGTATGCATCACGCCAGTTAAAGGATTATGAGAAGGTCTATCCTACTTATGATCTAGAATTGGCAGTTGTAGTTTTTGAATTAAAAATCTGAAGATAATATTTATATGAAGAGAAATGTGAGATATACACGGACTCTAAGAGTCTGAAATATATCTTCCCACGGAAGGAGTTGAATATAAGGTAGAGAAGGTAATTAGAATGGATAAGAGATTACGACGGTGATATGTTATATCATTCAGGGAAGGTAAATGTAGTAGCCGACGCGTTAAGTAGGAAGGGTAGGGAAAGCTATCGATGTTAACGACTCAGAATGAGTTAATAACGGAGATGGCAAGATTAGAGTTAGAAGTTAGATTACAGAATGAAGTGGTAGGAATGTTATTCACAACTTAGACTCAATCCACGATAATGGAATGAGTTAATTAATTACAACCGAGTAACGAGGAGTGCAAGCGAATGAAGAAGAGGATGCATGATGAAGAGAAGATTAAGTATAATCTTGTTTTGAAAGAGGGATTTGAGTTCTAAATAATTACGAGTTAAAAGAAGAATTAATCAGAGGAAGATAGCGTAATATATTAATAGGTATTTAACTTCCAACTCAAATTATTGATAGGAAGTGAAAAGTCATGTGAAATAAGATAATACCTTCAGTAAAGGTGAAATGAATGAACAACTGTGTTAAAGAAGCATTGTGGGAACTCGAGATTAAAATGAAGAAAACATTTCCTCATTTGTTTATATAAGTATAGCGAGATTCTGGGGACATAATCCTTATAAGGGAGGAAGAGTGTAACGCCCCAGAAAATTGGATTTTTAGGAGAATTAATTTTTTTTATTATGTGGATTAAATGAATTACTTGATTATTTATGAGTGCAAGCTAATTGAAGGTCGTTCTATGACCTAAACATATCAGAACGTCATAGTATTTTGGCTATGTGGTAGAATTAAAGTGTTTGAATTTCCAAGACGAAAATAAAAGCTTTCTGAATTTTTTTTGAAAAACACTATTCACGTATTTCTGCTCGGGAATTATTTTTGAATTTCCGAGAAATACGTAACGATAGAATATCAATGTGAGATGTAATATCCAATAGTATTTCAGTTATAAAAAACGTAATATTTTGCCTATGGACTTACTTTGAGAACATTAGGGAAATCAAGCGTTCAGAAGTTAGGGTAATGATTATATGATACGTAGGTATTGTGCGAGGTAGAGTATACGAGTACGTATGGATGATGGTATATTGTATATGATGAATAAGTATATGAGTTAGAATACGAGAATTATATGTATAGTATATGTTCCAAGGCTTTAAGCAAATTGTAATCGATTTGTTGAATTGTGTAGGAAATTGTATTATTCAGTGGGAAGTGTGATAAGGCCCAAATCTAGGTATGGTAAATCAAATGTAAATAAAATGTGCAAGCCAAGTGTTTGTAATGTAAAGCCCAAAGATTTGTTAATACAAGCCCAAATTATAAGTAAGCTAATTAAACCTTAAGCCCAAAGTAAGTATCCAATGGGTAAGCATGAACCATGGGGCAACCCATGTGTGATCCAAACTGATGAGCAAGTAAAGAAAATTTAATGGCCAAGTGTTGTGGCAATCAAGTAAGATTAATGGCTAAGTTAAGTAATGACCAAGTAAATAATATGGTGAGCATGTAAAGGATAAGCTAGGTGCTAAGCAAGTATACTTAAGGACTATGTAAAGGTAGAGGCCAAGTTAACTTGATGGCTAAGATAGGAATAGTAAGGAGGTGGATGGCCTTTTGACCATTGTGCCCTCATCTAGGATTTCCTATAAAGAGAAGGAGAGATAGCTCATTTATGGGTTGTTGTATTTCATCTGTGACGCCCCCAAATCCTGGTTACTTCAAACCACGGATCTGGTCCGCCACGATACTACTATCGTCAAACTATTTATATTTTTCATTCATAACTTAATGAATATAACTTTACTTATTACAATTTAGAATATAAATTCTTTCCATGTCCAGGATCTGCACAATGACCCCAAACTTTTATAAGTTTCACAACTTGGTCATTTACTATTCCTGTTTTACATCACATTCGATATTATATAAATATGCGGAATAATTTAAACTTTTTCAATCTCCTTTGAAAAAAAATCTTTTATTGATATCTTAACTTGAATCAATTACATATCCTTGAATCAAATTATGTTATGATTCAGTCTATTCGAATTACTGCATAAATTTTTACATCTCGATTCGAATATATCTATGTACTGCCTAGTATACCTTTACAAGCTAACATATATTACACATTGTAAATTAATATCATATATATCTAGTAGAACCTAAACATGGCTCAAGAGCATATATTTAATTAAACAAATCAATCTCCTTTGATGTGATTAAACTTTATCAATCAAGTAGCACGTAACTTTTACCGTGTTTGCAAGGGTGAGCTCGACAACCCAGTAATTCGAATAGTTTTCATGCAACACATAACATATAATAGCATATTCAGTTCATGCATTCATAATAGATTAATATTTACTATGCATATTACTTCACACATAACAGGCATAAAGATTTACTCCATAAGCATATTATCAAAGATCAACTTTCACATTTCTTACATATCTCATATGCATTTCATATATATACATCAACATTCTCATAATATAGCTCAACTAAAAGTTATAGAATTCATATATCAAATAGGAACTGAAAGACTTGCCTGATTCGTAGTTTATGAACTACGACTTAACTGTTTAACGCTTAACTGAACTTCGTGTATTCCTACACAATTATAATCATGGATTCATACCCATCAGTAACATATTTCATGCATTCTCAATGTAATAACAATGTTACATTGTTCTCTACCTAGGTTCATAAAACCTACACTTCACTTTCTCATCATACTCTTGGAATAGCTAGGTACGTATAGGTATACCTTAACCACTTTTACATGACATCAATGTTCATATATATCTGTCACGCACTTAACTTGCTAAGTGTTTGACATATTAAAACTCGTATAGGTAAGTTCAAACGTACACATAACGTCTAACTTAGTTGTAACATCATACAACATCACCTATATAGCACAAATCAGATTACGAATTCAAACACGTATCGTTGCTTAATATCTTGAAAACATCCTTTTGGAATTAACTTTTGAAAGTCCTAACTATCATTCATCTCTATCACTTAGCATGCTTCCTACATATTACATAGCATGTTGATCATATATTACAAGTTAAAGAAGTCATATAGGCATGCGTCAAACATCAGTTTAAAAACAGAAGTCATTTAAGACTGCAGTACAGCGCAGCTGCGCCGTGGCTAAGCCTAGGACAGGCGCAACTACGCCGCCCCTGGCTAAGCCTAGACTCAACTGCTGCCTTGTGGTTTCTGTTTGAACTTTAACATAATTTAACACTTACACTTCTCATATATACTCACAAAAGGTCGTTACATACTTGTATGACCACTTCAAGTTCAACCTTATATAATAGGGCCTTTAGTTTAGGATTTTCACTAAATCAAAACCATTAGGGTTATGAAACCACTAGGTGTACTAATTAGTCTTATGTTCTCATAAAGAGGTCGCATAATCTATACTACACATGCTTATTCATATTCATATCTTTTACTCATAGCTAGCATTGTTTAACACTTTAAAATATGTTTTAACCTCATGCTTGGTTTACTTCCATTATGTTTAACATATAAGACTTATGTTTAGAGACATAATGAAACATAGCATGACATCTCAAGCCTTTAAAATCTAAATACTCGTATAATGCAACCTAAGTTCAAGAATATGCTCGAGGTTGCCCTTGAAATCATTTTTCATGAATGATGCAATATAGCACATATAAATCATATCTAGGGATATTATAAACTTAACATGACTTATAAATCCTTTAGAATCTAGATATCCATGTGATGAAACTAGATTTTGAAAATATGTTCAATTTTTCTTTTGAAACCACTTTAAACTTGAACAATGCCACTCAACACATACAAGACAACTTTAAGGCTCTATTCATATGTAGTTAAGTCATGTTAACATGCTTTCAAGGTTAGAATGTATATCAAATAGCCTTCATGCACCTTAGTTCTATCATACCAAGTTTTCTTGAAAACTTCTTTCACAAAAGGTCTAAAGAGTTTGATTGTAAACAAAGGAACTATGTACACTATAGCATGCTCATCTACGTGTAAAATCAGTCATGTGTATAAATCACTTAGCTCAAACCTTATAGAATTATGAGTTTCAACAAAGTTCATCCTCAAAACTTTAAAGCCCTTGTTAAAGATATTATACCAATTCATGCAAATCTTAGTAAGACATGCTCACATTAAGTTATTATACTTGTGTATACATGTTACATATGCTTGCATGCTAGTTTAAGTCATAGTACTTTACCAACACTGATTAGTCCTTAAAACAGAAAACAAAAACTAAACTTAGAGGCCTGTGTAGCTGCGCTGCGTCTTAGTTCAGTTATGGCGCAGCTGCGCCATGTCTGGTCCAGGTGCAGAAGCAGACTCTGTTTTACAGAGTCTCAACCAACTTGAATTCCAACGACTTAGACTTGTTCCAACTATCATGAAAGGGTTCATACTTGATAGTAAACTTCTTAAACACCTTATAGCATGCTAAATCATCTTAATTACCATATAAATTCCAAGAATTAAACAAGACCCATTTCAAGAACATAATTGGAAATTATACCGTCTTCAGCTTGAATTGAACTTCCTACATACTGAATAATCTTTTACAATCGCTCATCCACTTTAACTCTTCACTTAGACTTTTCAGACAACTCTCTTAGCAACACAAAAACTTAAATTGCAGCTTATATTTATAGAAAGAGCATGGACTAGATCTTGACATTACACAAAATTTGAGTCCATGGTGTAATGGAAGAGATCAAAGGTTATTAAGGAGTAGTTGAACAACTCCCTACCACCCACATTGATAGCAAATGATCTCCTACGATTTAGCTACTTGGAGAATGTGTAACTTAGATTTAGCCCACTGTTCATGTACTTGGTGACACTCAATTTAGGACAAGATATAAATCTCAGTAACTTTCTCAACTAAGGCTTTGTTTGGTCCTTTTAATTCCCGTAATGTAATATTATTGTACAATTGTTACCATGTTAGGAATTTAAAGATAAACTTTATACTTATATTATATAATCCATGTACATTAAATACAAGTAATAAAATATCGCAATTAGGCATTGATGCCCGGGTAATCTCATAATTATCTCTACCACTCACATAACCACATTACAACTTTATTTAATATTAATGTTTATTTAAACATTTAATTCCTTCCTCAGTTTCTAGAATACACAGATACTTAATCATTTATGTATTAAAAGTTACATATGATTTTACTGTACCACTTGGTATCTTATATCATTAGTCTCAATTAAATATCACACCTCAGGTATTTTTAAGCCATAGGTATTATATATTACTACTGCTCACATTTTCCATATTACCCCTAGTAATATTATTTTAATGATTATACCCACATTAATATTTTAATTGGGCTAAACATCATTTAGTCAGGTACTTTCAACTCATACAATAATTAATTAATATTAATCACTTCTTTTCAATAATTATCATGCATTCCTCTAATTAATAGAATATAATATTCTATAATATTGCTTAATTAACCAATATTTAATCCGGGTTAATTAATTAACTCCTATTCAAATCCATTCATGGACAACTTAACCATCACTTAAGATTTTTATTATCCTTATGAGTCCTTAATTCCCATTTCTTAAACTTTAAATTCCAAAAACTGATTTTACAGCCCGACGCAGTTGCGCTGGTCATAGACTTGGTAATGGCACAGCTGCGCCATACCAAATTCCTAGGCAGACAAGTTCTGCATTAGCAGAACTAAAATCTTACACTTCTAAACACTTTACACATGCTCCTTAAGTGTTAACTCGCCTAACATCAACCCTCTATTTGGTTTCACATCATTGATTACTATTTTCCTTAACAATTTAAGGATCACGCTTCAAGTTCTAAAACTCTATTCCTCTCACTATAAAATCTCATTTATAGTACCAATAACACAGAACTTGAATATAACACATACATACATTCCTTTAATCTTGACTTCTCGTCGTATCTCAAATTACTCAATAATTCTCCAACCACTTTAAAGGTATATCGACTATCTACCCTCGTCAACAACGTACATATATACAAGTCTAAGCCTAGCATGCATCGAGCCTTTAATAGTATTCAATATAGTACACTGAGTGGTTTCCCATAAACAACCAACAAATTAGTTTTCGTCTCGTCTACACTATTTTTACAGTGAGTTAGATCGGTTACTAATTCGTATATACCTCCGCTCTCCGAAGGAATCGTTTAGCCCAGCTCCTATACATCCACCATTAAAGAGTACGGTTGCACTGCCTTAGACTTGATATGTACTCATACAAATACTCAAGAAATTGATGATTATCAAATATATTTAATGTCACCAATTACTATTATAAAATAATTTCACATAAATTATTTAATATCAATAGATAAATTCTTATCCATCTTCTTACTAATTCATCACTACAATTTATCGCAAATATATAATAATGATGTATATTCATTAAACACCATATTACATATTACATAGCTCATATTACCCTATGTAACACAATACTACCTACCTCGTAACACAATACATATACTCATTTGAACCCATCTCATGCCTTAAGAATTTTATTCACTAAATTCTTATTTTAATATTTTTTGAAAATTCGGGTTCTTACATCCTGTCCCCCTTATAAGGATTTCGTCCTCGGAATCACTGAAACCTCCTCTACTCGGTGCTATTTCGAATATTACATATTCTTTTTGAATAATTTTATTCATTCTCTTTTCGGAAGTTTTATTATAACTTGCTCACTTGCATTCTACCGCATTCTCCTTTCTAAGGAACATTATACTCACTACCTTCATCACATAGAAGAATAAGAGTCTTCCATGATTTTTCAATAATAGGGAAGTAGTATGAATAGCTCGGATTCCAATTTATGCTGAGGGGTCACAAGACCGTGAACCAGTGCTTCATCACAATCCTTCGCACTACAAACCAGAGTGTTTATCAATCACAAAGACTGAAAGCACCCTCCACATGTACACTAGGTGGCCAACCTATTGTACCACTACGTTGGGCCGCAACGTAGTATTTTGTAACGACTACTTGCGTTACGCTCGGAACTATTATCTCCGAAAAACATGTTCCCTTACAGGGTTGTTCACCTCAGCTTTTCAATGATTGAATCCGCACCAGGGCAATCTGGTTTGGCACAATTACACAAGAACGCTTGAATTCTATAATCACTTTTCAACAGTTGTCTAGCCGAGTCAAATAGATTAGACTCTTATCAACAGTTCGAATATCAATCAAAATAATTTAGTCAACTTTTCATAATTCGAAAGAAAATCAAAAATCGTTTTATGACGTCATGATACCGTACCAGATTAGTAGTATATTGAGGATTCTGCCATTAGGTGACTTTGTCATAATACATCATACCATAGTGGACTGACGATCTTTCGATCACAACCAACACTAGATTTGACTGCATTGATGACTCCATCGTTTATCATTTTTACACTATATCAAATAATGTAAATGGTCAGAAATACATTTTGAAAAATTCTCAAATCATTTTTGTCTTAGCCGAAACAATTTAGCATAAACATAAGAATAACAGTGTTGTTTTTTTTTAAAACTCATTGGTTCTGTCACTTGACCCAATGTTTTTCTCAAGAAATCATAGTGCAAACACTAGCACGAAGTTAATAAATTTTTAAAAATCTAGCAGAGCTAGAAGATTTAGAGAATCCACGCTTCTCCATCAACTTCAATCTTTACTATACCAAAATCTCTTGATTCATAACATATATATACTCGACATAGTTCATCAAACTTACCACACATTGGAAATTCAGGAACTTGCCATAATCATATGGGTGTAGGAACTTATCCTAGTCAGACTAAAGTCGTCTATTCGCTGAGGAGTCCCATCATATGATTATGAGTCACGAACTTGCCATAAATATGAGTTTTAAGAACTCGCGCCTAATCTTAATATTCTTACCTTAATCTTAATTGCCTCTATCTATCAAATTTGATATGAGAAAAGAATCACCTTTTCACCATAAGCATATCGATAGCGCGACACCGACATTCCATTGATTATCATTGTGAGGAACCGAGCATGAGCACAAAGCCTCCGCCCACACAAAGGTTTGTACAACTCAGTTCTCACATGAGTCCCCAACTGAAATCCCACTACTCTATCTTACACTTCACTTGCTCTTTGCTCGATACGAATTCTTCGTACCTCATCACATACAACTCCTCATGAGTTCACATCGTACCATTCACAGTACCTTCACTTATAGCATCAAGCTATACAAACTTAGTCGTTACAGATTATTTATCACTTCACAGCTTAATCCGATCACGTCGTGATCGTCAATTTACCTTAGGGTTCTTTCCTTATCATCAACAAAACTCCACTCGAGTTCATTCTCATTATCTTTGTCATATTATAGACACCATATTAACATTTTTATTACCGGAGTTAGGAAACTCCTGAATTCTCATTCTCTTAGAAACTTTAAGATTCTTCTTTGAATCTTCACTTATAAATTTTAAACCTTATCTTTCTCTCTCTCTCTCTCTCAGGTTATAGCCTAAGGTACACTTACCTAAGTTTATAACCTACAACTTTGATAACAACCTGTGACGCCCCCAAATTCGGGTTCCTTCAAACCACGGATCCGATCCGCCACAATACTACTATCGTCAAACTATTTATATTTTTCATTCATAACTTAATGAATTTAACTTTACTTATTACAATTTAGAATATAAAATCTTTCCATGTCCAGGATCTGCACAATGACCCCAAACTTTTATAAGTTTCACAACTTGGTCATTTACTATTCCTGTTTTACATCACATTCGATATTATATAAATATGCAGAATAATTTAAACTTTTTCAATCTCATTTGAAAAAAAAATCTTTTATTGATATCTTAACTTGAATCAATTACATATCCTTGAATCAAATTATGTTATGATTCAGTCTATTCGAATTACTGCATAAATTTTTACATCTCGATTCGAATATATCTATGTACTGCCGAGTATAACTTTACAAGCTAACATATATTACACATTGTAAATTACTATCATATATATCTACTAGAACCTAAACATGGCTCAAGAGCATATATTTAATTAAACAAATCAATCTCTTTTGATGTGATTGAACTTTATCAATCAAGTACCACGTAACTTTTACCGTGTAACTTTTACCTTCAAAAGTGGTTATTTGCAAGGGTGAGCTCGACAGCCCAACAATTCTAACAGTTTTCATGCAACACATAGTATATAATAGCATATTCAGTTCATGCATTCATAATAGATTAATATTTACTACGCATATTACTTCACACATAACAGGCATAAAGATTTACTCCATAAGCATATTATTAAAGATCAACTTTCACATTTCATACATATCTCATATGCATTTCATATATATACATCAACATTCTCATAATATAGCTCAGCTAACAGTTATAGAATTCATATATCAAATAGGAACTGAAAGACTTGCCTGATTCGTAGTTTATGAACTACGACTTAACTGTTTAACGCTTAACTGAACTTCGTGTATTCCTACACAATTATAATCATGGATTCATACCCATCAGTAACATATTTCATGCATTCTCAATGTAATAACAATGTTATATTGTTCTCTACCTAGGTTCATAAAACCTACACTTCACTTTCTCATCATACTCTTGGAATAGCTAGGTACGTATAGGTATACCTTAACCACTTTTACATGACATCAATGTTCATATATATCTGTCACGCACTTGACTTGCTAAGTGTTTGACATATTAAAACTCGTATAGGTAAGTTCAAACGTACACATAACGTCTAACTTAGTTGTAACATCATACAACATCACCTATATAGCACAAATCAGATTACGAATTCAAACACGTATCGTTGCTTAATATCTTGAAAACATCCTTTTGGACTTAACTTTTGAAAGTCCTAACTATCATTCATCTCTATCACTTAGCATGCTTCCTACATATTACATAGCATGTTGATCATATATTACAAGTTAAAGAAGTCATATAGGCATGCGTCAAACATCAGTTTAAAAACAGAAGTCATTTAAGACTGCAGTACAGCGCAGCTGCGCCGTGGCTAAGCCTAGGACAGGCGCAACTACGCCGCCCCTGGCTAAGCCTAGACTCAACTGCTGCCTTGTGGTTTCTGTTTGAACTTTAACATAATTTAACACTTACACTTCTCATATATACTCACAAAAGGTCGTTACATACTTGTATGACCACTTCAAGTTCAACCTTATATAATAGGGCCTTTAGTTTAGGATTTTCACTAAATCAAAACCATTAGGGTTATGAAACCACTAGGTGTACTAATTAGTCTTATGTTCTCATAAAGAGGTCGCATAATCTGTACTACACATGCTTATTCATATTCATATCTTTTACTCATAGCTAGCATTGTTTAACACTTTAAAATATGTTTTAACCTCATGCTTGGTTTACTTCCATTATGTTTAACATATAAGACTTATGTTTAGAGACATAATGAAACATAGCATGACATCTCAAGCCTTTAAAATCTAAATACTCGTATAATGCAACCTAAGTTCAAGAATATGCTCGAGGTTGCCCTTGAAATCATTTTTCATGAATGATGCAATATAGCACATATAAATCATATCTAGGGATATTATAAACTTAACATGACTTATAAATCCTTTAGAATCTAGATATCCATGTGATGAAACTAGATTTTGAAAATATGTTCAATTTTTCTTTTGAAACCACTTTAAACTTGAACAATGCCACTCAACACATACAAGACAACTTTAAGGCTCTATTCATATGTAGTTAAGTCATGTTAACATGCTTTCAAGGTTAGAATGTATATCAAATAGCCTTCATGCACCTTAGTTCTATCATACCAAGTTTTCTTGAAAACTTCTTTCACAAAAGGTCTAAAGAGTTTGATTGTAAACAAAGGAACTATGTACACTATAGCATGCTCATCTACGTGTAAAATCAGTCATGTGTATAAATCACTTAGCTCAAACCTTATAGAATTATGAGTTTCAACAAAGTTCATCCTCAAAACTTTAAAGCTTTTGTTAAAGATATTATACCAATTCATGCAAATCTTAGTAAGACATGCTCACATTAAGTTATTATACTTGTGTATACATGTTACATATGCTTGCATGCTAGTTTAAGTCATAGTACTTTACCAACACTGATTAGTCCTTAAAACAGAAAACAAAAACTAAACTTAGAGGCCTGTGTAGCTGCGCTGCGCCTTAGTTCAGTTATGGCGCAGCTGCGCCATGTCTGGTCCAGGTGCAGAAGCAGACTCTGTTTTACAGAGTCTCAACCAACTTGAATTCCAACGACTTAGACTTGTTCCAACTATCATGAAAGGGTTCATACTTGATAGTAAACTTCTTAAACACCTTATAGCATGCTAAATCATCTTAATTACCATATAAATTCCAAGAATTAAACAAGACCCATTTCAAGAACATAATTGGAAATTATACCGTCTTCAGCTTGAATTGAACTTCCTACATACTGAATAATCTTTTACAATCGCTCATCCACTTTAACTCTTCACTTAGACTTTTCAGACAACTCTCTTAGCAACACAAAAACTTAAATTGCAGCTTATATTTATAGAAAGAGCATGGACTAGATCTTGACATTACACAAAATTTGAGTCCATGGTGTAATGGAAGAGATCAAAGGTTATTAAGGAGTAGTTGAACAACTCCCTACCACCCACATTGCTAGCAAATGATCTCCTACGATTTAGCTACTTGGAGAATGTGTAACTTAGATTTAGCCCACTGTTCATGTACTTGGTGACACTCAATTTAGGACAAGATATAAATCTCAGTAACTTTCTCAACTAAGGCTTTGTTTGGTCCTTTTAATTCCCGTAATGTAATATTATTGTACAATTGTTACCATGTTAGGAATTTAAAGATAAACTTTATACTTATATTATATAATCCATGTACATTAAATACAAGTAATAAAATATCGCAATTAGGCATTGATGCCCGGGTAATCTCATAATTATCTCTACCACTCACATAACCACATTACAACTTTATTTAATATTAATGTTTATTTAAACATTTAATTCCTTCCTCAGTTTCTAGAATACACAGATACTTAATCATTTATGTATTAAAAGTTACATATGATTTTACTGTACCACTTGGTATCTTATATCATTAGTCTCAATTAAATATCACACCTCAGGTATTTTTAAGCCATAGGTATTATATATTACTACTGCTCACATTTTCCATATTACCCCTAGTAATATTATTTTAATGATTATACCCACATTAATATTTTAATTGGGCTAAACATCATTTAGTCAGGTACTTTCAACTCATACAATAATTAATTAATATTAATCACTTCTTTTCAATAATTATCATGCATTCCTCTAATTAATAGAATATAATATTCTATAATATTGCTTAATTAACCAATATTTAATCCGGGTTAATTAATTAACTCCTATTCAAATCCATTCATGGACAACTTAACCATCACTTAAGATTTTTATTATCCTTATGAGTCCTTAATTCCCATTTCTTAAACTTTAAATTCCAAAAACTGATTTTACAGCCCGACGCAGTTGCGCTGGTCATAGACTTGGTAATGGCACAGCTGCGCCATACCAAATTCCTAGGCAGAAGTCATTCAAGACTGCAGTACAGCGCAGCTGCGCCGTGGCTAAGCCTAGGACAGGCGCAACTGCGCCGTCCCCTGGCTAAGCCTAGACTCAATTGCTGCCTTGTGGTTTTTGTCCGAACTTTAACATACTTAAACACTTACACTTCTCATGTATACTCACAAAAGGTCTTTACATACTTGTATGACCACTTCAAGTTCAACCTTATATAATAGGGACTTTAGTTTAGGATTTTCACGAAATCAAAACCATTAGGATTATGAAACCACTAGGTGTACTAATTAGTCTTATGTTCTCATAAAGAGATCACATAATCTGTACTACACATGCTCATTCATATTCATATCTTTTACTCATAGCTAGCATTGTTTAACACTTTAAAACATGCTTTAACCTCATGCTTGGTTTACTTCCATTATGATTAACATATAAGACTTATGTTTAGAGATATAATGAAACATAGCATGACATCTCAAGCCTTTAAAATCTAAATACTCATATAATGCAACCTAAGTTCAAGAATATGCTCGAGGTTGCCATTGAAATCATTTTTCATGAATGATGCAATATAGCACATATAAATCATATCTAGGGATATTATAAACTTAACATGACTTATAAATCCTTTAGAATCTAGATATCCATGTGATGCAACTAGATTTTGAAAATATGTTTAATTTTGCTGTTGAAACCACTTTAAACTTGAACAATGCCGCTCAACACATACAAGACAACTTTAAGGCTCTATTCATATGTAGCCAAGTCATGTTAACATGCTTGCAAGGTTAGAATGTATATCAAATAGCCTTCATGCACCTTAGTTCTATCATACCAAGTTTTCTTGAAAACTTCTTTCACACAAGGTCTAACGAGTTTGATTATAAACAAAGGAACTATGTACACTATAACATGCTTATCTACGTGTAAAATCAGTCATGTGTATAGACCACTTAGCTCAAACCTTACAGAATTATGAGTTTCTACAAAGTTCATCCTCAAAATTTTAAAGCCCTTGTTAAAGATATTATACCAATTCATGCAAATCTTAGTAAGACATGCTCACATTAAGTTATTATACTTATGTATACATGTAACACATGATTGCATGCTAGTTTAAGTCATAGTACTTTACCAAGACTGATCAGTCCTTAAATTAGAAAACAAAAACTAAACTCAGAGGCCGGCGCAGCTGCGCTGCGCCTTAGTTCAGTTATGGCGCAGTTGCTCCATGTCTGCTCCAGGTGCAGAAGCAGACTCTGTTTTATAGAGTCTCAACCAACTTGAATTCCAACGACTTAGACTTGTTCCAACTATCATGAAAGGGTTCATATTTGATACTAAACTTCTTAAACACATTACAGCATGCTAAATCATCTTAATTACCATAGAAATTCAGGAAATTCCAAGAATTAAACAAGACCCATTTCAAGAACATAATTAGAAACTACACCTTCTTGAGCTTGAATTGAACTTCCTACATACTGAATAATCTTTTACAATCGCTCAGCCACTTGAACTCTTCACTTAGACTTTTTAGACAACTCTCTTAGCAACACAAAAACTGAAATTACAGCTTATATTTATAGAAAGAGCATGGACTAGATCTTGACATTACACAAAATTTGAGTCCATAGTGTAATGGAAGAGATCAAAGGTTATTAAGGAGTAGTTGAACAACTCCCTGTAGACACTCGAAATTTTCTGTACTATTGACACTAACATTGCAGGAAGGCAGATTCGTCTTTTATGAGAAAATCCTGAAAGTCAATCCATAACCATACCGGATACTACCGGAGGTTCAACATCAACCCCAGATCGCAATCTGGGAGTAATCGTTCCAATCTGGGAGAACCCCGAGGCATGCAGATCAATACCGAAACACACACCGGATAAGACCGATTAATCTCGGAGATAATCTTGAGGTATCTAGTCTCAGCCCTAAACATGGGAGTGGCCTCCAACCTTGGTGATAGCCTCAAGGAAAGCAATTTCGGCATTAACCCCGAAAATGCTTGTTACAAGTGCAACCAGCTTCAATCTCGGTGCTCACAATGAGATACACTGTATCAGCCCGACGATGACATCGGGAAGACATACACACCTCAAAGATGACAATGAGGACTTTCAACCAATTGCAGCAGTCCAATCCCAGCGAAGCTGAGCAACGTCTGCTTTATCGACCCAACCCGGCAATAACACCAGTAAGGGGCAACATCGTCACCTGACCAACACGATGCCACGCCAAGTCGTCTCAACACATCTACGCAACAACGGCCCATACCAATCCCGAGTTGCTATTGTGCGGGGTAACGGATGAAAGTTGAAGCTTGAAGATCGGAGGGCACCGTCCTATCTTCAAAGACTTCGTACCATCTCTAATCCCATGCCATCGTACAAACTCTCGGCAATGGCGGTCCGAAATAGGTCCTGTATACCTCAAACGGATGCCCAGATTGTACTTCAGAAAAATCGAGTGGACATTACAGTGCCCGCGTGCACGTACTTCGAGACGACCCGACCCGACCAAATCGGGCCGATCCGACCCACCTCTGGTACACCTGCGGCTGAGCCGCAGGTACACCTGCGGCACCTTTTTCCTATAAATAAGAGGCTTGGGGTGTTGATTTTTAAGAGAAAAAAGACGGGGAAACCCTGCAGAATTCGCTCTACACTTGCTATACAGTGTATTTTCCCACTTTAAACACCTGTGAGCTCATATACAGCCCTCTTTTGTATATACAAAAGCTAGTGTTTACCCACTCTAAAGATATAGAAGCCTTTTCTAGCAGTCAGCTGTAAGCCTTCTCACACACGTTATAGTCTTTCTCTTCATCTTTGCACACACCCTTCTACACGTTGAGAGTCGTGTTGCTTGCTTTTGCCCGGACTTCGGTCCGTGGTTTCATTTCAGTATATATATATATATATATATATATATATATATATATATATATATATATATATATATATATATATATACATATATATTGACTAACATTATCGAGTTATGCCTCGGTTGAGCCTAGACTTCGGTCTGGAGCGTTTATTGCTTAAATATATATATATATATATATATATATATATATATATATATATATATATATATATATATATATATATATATATATATATACTTATATTTATTAACTGTGTGTCGAACTTTGTTCGATGAGCCTAAACTTCGGTTTGGTGCGTTTATTGCTTTAATATAATTATACTTATATATATTAACTGTGTGTCGGACTTTGTTCGATGAGCCTAAACTTCGGTTTGATGCGTTTAATTGCTTTCTTATATATATATATATATATATATATATATATATATAAACTGTGGTCGAACTCCGTTCGATGAGCCTGGATTTTACATCCGGTGCGTTTACTCGCTTATATATATATATATATATACTTATATATATGAACTGGTATCGAACTCTGTTCGGTGTGCCTGGATTTTATATCCGGTGCGTTTACATGCTTATATATATATATATATATATATATATATATATATATATTTACATTTCGTCCCACCTGGAGTTTACTTCGTGGTGGTTGACCGTTTTTACAACTTTATCTACGTTTTGTCCCGCTTGAAGTTTCCTTCGTGGCGGTTGATGGCTTTTAACAGCTTTCTTTACATTTCTGATCCCCCACGGAGGTTCTTCATGGTTGGTGATCATGTCTGTATGTATATATTTACGGCTTATATATATATATATATATATATATACTTGCTTACTACTTTCATACAAATTACTGTATCATGTGAGCCTAGGAATCATGTGATCACAGATTCATCCCATTGGATCTAGATTCGGTTCCCGTGATGGATATTTTCAGCTGTAAGCAGCTTGTAAATTATTCTGCGCTGTCTGAATTTTCTCAGATGGTTTCCATTTCCACGAGGAAGTCGGCATTATTTTGTACATTATTTTCGTACGGATTCTTCGCAGGCGTCAAATAAAATCAACCAAGCCGCGCATTTAATAAAATGGGAGTGCAAAAGGCCTCAATTACTATTGAGCGACAGTGTTTGAAAAAACCTCTTTTTTAAAACATCATTGGCATATCTTGCTAAAATTAAATTTTTACATAAATTTAAACCCTGCATATATAGGTGCGAACGAGGCCTCGTACCACTTTCAAATAATAGCACATTGACTCACATACACACACACACATTCAAATAATAGTTTCTTGAAAAGAGGCGGTCACCGTGGTAACACGGATGTCGGGGGGTGCCTAACACCTTTCCCCTGCATAACCAAGTCCCCGGACCCAAAATGAATCTCGGTTTCACTGACCCGTATAGCAGTGTCACATCACTGGGTCAATGTGCAAACCTTTTCTCGGTTGTGTTGGTACAACCATTTAAAAAACCAACTGGCGATTCTTAACAGTCCATCGTCGACATTATACATGTCTGACCTTTTTCACTTGTTTTTTCAAACAAATCTCACCTAAAATGAGAACACCAAAGAACAAGTAACGGAAATGGACATCTAAAAATCCCGACGTCGATAGGTGGCGACTCTGTTGGGGACTCCAGTAAGAGGACTTAAGTCGCTATTTCAATCTTTTCAAAATTGTTATCTGCTTGTGTGTGGATGTTGCATTTACATTGGATGAATGTGTACGAATGCATGTCGTGTTTATTTAGTGCCTCACACTATAAACTGCCTGTGATGGTAGTGCCTCGCACTATAAACTCCTCGTGATGTTAGTGCCTCTCACTATAAACTACTCCTGATATTAGTGCTTCACACATGTCATCATTTCATACGGTGAGATGCGATGTATGTGAATGTATGTTGTGTGGTCCCTCCACCAAGAGGCTATCCCGTCGGTGTTTGATTACTGGACTCATGAGAAGCCTGATTCTCCGACGCTCAGGAAAAGCACCACCCAAATTCGCTCCAGTTGAAAGACCGGATTAACTTCCCGTCAAGTAGATTGCGATGATTTGGGAACCTTCATGCCAAAAAGCCGCGAGAGTAACCTAAGATAGGTCAGCCTCTGATAAACCCAAAACGAAGGAAAGTCTCTTCATGCTCTCATTTTAAATTACACAATTTCATGACATATCTATCTTCATGTAATGAGAAATATGAAGGAATGTGTACACATATACATACATGCTACAAACAGCTGACATCCGTTTTTGCAGGATAAAATTCCTAAAATGGACTCATCACATTGCATATTAATATTCACCTTCCCTAAGGACTAAACTATGCAAGTCTTTCGCAGGGAGTCAATCGGGCTTACTACCCGTTCAAAATCCAAAAAGGCAACAGGCCTACAGTCAATTATGTCGTCATCCGACCAGACTGAACTTAATCCAGTTTCTCGCAAAGAATTCGACAGATTAAGCAAACAAATTGCAGATTTGGCTGTTCTGCTCAAAGAATTACACCAATCTACACAGGGTCAGAAAATACCCATACATGCTAAATCCTCCATCCAAGGAGGGAGTTCGGTCATTACCATACCTGAACTACAGTTGGATATTACCAACAAAACTCATGATGCTGCCCATCCCACTAGAGACCCGGACACTGGTGACATCAAAAAGAAAGTCCTCCAAATGGAAGAGACCCTTCGCATTATCAAAGGAATTGGAACACACGGGAGTGTTTCATATGCTGATCTATGTATTTTTCCTGGTGTTCATTATCCAGAAAAGTTTAAAACTCCTGACTTTGAAAAATATGACGGGTTAGGAGATCCTTAAAGGTATTTATTGGAGAACTTGGATCTTATGCAGAGGATGAAAAGCTCAAAATGTAATTATTCCAGCCCGTTCATGGTACACAAGATTAGACAACTACAAAATCTACAGCTGGGAAGAGCTAGCACATGCCTTCCTCACTCAATACAGCTTTCAAACTCAAATGGCTCCTGATCGGTACCAAATTACCAAGATCATAAAACAGTCTAACGAGTCTTTCAGAGAGTATACCCAGAGGTGGGGACGCCCGGCTGCCCAAGTGAATCCTTCCATGACCGAATCAGAAATGGTCATGATGTTCATAGACATACAAGAAGCTCCCTTCTATGAGAGAGTTTTAGCCGGCATCGGCAAACCATTTTCTGAAATGGTCAAACATGGGGAGATGGCTGAGATGTGATTGAAATTCGGAAAGATTCAAGACCTAGCTGCACTTAAAGCTATTGCTGATCACATCCAGTCTGGAAATTATGGGAACAACCCCAGGAGGGTCCATAAAAAGAAAGAGGAAGATGTTTCCCTGACACTACAGGGTCAAAAAGGCAGTCAAAATATGCTTGTTCAGAGGAGAAACTATACTCCCTTTCCAGCACAGTCTGTAAACCCTCCAATACCAAAAGGTGGAGAAGCAAAATGCCCTCGAGTGTTCACACCCTTAGGGGATACCCTCGAGAATATCCTTAATCTTCTGACAACACAAAGGAAGATTACACATCTATTTCCACCAGCCAACCCAAATGGAAGGGGTTTTAATGCTGCTCGGAAATGTGCTTATCATGTCGGGGCACCTGGACATGATACTCAGGATTGTTGGTCCTTGAAACACAAGATCCAAGACCTGATAGACAACGGTGAGATCGTGGTCACTAAACCAGATCAACCTAACGTTCAAGACAACCCTCTTCCTCAACACAAAGAAGAAGAGGTCAACATGATTAATTGGAGCAGTGGACAGAGTTCCAACTTCAGCTGTGATTCTTCCCAAACCATCAAAGACAGTGATAACAGATGGGATTATGCCAAGTTCCAGTTCACAATGGAACGAAAAATGAAAGCTCTCTACAAACAAATTGAGCAATTGGCGGAACTGGTGACTTATCAGCATCAAGTGACTCGCCATTGTCATGAATATTCCCTCTTCACTTTCAGAGAATGAAATGTTGGAAGACAAAGTGACGAAGAGAGCAAATGCCAAGGCCCGTCGGGATTTTGCCAACAAAAGGGAATTCACCTATTTGGGTCAACCTATAGAGGAGATCCTTCATATGTTAATCAATGAAGGAAGAATCAGTTCCTTTCTACCTCCAATCAACCCCCGTTTAGGACGGTACAATTCTGAGGGAGTATGTCAATATCATTCCCAATCGCGTGGTCACAGCACAGAAGAATGCTGGGCACTCCGCCACCTTATTCAAAACCTAATCGATAGTGGCGTACTGCGCCTGGCAGATGACACTGTGCTACGCGCCAGTGAGAATGCAGGTCCCACTAAATGGAAGAGTGTGATAGCCATCATATCTACTGAAGCTGATCAATCACTCGTCATGCCAATAATTCAACTCAAAGGAAGCAACAATCCTTTGAAAGTGGCCACTCCCGAGAAAATCAACTTGCCGTGCAGAGCACAACATCCTATTGTTAGCTTGCATAAAGTTCCGTGGAATTATGGAGAAGGTGAAGGATCCACCTCACATACCACTGCTGCAGTGTCGAAAGAAAATCCACTGTACTTTCCCCAACGGGTGATGAAATCTACCGTCAAATCAAAGGGAAAAATACCCACAGAGAAGATTGAAAAATTCCTCGGCACTATGGGTCATAATGAAGCTACGGTGGTTTTAAGCTTGAAAGAAGCTCCACAACAGATATCAATTTTGGACTTGGTCCTCACTTCTGAGAATCACCGGAAGATCTTGTTAAAGGTTTTAGAAGAAGCCTATCTCCCGACATCCGTGGATGAGGAAAAATTTTAGCATTTGGTTGATCACATTTTCAATGATAATGTGATATCCTTCACTGATGATGACATTCCTCCTGAAGGGACCGGTCATTGCAAACCGTTGCACATCGCAGTCTTGTCCTCCGGATATATGGTGGCTGGAGTCCTGATTGATGGAGGCTCATCCCTAAATATCTGCCCATATGCTACCTTGGTGAAGATGAATATCAATCCTAATCGAATCTGGAGTAGCTATACTATCATCAAAGCATTTGATGGAGCCCGTCGGAATTCAGTTGGAGTAATTGAGCTGCCAATTGAGATTGGTCCTCATACATTTTGCGTATCCTTCCATGTGCTCAAGATAGAGTCGGGATACAACCTGCTCTTGGGACGACCATGGATCCACATGGCTGGGGCAGCCCCCTCCACCCTTCATCAACAATTAAAATATATTGTCAATAACAGACTGGTCACGATCAACGCTGATCCAGAGTGTCCTCAACACGGGGATTTACCGGTCATCAATGCTGATGCAGACATTGAACCAGTCAGTTTTCTTGCTTTGGAAATAAGCAATACCGATAACATGATATTGGAGCACCACTGCCCGAACCCCAGATTTCTGCCGAAGTGATGTCAGCCACCAAGAAATGATGTCGTTTGGTCATAAACTAGGACAAGGGTTGGGTAAAAATTGTCAGGGTATCAAGTACCCTATTCGCTCAACCAAGCACACTAGAACAACTAGACTAGGCTATTCGGCTAACTCTAATCACAGGAACCCTCATAAACATCCATAGGTTCCTTTGGCTTCAACTATGTGGCGTTTATATTCGCCTTCAAGTGCTGAGTCCGCACAACCTCCTGTAAAGGTGCCAGCCAATGTCATGGCTATGTTTTTTCCTAAGCCGAAACCGGTGGAGGAAAACCAAATCGTTATTCCAGATCCCGCAATCGAAGAAGAGGAGCAGAGAATCAAGGAGAACGTTGTCCGAATAATGTCGGGCATGCGTATCATCGTCCATGATGAACATACCAACCGATACACCCCAGACGATGATTGCCCAGACATAATGGCCATCATTCGGGACAGAGAGGATGATGAAAGTCCCTCCATCACTGCGGTTCACCCGAACTTTGCTCTTGCCAATTGGAACAGCATTCCTTGCATTGGTCGTCAAGGGTAAAGCGGGCATAAGTTCTTTCTACCCTGTAGATATAATAACTGCTTACTTTTTTGTACAGTATTAGCAGTTTATTTTGCCAGTATATGCTAACACTGTGTATGATCAAACACGTTTCATATATACTAAGTGAAAGCATATTTTGTTTTAGGACTCTGAATTTAGATGTGTCTGTACTTGCTGATACAATGCCTCTCCTACACAGGGATTGTACCTTTGATGTAGAGATGAATTCAGCCTTGATGGATACAGAGGATGACGTTGAGGTACCTCTAGAAATTCAAGAATGGGTCAACGATACACCTAAACCTAACCTTGATCAAACCACTTCTTTCAATCTCGAAACCTTAGAAAGCCCTAAGTTAATCCAGATTGGTTCAGACCTTACCCCAAACCAACAGAATGACATGGTTACACTATTAACCCAATTCCAGGATGTGTTTGCATGGTCTCATGAAGACATGGGGGGTTTGTCCACTGACATTGTCCTTCATCGCCTTCCCATTAAAGAGGGATTTAAGCCAGTCAAATAGAAACTCAGGCGATTGAAATCTGAGTGGAGTTTAAATGTGAAAGAGGAAATTGTGAAACAATTTTAGGCTGGCATCATCATGGTGTCTACATATCCTGAGTGAATATCCAATATCGTGCCCGTGCCTAAACCTGGAGGGAAGGTGCGAGTTTGCGTGGATTACCGGGACTTGAATAAAGCTTGCCTAAAAGACAGCTTTCCTGTGCCATTTATCCACATTCTCATTGATAATACTGCGCAATACGACATGTACTCCTTTGCTGATTGCTTTGCGGGGTATCATCAAATCATGGTTGCCGAGGAAGATCGTGAGAAGACTGCCTTCATCACTCCTTGGGGAACTTTTTGTTATAGACGGTTGTCATTCGGCCTCATCAATGCCGGAGCTACCTATCAATGAGCTATAATGGCTCTTTTCCACGACTTAATGCATAAAGAGATTGAGATCTACGTGGATGACATCATTGTCAAGTCCTGGAAGGAGGATCACCATATAGACCATCTCAGAAAGCTATTCAACAGGTTGCGTAAGTATAACTTGAAGTTGAATCCAGCCAAATGCGCCTTTGGCGTTAAATCAGGCAAGTTGCTAGGATTTCTAGTCAGCCACAAAGGGATTGAGCTGGATCCTGCCAAAATCCAAGCCATCACACAAATGCCCATTCCTCAGACAGAAAAGAAAATCCGTGGATTTTTGGGAAGAATCAACTTCATTAGTAGGTTCATCTCCCAACTCACAACAACCTGTGAACCAATCTTCAAACTATTAAGGAAGAACTCCTCCATGAAATGGAATGATGAGTGTCAGAATGCCTTCCTTACAATCAAAAAATAACTAGTCAAAGCTCCTGTGTTGGTACCACCCAGGGATGATGTTCCCCTGTTTATGTACCTGTCCGTAAGTGACAATGCTATGGGCTGCATGCTGGGGCAGAAGGACGATAGAGGCCAAGAACGAGCTATCTATTACCTCAGTAAAAGGTTCAACAGCAGTGAACACAAGTACACTCATATCGAAAAGACGTGTTATGCTTTAGCATGGGCTTCCATGAGGTTACAGCATTACCTCCATGGTCACACAACCCATCTTATATCCCGCGTGGATCCTCTCAAGTACGTGTTCAACAAACCCATGTTAAATTGTCGGCTGTCCAAATGGCAGTTGATCCCACAACAATTTGACATCGTATATGTGACTCAAAAGCCCATCAAAGGTCAAGGTATCGCAGATCAACTGGCCGTTGCACCTTCAGGGGATTTCAAACCCTTAGAAACATATTTCCCTGATGAAGGAGTAATGACAGTGCAGCAACACCATCAGTATGATACGCGCCAATTATGGAAGATGTATTTTAATGGAGCTGTTAATATGGAAGGTTCTGGAGCTGGAACAGTTCTAATATCTGATATGGGGGAGCAGTATCCCGTCGCCGTCAAATTACAGTTTGACAGCACCAATAATATGGCTGAGTATGAAGGCTGTCTCATGGGGCTAAAACTTGCCCGTTCAATGGGCATCAGACGGTTAACTGTCCTTGGAGATTCAGAGTTGGTAATCTGACAATCCACCGAAATCTATCAAACCAAGGAACTACATTTGCTGCCTTACCATCGGCAGGTTTTAAAGATGGCTTTGGAGTTCGAAGAAATCTCCTTTCTACATTTTCCTCGTAATAGGAATGACTTTGCGGACGCATTAGCAACTTTGGCCTCCGTGGTTCATATATTAGACAAGGAGCAATTGCCAAGCGTCACAATTTCTCTGAACAAGGCCCCAGCCTACGGGAATTATGTTGGAGAAGTATCGGATGAGCTACCTCCCATCCCACAGCCTTGGTATCAGCATATCAGGGAATATCTGCGAGATGGATCTACACCCGCTAAGGCGAGCCCGACCGAGAAAAGGCGGATCCATCGACTTGCAATGAAATTCTACCTGTGTAGAGATGCGCTCTATAAAAGAGATGTAGGATTAGGCCTCCTCCGGTGTTTAGACAAAGATCAAGCCCAAAGGCTCATGGATGAAAGCCATGGCGGAGTCTGTGGCCCCCACATGAGTGGCCCCCTCCTTGTTAAGAAAATCCTCAGAACAGGACATTATTGACTATCTCTCAAAGCTGATTGCCATGACCACGTCAAAAGATGCTATCAGTGCCAGATTCATGGGAATACTATACACACCCCTCCACGAGAACTCCACAATATGAGTTCACCTTGGCCCTTCTCAATGTGGGGAATGGACGTTATCGGGCCCATTGAACCTAAAGCCAGTAAAGGACATCGGTTTATATTCACCATGATCGACTACTTCACCAAGTGGGTAGAGGTAGCCTCCTTCCCCAGGGTCACTAAAGAAGTCATCATTGCTTTCATCAGAAATAATGTTGTTTGTCGTTATGGGCAACCAGAGGTGATTGTATAAGACAATGCCAAAAACCTCAACAATAAGATGATGGAGGAATTGTACAGTAAATTCCACATCAAACATCTCAACTCAGTCATCTATCGTCCAAAGATGAACGGTGCTGTTTAAGCGGCTAACAAAAACAACAAGAAGATTATGCAGAAGATGTCTGCCAACCACAAAGATTGACGTGATGTATTGCCTCTGACTCTGTTAGCCTATAAAACATCCATGCGTACTTCAACTGGGGCAACCCCCTACGCACTAACCTATGGGATGGAAGCAGTGCTCCCCATAGAAGTTGAGATGGAATCTCTAAGAGTGTTGATAGACGCTCAGCTCGACGAAGATCAATGGGTACAAGACAGGTATCACCAATTATCTCTAATAGACGAAAGGCGAACCGCGGCTATCTTCCATGGTCAGTTATATCAGCAAAGGATCGCCCGATCCTATAACAAAAAAGTCCGGCTACGGTAATTTAAATAATATGACTTGGTTTTGAAGAAAATCCTGGACAACCAAGAACAATCTAAGGGAAAATTCGCTCCTAACTAGGAAGGCCCGTTTATTGTCAAAGAAGTATTGACGGGAGGCACTCTTAGATTGCAAGAAATGGACGGTGATGAATTTCCACAACTCGTCAACTCAGACGCCGTGAAACGGTACTATGTCTGAAGTAACTCGCAAACACCGTGGTGTCAAACCATCAGATCACCAGTCATTCCGGTTTTTTAACCCTTTACCACATACAACTTTTCTGCACTTTGCCCCTCAGGGAAACATAATTTTCAAGCCAGCAACCTGGCTTTCCTTTGCGCTCATACAACTTAGGTCATCCCACCGTGGATCGAACCTCTTACGTTTACAGTTTGGCTACCCATACTTGGGATCAAACTTTTCCTCTACAGTTTATCCTCAACTTAGGATTAAACTTTCTCATCCCCGCACTCTGACCTGCACATGGGATTACGCTTTCTCTTCTCACCCTGAGGGGCGAACTACGTCGACCTGATCTCCTCTTCAATAGGAGTACGTAGGCAACCATTTCATATGGCCCAGTCGCAATAAAACAAAAACAACAAAAATATTCCTACACCATTTCTGTCACATACATCATTGAACCTCTTACACCAGGTTCGAACTACGCAGACCTGATCTCCTCTTCAATAGGAGTACGTAGGCAGCCATTCATGGTGCGGTCTCACCCCCTACCAAAACATAAACCCTTGTCAGTTGGTACTGGGATCAAACATCAATCCACTACGTTTCATTCGGCTTCAGAGCAAAAGGATGGAATTACCCAACCTCTCCTCCTAAATAGGAGATTCGGCGACCATCTAAGCTGCGGTCATACCTTGAAGAGTAACGCCAATCCATAAAAGATTGAATTAACTAGGCTTCTCTTGAATAGAAGTACTGGCGACCATCTGTGGTGCGGTCAATCTCAGAGAGGAAAGCCACACTCCTCTCCATATTTCCATACAAAAACCAGTCCCAAGACACCAAAAGATGGTAGGGATACATAGATCGATGATCCATTGTGAACTATCCAGAGATAACTCAATGTCCATCTACCCAGGAGGAATTCATAATACATCAAGATCACAAGCCCTGAGCAGCAGGCAAAATATCAAACAAATAGCAAGGTGTATCTAAAAGGGAAGTGATCTAAAAATATATTTCCCTATCATATATAATGCTATTTGATATATATAATGTAAACTGTACATGATAAAATGGCTAAGCTAGTCTGTGCAGGTAAGTACAAGCTAATCTATGAGTCAGGATACACGCGAGCAAGCACGCCCAATATAGCATCCCTCTCAGAAGAAGGAGGTAAAGTTGTGGTCTCCTGTACCAGAGTATCCACACGACCCAATAGATCAGAAGTCGTCTGCATGATGACCATATGCTCATCAATATATGCGCTCATCTCTGCGATTATGTCAGTGGTAAGGGACCTCGCTGCAATACTGTCTGTGACGGCTACATCCCGGGCAGATATGGCACTATCCCGCTCAAGTATCACTACATCTCTGGCTAATCTGGCCTCATCCCGCTCAACAATAGCGGCATCCCTGCTAGCTAAGGCCTCATCTCTCTCCAACAGAGCGGCCTCCCTCACATCTAGAGCAGTCAACATAATAGATTGAACCTGATCTCTCTCAAAGGTCATCAGCTGAAGACTCTGCTCTAAGTACTGTGCCGAGTGCTAAATCGAAACAGTGCTGGTACTAGGAGAATTCAGAAGAAATACTGGCAACGCAGCAGAGGGCTCCTCCTCGAAGTGGGTATCAATGTCCTCCACAGGCTCCACACCCTCTGCGTCGCTATCCGGTACTGCAGATACTGCTGCAGCCGATAAAACCTCCATCTCCATCCAGGCAGAATACTCTGCGGAATAACCTGGACTGCTCACTGAAAAAGCAGCTCCCCCACGAGGGTCCCAACAAGCGTATACACGAGATCAGTCCTCGACTGAGAGGTATCGGGCAGCTGAACGCTGACCTATCGCCCCTGTGAAAGGATGAAAATCCTGAAACTGGTCGAACTGCGACATCACGGCCAATGGGTGATAAGTAGTCACACCCCTCAAGCCGGCCAGAGGGAGGAAATCCATGCCTAGAGCATGAATAATAAAGCTGTATGGTGAGCTAAGCCCCGAGCACAACAATATGCTAAATGGGTCTCTGATGTCTGCCAAAAATGTGGACCAGGACTGAGCATCTATACACTCCAATGGCTGAAAGAAGTATGACATGGCCACATCGTGGGTAAACCAATATCCATGCCGTCTAAGGGTGCCAATCGGTCTCAAGTGTGACATGAACCACACATACAGAAGGACTGAGCTCCCAGTAACACTCCTGACGGATAAGTACTGCAGTAGGATGCTGACCGCAGAGTCTCTACCAAGATCATAGGCACAATAGTATGACCCTCCTTGAGAGCTCTCACGGCCATAATAACGCCTATATCTATCTCATCCATATACCGCGACATTGTAAGACCCCAAATTATTAATAAATGAAATTTAAATTTTCTCTATTTATTATTTTGAAATAGTAAGGGTTAAATTGATTAATGAGGTTAGTTATGGGTAAAATGCGCAAATATTTCAAATAAGCAAGTTGTCATAAAATATTCATTGTTGTCGGGGAATATTCGTTTGGTCGTAAAATATTCTTGTTGTCGGAGAATATTCGTACGACGACGCAGCCTTGTGTGGACCCATAACGGAAAGCGATTGGATGAAGAAAACGACAAAAACAAGTTGTTTATAAATAACGACATAGTTATTACCGTTAACACTGTTGGAATACCCGGTGGTTAAAATATAGTAATACGCGTTGTTGCACAGTAGCACACGGTATTGCACCAATTATTGATTTTTACGTAAGAAGGCATTACTCAATAATTGTTACAGTAATTACTGTTCAGTATTTTATTTTATTGATTCAATAATTGCTGTGTTGATATTTTATATTACTATTATTTTAATAATTGTCACTACACAATATTTTCTATTATCGGAGCAATAATTCATATTATCTGAATAATATTATTAGATAACATTATTGGCAATGTCTAGAAAGTTCTGTCTAAGGAGAGATTTGGTCATCTAATTGCGCGCTAATAAGGAGAGATCCTTATTGGAAAGCCATTTCTTTCTTGGGAACGGCCTGGTTGCCAGTACTGTGATTCTGTAATATTATTTGTGAATAATTAATTATTAATTTATATGCTGAGGAAAATATTCATTTTATGTTGATATAGATGGAGAAAATTATTAAAGTGACAATTGTTAAAAATTGATATTTTATCTTTTCTGATAAAATAATATTTTATTATATTATTATAATATAATAATGATGATATTTTTACAATGAATGTGGAATATATGAGTATATGAGGAGAAAGAGTATTTTTGTTGCAAAAGTTGTTTAAAATATGTTAAATATGTCTGTGGGTACATTTCTTGACTGAAATTTGATTATAGCCTGTAAAATCGTCCGTTTATGGATTTCGGTCAATTTCTGTTTAGAATTTGGAAAAACTTTCTTCTGCAAAGTTGTAGAGAATTGAATTTCCTATAAAAAATAGTGGGATTAAAATTTTCTGATAAAAGGACTATTTATTATGAATTATTAAATATCTGAAATTCCGAAATAATTGATTTTTTGAAGTTTTAATTATTTTAATTAAGAAAAACGTTTTTTATATGTTATGAGCCTCATTAATCACATGCTAAGTTGCTGAATTCAGAAGGCTAAGGTTGGCGTAGAAAATTTTATTTATATATTAATATTTTATTAAATTTTCTGCTTTGGTGTTCTAAGCATTTTCCTATAAATAGGGTGCTTAGGTTAGAATTAAAAATCACACCAGAAACTAAAGATTTCTCTCTCTGTCTCTCTCGTTATATTGAGCGTATTCTTGTGAGTATTTTAATACTTTGAGTGTTGCTATACGGTGCAAGTTCAAGTCATAGCATATATCCGGTTTTTCAACTAGAAGTACTGTCTTTACGAGGTAAGTGATGTTATTTTCTTCATAAGTGATATTATTTCTTCAATATCATTATGCCGAAATATTTGTTGGAACTTTTTATCAAATTTAGAACTTTTTCATGTCGGGGTTACTATTCATGAGATACTATTCATGAGTTACTATTCACGAGTTACTATTTATGAGTTACTATTCATGAGTTACTATTCACGAGTACTATTCACGAAGCATGATGATGTTTTTTATGAAATTTCTATTTTTTAGTGTCGGAGTTATTATTCACATATACGGCACTATTCACGTATACAGTACTATTCACGAATACGGCACTATTTACCGAAAAATAAAATTTTCTTTTTTTTGTCCAAAATATCTATTCTAGATACTAGCTTTGATTGTATCCATGTTTTGATTATTCTTGAATTTTATTTCACTATGATTGTTTATGAGGTATTTTTGGACATGGATAAACTGTAATACGAATCCCTAATATTTGTTCTTTTGCTTCACTGGATTCGTTTTCTTTTAAATATTTTTCATCATCCTCAGTCCTAATTAATGATATTAATGAATATCTTTGGCCTGTAGTGCAAAGATAAATTATTTCTGATGAATATCTTTGGCCCGTAGTGCAAAGATGAACATGTGTTGAGATGAACATGACCAACTGATGAATATCTTTGGCTTGTAGTGCAAAGATGATTATTGATTGATGTTACATGGATAAAATATTGATGATGGACTTTTAAATTCATAGATAATAGTAGATTTCATTCTCTACGTAACTCTTCTATGAATTATTATTTTCCGTTGCGAATATTGATTTAAAACTTGTTGTCTATTATATTCTATTAGATTTTTCCCTGTTGAAGACTAACGATAATTTGTTCTGTATTATCTTAGTCATAATATTCTTTACTAGGCTAGTTGAGCTCACCCTTTTCCTTTTTGTTCCATTTTTCTCAAGAGGCGAGAATGTAGCGAGTACTAGTCGGGGTATGGAATGATGGTTCTAGAAGTTATTTTAGTAGTCCTCACCATTTTTGTGAAATAATGTATCAATAATTGTAATGAGGACTTATTTGAGTGTGTATATTGTCTAGATGACAATATTTGTATTTAAACTCACAGTTCTTGTGTTGTAATAATAAAGATGTAGTTATTTCTGTACCATGTATTTTGGCGACTCAGAATGGGTGTTGTATACCTATTTTGGGGGCGTCACAGTTGGTATCAGAGCTTAGGGATATGATCTCTGGCAGAGATCGAGGAATAGAACTAGGAGGGGAGAGACGAGTAAATCCTTCGCTAGTGTGTCCTACCTAAGCTTATTTATTGGTCGATCATAATATAGAGATATTATGTGATATGTTAATTTGTTAAATTAACCTCTATTTTATGGCAGTATTTGAGAATGTCGACTGAGAATGTTAACAGTGGAGTAAATGAGACGGTGGAGATGCCTATACTCACCAACGAGGAGAATGTGCAACAGGCTGGCAATGTTCCTCCTGTGAACAACACCACTGAGCAGACGATGAACGGTGAAATGTTTAGAAGCTTTTTGCGATTCATGCAAAACCAGACGAAGGAGATTCCTGTTCAAAATATAGGAAGAAACATGGCAATGCACAGCTGGTTACAGCCAAGCAGTTCAAAGAGTTGGGACCACCAGAATTCTGGGAAAAGCCGGATCCGATTAAGGCGGAGACATGGGTCAAGCAAATTACCAAGATATTCGATGTCTTAGGATGCACGGAGGAACAGAAGGTTCCATTCGCACCTTTATGTTTCGTGGCGAGGCAGACTACTGGTGGGAGTCTGTGAAGCGTACCCATCCAGCCACACTCAGCATGTCTTGGAAGACATTTCAGAAACTGTTCAATGACAAGTACTTCCCTGAAAGTATTCGTCATATGAAGGAGGTAGAGTTTATTAGACTGGAGCAGAATAACATGACGGTGTCCCAGTACGAGGCGAAGTTTGCAGAGTTATCCAGTTTTGCACCTCATTTGGTGGAGAATGAGGAATGTATGACGCGGATGTTTCTGAGAGGTTTGAAACCCGGCATACGTCAATATCTCATTTCTCATAAATTTTCTCTCTATTCAGATGTTGTCAACAAGGCTCAATTATTAGAGCGAGATAACGAGTACGATCAACCGAGGGACCACAACCAGGATCATATCAGTGACAACAGTCATCAGAACAATGATAACCAGCGGAGAAAGAAAAATATAGACAAGAACGGCAACCACTCTGGTGGTAATCGTGGCTAAGCAAATAGAAGAAGCGAGTCGGGAGGAGATTTTAAAAAGAGGAGATTCAACAATGCCAATACGAAGACGTCAGCACCAGCAGCAACTGGTTCCAAGGGAGGAAAACGACCACCGGTTATATGCCACTGTAGCGAAACCAAGGCCAGCGGGGATGGTGACTCAAAAAGCTGTCCCAGAAAAGACAAAGTCAACGGTTTCTGGAAGAGCGTTTGTCCTGACTGGTCA
Organism: Panax notoginseng; assembly: GCA_016801055.1. Lineage (NCBI taxonomy): Eukaryota > Viridiplantae > Streptophyta > Magnoliopsida > Apiales > Araliaceae > Panax > Panax notoginseng. The sequence continues at coordinate 78,812,935 of CM029021.1, forward strand.
ACATGCGAGGAACCCAAACGAGGTGATCACGGGTAAGCTAAACATAAATTCATGCGAAATTTATACCTTGTTAGATACTGGTGCTACCCATTCATTTATTTCTCCTGCTTGTGCTCAACGTTTAAACTTGACTCTGGAGAAGTTAGATTTTGATTTATCTGTGGAGACTCCGTTAGGAGAAACTTTCATCACATCCACTGTTTATAAATCTTGTGTGATCTAAGTTGGCACCATCACCTTACCTGTTGACCTTATCTCTTTAAAGATACTTGCTTTTGATGTGATTTTAGGGATTGATTGGTTAACTACTCATCATGCCAAAATTGATTATTTTCGTAAGGTTGTTAGTTTTCATATTCCTAACCAACCTGTTGTACGAATTCAAGCAACTAATCCATTAAAATCAATCACTGTTATATCAAGCCATAAAGCCATTCGTTTATTAAAAAACAGATGTCAAGCTTTCTTAGCCCATGTTATGGATTTGAATAAAGACACGTCAAATTTGGATAATATTTCTGTTGTTATTACTTTCCTGACGTATTTCCTAAAGAACTTCCCGGTATACCCCCGGAACATGAAGTTGAATTCTTTATTGATCTTGAACCTGGTACAAAGCCCATTTCTAAAACCCCATATCAAATGGCTCCTATTGAACTTCAGGAGTTAAAGGTCTAACTACAAGCGTTGTTGGACATCGGTTTCATTCGTCCTAGTACATCTCCTTGGGGTGCTCCTGTTTTATTTGTAAAGAAGAAAGACGGGAGTATGCGACTTTGTATTGATTATCGGGAATTAAACCATGTCACTATCAAGAATAGGTATCCGCTACCTCGTATTGATGACCTGTTTGACCAGTTACAAGGAGCAAAATTCTTTTCAAAGATCGATCTTCGTTCTAGATATCATCAGCTGAAGGTTAAAACTGCGGATATTCCGAAGACTGCCTTCAGAACTCGGTACGGGCATTATGAATTCCTAGTCATGTCTTTTGGATTGACTAATGCTCCTGCGGCTTTCATGGATATGATGAACCGAGTATTCAATGATTATTTGGATCAATTCGTTGTTGTCTTTATTGATGACATCCTCATATATTCCAAAAGCCGTGAAGATCATGAGCACCATTTGAAGCTGGTACTGCAAAGGCTTCGTGATAGCAAGCTATATGCTAAGTTGAAGAAATGCGAGTTCTGGCTTGAGGAAGTAGCATTCCTAGGGCACGTGGTGTCAAAACATGGAGTATCTGTTGACCCGGCGAAGATTGAAGCAATACAAAGTTGGGAGCAACCAAAGACGGTGACCGAAGTACGTAGTTTTCTGGGCTTAGCTGGTTATTATCGGAGATTCGTGGAAGGGTTTTCTCGAATCGCTACCCCGTTAACTCATCTGACTCGGAAAGATATCAAATTCGTATGGAGCGAGGAATTGCGAGAAGAGTTTTCAAGAGCTTAAGAGGAGACTCATTTCGGCACCTTTTTTAACCATACCATCTGGTTCGGATGAATTTGTTATCTACAGCGATACTTCAGGCAAAGGGCTAGGATGTGTTCTCATGCAACGTGAGAAAGTTATAGCCTATGCCTCGCGACAACTTAAAGAATATGAGAAGAATTATCCTACTCATGATCTAGAGTTGGCAGCAGTCGTTTTCGCGCTAAAGATCTGGAGGCATTATCTATATGGGGAGAAAGTGGAGATATATTCAGACCATAAAAGCCTCAAATATTTCTTCACTCAAAAAGAACTCAATATGCGGCAACGACGTTGGCTCGAGCTGTTGAAAGATTACGACCACACTATTCAATACCATCCTGGAAAAGCAAACGTGGTAGCTGACGCGTTGAGTAGAAGATCATATGCAGGAATAAGTGCGATTATGTCAAGTATACACATAGAACCAACTTTAATCGATAAAGTTAAAGTTGCTCAAGCCACATACCCGGAGTTGATGCGTATGAAGAAGAAAGTACAAGAAGGTGCTATTCCAGAAGCAAGAATCGATGAAGAAGGAATACTTCGAGTCCACTCCAGACTTTGTGTTCCTAACGATTCTGATTTGAAGTACAAGATCATGATGGAAGCACACAATACACCATTTGCAATCCATCCTGGAAGTACCAAAATGTATCGTGATCTTCGACATACATTTTGGTGGAACAATATGAAGAGAGAGATTGCAAAGTTTATCTCGAGGTTTTTAACTTGTCAACGTGTAAAGGTGGAACATCAAGTGTCAAAGGGTCCATTGCAACCACTTGAGATTACGAAATAGAAGTGGGAACACATTACCATGGATTTTGTTACGGGTCTTCCCACGGTTTCTCAAGGCATAAATGCTATTTGGGTAATTGTTGATAGATTAACCAAGTCTGCTCATTTATTGCCGATACGGGAGACTTATTCCCTTGAACGTCTTGCTAGTATGTACGTGAATGAGATTGTGAGGTTGCTTGGCATGCCAGTATCAATAGTTTCGGATCGTGACCCAAGATTCACTTCAAGATTTTGGGTAAGCTTGCAAAAAGCTATGTGCACGGATTTACGATTTAGTTCAGCTTACCATCCTCAAACGGACGGGCAATCAGAGAGGACTATTCAAACTCTTGAAGATCTATTAAGACTCTGTGTCCTAGACTTCAAAGGCAGTTGGGATAAGTATTTACCATTGGTGGAATTCTCCTACAACAACAGTTATCAGGAAAGTATAGGTGTGGCTCCATTTGAAGCATTATATGGACGAAAGTGTCGCTCTCCAATATATTGGGATGAGGTGGGAGAAGCAACGTTGTTGGGACCTGAGTTGGTACGTATGACTACGGAAAAGATCTAAACGATTCGAAAACGTATACAAACGGCACAGGATCGACAAAAGAGTTATGCGGATCTTCATCGAAAGGACATGGAATTTGACATTGGGGATCATGTATTGTTGCGTGTGGCTCCATAGAAAGGAGTTACAAGATTTGGGAAGAGAAAAAAGCTCAATCCACGATTTATTGGTCCATTTCAGATTTTTGACCGAGTAGGAAATGTGGCCTATAGACTCGCGTTACCTCCAAGTATGTCTCGTGTTCATAATGTTTTTCATATATCTGTGCTACGTAAATATGTGAAAGACCCAAACCACGTTATTGAGTTAGAACCGGACGAGATAGCCGAAGACTTAACGTACGAAGAGGTACCTGTTAAGATCTTGGATAGGAAGGAGCATGTCCTACGCACGAAGGTTATACCACAAGTTAAAGTTTTGTGGAGAAACCATGCTATTAAAGAAATGACCTGGGAGTTGGAAATGAAAATGAAAGCGAGATATCCTCATCTTTTCGAAACACCAGGTACGTACGTCAATTTCGAGGACGAAATTTCATAAGGATGGGAGGTTGTAAGATCCCAAATTATTAATAAATGAAATTTAAATTTCCTCTATTTATTATTTTGAAATAGTAAGGGTTAAATTGATTAATGAGGTTAGTTATGGGTAAAATGCGCAAATATTTCAAATAAACAAGCGGTCATAAAATATTCATTGATGTCGAGGAATATTCGTTTGGTCGTGGAATATTCTTGTTGTCGAGGAATATTCGTACGACGGCGCAGTCTTGTGTGAACCCCATAACGGAAAGTGATTGGATGAAAAAAATGACAAAAATAAGTTGTTTATAAATAACGGCGTAGTTATTACCGTTAACACTGTTGGAATACCCGGTGGTTAAAACACAGTAATAAGCGTTGTTGCACAGTAGCACAGGGTATTGCACCAATTATTGATTTTTACGTAAGAAGGCATTACTCAATATTTGTTACAGTAATTACGGTTTAGTATTTTATTTTACTGATTCAATAATTGTTGCGTTGATATTTTATATTACTGTTGTTTTAATAATTGTCACTACACAGTAATTTCTATTATCGGAGCAATAATTCATATTATCTTAATAATATTATTAGATAACATTATTGACAATGTCTATAAAGTTCTGTCTAAGGAGAGGTTTGGTCATCTAATTGCGCGCCAATAAGGAGAGATCCTTATTGGAAAGCCCCCTCTTTCCTGGGAACGGTCTGGTTGCCAGTACTGTGATTCTGTAATATTATTTGTGAATAATTAATTATTGATTTATATATTGAGAAAAATATTCATTTTATGTGGATATAGATGGAAAAATTTTTTAAAGTGACAATTGTTAAAAATCGATATTTTATCTTTTCTGATAAAATAATATTTTATTATATTATTATAATATAATAATGATGATATTTTTACAATGAATGTGGGATATATGAGTATATGAGGAGAAATAGTATTTTTGTTGCAAAAGTTGTTTAAAACATGTTAAACATGTCTATGGGCCCATTTCTTGACTGAAATTTGATTATAGCCTGTAAAATCGTCCGTTTATGGATTTCGGTCAATTTCTGTTTGGAATTTGGAAAAACTTTCTTCTGCAAAGTTGTAGATAATTGAATTTTCTATAAAATATCGCAAGATTCGAATTTTCTGATAAAAAGAATATTTATTATGAATTATTAAATTTCTGAAATTCCGAAATAATTAATTTTTGGAAGTTTTAATTATTTTAATTAAGAAAAACGTTTTTTATATGTTATGAGCCTCATTAATCACATGTTAAGTTGCTGAATTTCGAAGTCTAAGGTTGGCGTAGAAAATTTTATTTATATATTAATATTTTATTAAATTTTTTACTTTAGTGTTCTAAGCATTTTCCTATAAATAGGGTGCTTAGGTTAGAATTAAAAATCACACAAGAAACTAAAGATTTCTCTCTCTGTCTCTCTCGTTATATTGAGCATATTCTTGTGAGTATTTTAATACTTTGAGTGTTGGTATACGGTGCAAGTTCAAGTCATATCCTATATCCGGTTTTTCAACTAGAAGTACTGTCTTTACGAGGTAAGGGATGTTATTTTCTTCATAAGTGATATTATTTCTTTAATATCATTATGCCAAAATATTTGTTGGAACTTTTTATCAAATTTGAAACTTTTTCATGTCGGGGTTATTATTCATGAGTTACTATTCACGAGTTACTATTCATGAGTTACTATTCACGAGTTACTATTTACGAGTACTATTCACGAAGCATGATGATGTTTTTTGTGAAATTTCTATCTTTTAGTGTCGGAGTTACTATTCACGTATATGACACTATTCACGTATACGGTACTATTCACGAATACGGCACTATTCACCGAAAAATAAAATTTTATTCTTTTTGTCCAAAATATCTATTCTGGATACTAGCTTTGATTGTATCCATGTTTTGATCATTCTTGAATTTTATTTCACTATGATTGTTTATGAGGTATTTTTGGACATTGATAAACTACGAATCCCTAATATTTGTTTTTTTGCTTCACTGGATTCATTTTCTTTTACATATTTTTCATCATCCTCAGTCCTAAATGATGATATTAATGAATATCTTTGGCCTGTAGTGCAAAGATGAATGTTTTCTGATGAATATCTTTGGTTCGTAGTGCAAAGATGAACAGGTGTTGAGATAAACATGACCAACTGATGAATATCTTTGGCTTGTAGTGCAAAGATGATTATTGCTTGATGTTATAGGGATAAAATATTGATGATGGACTTTTAAATTCATAGATAATAGTAGATTTCATTCTCTACGTAACTCTTCTATGAATTATTATTTTCCGCTGCGAATATTGATTTAAAACTTGTTGTCTATTGCATTCTATTATATTTTTCCCTGTTGAAGACTAACGATAATTTGTTCTGTATTATCTTAGTCATAATATTCTTACTGGGCTAGTTGAGCTCACCCTTTTTCTTTTTGTTCCATTTTTCTCAGGAGGCGAGAATGTAGCGAGTACTAGTCGGGGTATGGAATGATGGTTCTAGAAGTTATTTTAGTAGTCCTCACCATTTTTGTGAAATAATGTATCAATAATTGTAATGAGGACTTATTTGAGTGTGGATATTGTCTAGATGACAATATTTGTATTTAAACTCACAATTCTTGTGTTGTAATAATAAAGATGTAGTTGTTTCTGTACCATGTATTTTTTCGACTCAGAATGGGTGTTGTATACTTATTTTGGGGGCGTCACAGGCATGTACACATATGATAGTACGCATAACATGAGTACGTCAACTCTGGCTAGACGCCAATGATCCTCCAGTGCGGTGAAATCCCCGGAATGTCGTGAGTAACTGTCCTCTGAGCCAAATCTATCGTACAGAAAACGCTAAGAAATCACATGGCCAGATGTCAGCTCATCCTGCACTACTCTGTGCCTCAATCCCGTGAGTGTCATGAATCGTCTACTCATGTCTCCCAGAGCCATATGCACGCAAGGTCTATCCAAGGGCAGCATCGTCAAACGTGCATACTCCTCCAGAGTAGGACTCAACTCATGGGTGCCAAAGTAGAATACCTGCTTGTCAGGTCGCCAATGCTCTAGCATCCCATCTACGAATCCTGCAGGAACCTAAAATGCCAAAAGAGTCAGGGTATGCTGCAGTAACATATCTACGGTCACCCTGTCTGGTGGTGACATACTATCATACCACGATCGCATACCCGATACCACCACTGACAGTGGGGTATGATCTATACGGCTAACTGTCGAAGAAGACATCTGTGAGGGCCGTGTCATAAGACCATCTAGGGTTCAATGTTGAATATCTCAGGACATACATATATATGCATAACTTGATACATGCATAACAGATAATGGATGACAATATGATATAGGGAATGGAAAAGACTGTGCATACATTCCTAAGTATATCATCATCTAATACATCATCTCTGTACAGCTACAAATACAGGGAAATGGGGCACAGACGCCCTACTACTAACAGAGGCCTATCAAAAGATATAGCGAGAATGGGGAACAACCACCCAATATCTAACAGAGGCCTATCAAAAGATATAACGAGAATACATCAGAAGAAGACAATGGTGTCGATATCCACATCATCAATCCTGTCCACCTGATGTAACTCCTCCTGAGTCACTGGATCTCTATCAACAGGTATGTCAGGCCTATAAAGAGGAGGATCTCCGCCGGCAAAACCAAATGGGTCGTCCGAGGGGCCAGCGCCTGAGCTGGAAGGAACAAATTACTCCGCCTCTGCTGGATCTCTGCCAAGTGCCGAATAAATATATATGCCTGGTTCAACTGACGGGTCAAGCTATCAATCTGGGCCACATGAGTCAGATCTCGGACACAAGCTATTCAATCCGTCATCATCAAGGATCCAGGAACCATGTCCCCCATAAACTGTGTGGCGCGAGACTGGGCTCCAATAGTACGAGGAAGCCACCAACGCTGGAATATATCCGGAGTACATGGACCCTCTTATAATGCAAATCTGTCAGCACCCAACAACGGGATATCAATGGCGGGTGACTGCGATACAGGCCATCAACGCCTGACAGGAGGTAAGATCGATATACGAATCGCCCCTGTGGTGCTCCTGATAGCACGTTCTCCTAGATAGAGCTCCCAACTGCCATCTGTGAAGAGTGGAACACTCCTGGTGGAAATCAAATACTCGACCCCAGCCGGGTATCCATCCTCAAAACCCACTGTCAAGTGTTCCCCAGAATAGGGAAGCCATGTGATGGTGTCGGCAGTCAGCAACTCCAGCTGCATACAGCAATGAGTGAATCCCTCCGCTACAGGGACCTCGGGCAGAATCGAATGATGCTATCTTCATCCTCGTGGATAGGTATCTAAACCTAACATACTCACGAGACACAAACTGGGAAGCCTCTCATAGGCCCAAAACTGCCAACACAATGGCAAGACATCTGCTATCAGTAAACACTCTTAACCTATAAATGGGAAAAGATAAGAGAAATACTCACCAGCAAAAACGGGTAAAATCCTAGCCAAGCCTCGGTCAAACCCTATGAGTGCATACGCATGCCCTGGAGGAAATAGACAAAGGTATAGGAGCCCCAATTATACTCTCCAATACGGTCCACGTCACGCGTAGCGCTGACCAAAGAAAAAGATACCGTGGAAGAGTTATCTGCTATGAAGCAGCCTCGAATGATCATCAGGAACAATCGCCGCAGAACGCGATCCCTGATCCTGAACAATCAGGCATGGGCTCACTCAATAGCCTGCTCATAGCATCCACGCTCAAAGGACCTGAACGGACGGTCCTGCCTTTGAGCGCCGCCTCAGGAACTCCTAACAAGGATCTGACGGTAGTAGGGGTAATATTCGCCATGCAAGGCACTGGCTCCCCTCCAAACTCCACGCCGGTGATAAATCGCCAATCCATTGGCGTCATCATCACCTCACAATCCAGCAGGTGGAGTGACTGAGTCTGGAGAAACCACCGCTCAGATAATGCCCTGAGGTAACCCCAGGGACAACGACGGGGAAGGATGGAGATGAATGTCCCAAATCCTCACTCATGCACTACTGCTCTATAATCAGAATGAAGCGCCTGGTACATGGAGTGGATGCTAAACCAGTTCCCTCGAGGCTGTGTAAAACCTAGAACCTGCATGAAATACAAATCTACGTCAGAACCCTTTAATCCTTATCAATAGGAAAGAAGGAAAAGCAAAGTCTAACGCCATACCTCGTTAGCATGTAAGTATATCGATGGATGTCTGCCCAAATCACCCAGCGACTCTTGGTTAGGCACCTGAATGCTCGGAAGCTCCCTACGAGGGACAGGTGCAGTAGGAGCGGGGTCCTCAATATCCACCTCCTCGTCCTCAACGTCCGAAACATCTGCCTGGACAGGACGGATCACAGCCTCCACCAACCGATGAGGCTGTCTGACAGAACGGGGACGAGGCACTTCAGAAGTCCTCCGACGTACGCCAGAAGCGGTCCTATAGGAACTGTTCGGCTGATCCGGATCCATAATATCTGGATAACAAGTCTCCAAATCACCTCAGAAACGGTGTGGTATTTCCTTACCTGGAGCTTTCTTTAATGCATTTATGATTATATGCATGCATGCATTTACTTTAACAAACAATAGAGTTAAAATGCATGACTACCCAATGCCTACCCTTTGAAAAATTTTGCCGTAGTCCCCTTTGAAAATAGAACTATCCACATGCACTCAGGCATGTTTAGGTGGCCATTCAGTAGCACACCTGCCCCAAAGTCATATACACAATACATGCATTAAAAATCAAAAGCATCATGCATAAGGCCAACCTCAATGCTAGGAGTACTTTGCCTTTCTACCTTTTGCTCATTGGACCTCAAATAGGACAAAAAATAGCAGAAAAAGGTGCCAATTTGACTGTCTCAAAAGTCAAATTTTTTTCACATCATTATGTTCAACATTATTTAATACTAAGATTTACTATGTTGAATATTTTTTATCAAGTCATTTGTGCATACATAACCACTACTATGTGTTTAGAAGCATTTCATACGATAACTCATAATCTAACGGACAGAAACTAGAGAAAATACATGCATACATTACCAGGATAGTGTGGAACACTTGCACGGTGACAGAATTTGTAAAAAGCAGCCCAAACTCAACAGATCTTAAGATGGCTCGCGGTTTTCTCTAAGCGAAATAAGTTAAAAGTGACCTGTGAATGCTGCTGGCTAATGGATATATGATCCACGCCTGGCCGCATGCCTATCTGCGGCTGCAGCAGGTACACCTGTGGCACCCCCATGTGGGTCCCATCCCTCCGGCTCGGTCCAGTTCAAGTTGCAAAGGAGGTCTTACGAATTAAAAAGGTCAAATCGAGAATAAAAACACCACGCGATTGAGCAAAACTGCATACAATCCTGGTCTTCTCTGATGAGACTTTGAATCGGTACATCATACATTGGTATTCGCCCACACACAGGGTACACTATACCAATAATCTCAAATGATCTCAGTCAAGCTCGACAATACCGTACGCAGGTCTAATGTCGCTTTCTCAGGATCATCATCCTTGTCAACCTAAGTCCCCGACGAGGGTTACAACGTGAGTCCCCAACGGGGGTTACAACGTGAGTCCTCGATGGGGGTTACAACGTGAGTCCCCGACGGGGGTTACAACGTGAGTCCCCGACGGGGGTTACAACATAGATCCCCAGCGGGGGTTACAACGGTTGTTCAACCGTTGACACACAAATCAACGAAGGCCAAGTAGCCTTGACATTATCTCAACCGATGGCAAGTAAACCCATCAGAGCATACACAGTTGTTCGATCAATGCACACGTCCCCAGTAGATCTCCCGAGGGGTTTGCAACGTGAATTCACGGTAGCGGATTACCACGTACATTGAAGCCGTTGACACACATATCAATGAAAGTCAAGCAGCCTTGACATCATTCCAGCCGATAGAGGGTTAAACCTATCAGAGCTCTGGAGCCATTCGGGGTTCTTACCACCCGATTACCCATATTCCTCGGCGGGGGATCACAACGCAATGTTTCATTGATCTACATGACAGCGGAAGTCAAGCAACCTTGACAGTATATCCCACAGGATTTTTCAGCCGTTGATTCATATATCGGTGAAATACACGTCAACGAAGGTCAGGCATCCCTGACAGCATTTGATGTTGGCAGTAACTCCAACAGAAACCTGACATGTCCTGACGATACAAACTAGGAGATTGTCATCAAGGAGGATGGATGATGGAATATGTTATACACATCCTCAAACAGATCAAGCTTTATCCCCACAGATCTCTTACACATAAGAGGTACCTCTGTAGGATCTAGTCCTTATCCAGGAATTTGGTGATAACTCCAACATCAACATCCTGACAGACTCATATTATACATCAAATCTGGTCATCATTTCCAATCCCTGGTTGAAGCAACAGGGAGCAGGCAATTATCCTCAGCTTGTTGGGCTACAACCCCGTACACATGCATCATACATCTACATCATGTTGCTATCTATAGTACCATGTTCGTCTTATTACGTTTCAAGTGTGTAGGATTCTTTATCCTACCCATGCATCACCATGCATGAGTATGATAAAGAGGGGCATCTGTAGACACTCAAAATTTTCTGTACTACTGACACTAACATTGCAGGAAGGCAGATTCGTCTTTTATGAGAGAACCCTAAAAGATAATCCACAACCATACCGGATACTACCGGAGGTTCAGCATCAACCCCAGATCGCAATCTGGGAGTAATCGTTCCAATCAGGGAGAACCCCGAGGCATGCAGATCAATACCGGAACACACACCGGAGAAGACCGATTAATCTCAGAGATAACCCTGAGGTATCATGTCTCAGTCCTAAACATGGGAATAGCCTCCAACCTTGGTGATAGCCCCAAGGAAAGTAATTTCGGCATTAACCCCGGAAATGCTTGTTACAAGTGCAACTAGCTTTAATCTCGGCACTCACAACGAGATACATTGTATCAGCTCAACGATGACATCGGGAAGACAGACACACCTCAAAGATGATAATGAGGACTTTCAACCAATTGCAGCAGTCCAATCCCAGCGAAGCTGAGCAACGTCTGCTTTATCGACCCAACCCGGCAATAACACCGGTAAGGGACAACATCGTCATCTGACCAACATGATGCCACACCAAGTCGTCTCAACACATCTACGCAACAACGGCCCACAAGGCTAACCAATCCCGAGTTGCTATTGTGCGGGGTAACGGATGAAAGTTGAAGCTTGAAGACCGGAGGGCACCGTCCCTTCTTCAAAGACTTCGTACAAACTCTCGACAACGACGGTCCGAAATAGCTCCTGTATACCTCAAACGGATGCTCGGATTGCACTTCAGAAAAATCGAGTGGACATTATAGTGCCCGCGTGCATGTACTTCGAGACGACCAGACCCGACCAAACCGGACCGACCCGACCCGCCTCTGGTACACCTGCGGCTGAGCCGCAGGTACACCTGCGGCACCTTTTGCCTATAATTAAGAGGCCTGGGGTGCTGATTTTTAAGAGAAAAAAGACGGGGAAACCCTGCAGAATTCGCTCTACACTTGCCATACAGTGTATTTTCCCACTTTAAACACCTGTGAGCTCATATACATCCCTCTTTTGTATCTACAAAAGCCAGTGTTTACCCACTCTAAAGATATAGAAGCCTTTTCTAGCATTCAGCTGTAAGCCTTCTCACACACGTTAGAGTCTTTCTCATCATCTTTGCACACACCATTCTACACGTTAAGAGTCGTGTTGCTTTCTTTTGTCCGGACATTGGTCCGTGGTTTTATTTCAGTCTCTCTCTCTCTATATATATATATATATATATATATATATATATATATATATATATATATATACACTTATATATATTAACTGTGTATCGGACTTTGTTTGATGAGCCTAAACTTCGGTTTGGTGCGTTTATTACTTTAATATATATATACTTATATATATTAACTGTGTGTCGGACTTTGTTCGATGAGCCTAAACTTCGGTTTGGTGCGTTTAATTACTTTCTTATATATATATATATATATATATATATATATATATATATTCTTATATATATAAAACTGTGGTCGAACTCCGTTCGATGAGCTTGGATTTTACATCCGGTGCGATTACTCGTTTATATATATATATATATATATATATATATATATATATATATATATATATATATATATATATATATATATACATTTCGTCCCACCTGGAGTTTACTTCGTGGTGGTTGACCGTTTTTACAGCTTTATCTACGTTTTGTCCCGCCTGGAGTTTCCTCTGTGGCGGTTGATGGCTTTTAACAGCTTTTTATACATTTCTGATCCCCCATGGAGGTTCTTCGTGGTTGATGATTGTGTCTGTATATATATATATATATATATATATATATACCTGCTTACTTCTTTCATACAAATTACGGTATCGTGTGAGCCTAGGAATCATGTGATCACAGATTCATCCCATTGGATCTAGATTTGGTTCCCGTGATGGACATTTTCAGCTATAAGCAGCTTGTAAATTATTCTGCGGTGTCTGAATTTTCTCAGATGGTTTCCATTTCCACGAGGAAGTCGGCATTATTTTGTACATTATTTTCGTACGGATTCTTCGCAGCCGTCAAATAAAATCAACCAAGCCGCACATTTAATAAAATGGGAGTGCAAAAGGCCTCAATTACTATTGAGCGACAGAGTTTGAAAAAACCTCTTTTATAAAACATCATTGCCATATCTTGCTAAAATTGAATTTTTACATAAATTCAAACCCTGCGTATATAGGTGCGAACGAGGCCTCGTACCACTTTCAAATAATAGCACATTGACTCACATACACACACACACACACATTCAGATAATAGTTTCTTGAAAAGAGGCGGTCACCGTGGTAACACAGATGTCGGGGGGTGCCTAACACCTTTCTCCCGCATAACCAAGTCCCCGGACCCTAAATGAATCTCGGTTTCACCGACCCGTATAGCAGTGTCACATCACTGGGTCAATGTGCAAACCTTTTCTCGGTTGTGTTGGTACAACCATTTAAAAAATTAACTGGCGACTCTTAACAGTCCATCGTCAGCATTATACATGTCGGACCTTTTTCGCTTGTTTTTTCAAATAAATCTCACCTAAAATGAGAACATCAAAGAATAAGTAATGAAAAGGGACATCTAAAAATCCCGACGTCGACACTCCCTACCAGCCATATTGCTAGCGAATGATCTCCTAGGATTTAGCTACTTGGAGAATATGTAACTTAGTTTTAGCCCACTGTTCATGTACTTGGTGACACTAAATTTAGGACAAGATATAAATCTTAGTAACTTGCTCAACTAAGGCTTTATTTGGTCCTTTTAATATTTAATCTGGGTTAATTAATTAACTCCTATTCAAATCTATTCATGGACAACTTAACCATCACTTAAGATTTTTATTATCCTTATGAGTCCTTAATTCCCATTTCTTAAACTTTAAATTTCAAAAACTGATTTTACAGCCCGGCGCAGCTGCGCTGGCCATAGGCTTGGTAATGGTGCAGCTGCGCCATACCAAATTCCCAGGCAGACAAATTCTGCATTAGCAGAACTGAAATCTTACACTTCTAAACACTTTACACATCCTCCTTAAGTGTTAACTCGCCCAACATCAACCCTCTATTTTTGTTTCACATTATCGATTACTATTTTCGTTAACAATTTAAGGATCACGCTTCAAGTTCTAAAACTCTATTCCTCTCACTATATAATCTCATTTATAGTACCAATAACACATAACTTGAATATAATACATACATACATTCCTTTAATCTTCACTTCTCGTCGTATGTCAAATTACTCAATAATTCTCCAACCACTTTAAATGTATATCAATTATCTACCCTCGTCAACAAAGTACATATATACCAGTCTAAACCTAGCACGCGTCGAGCCTTTAATAGTATTCAATATAGTACACTGAATGGTTTCCTACAAACAACCAACAAATTAGTTTCCGTCTCGTCTACACTATTTTTACAGTGAGTTAGATCGTTTACTAATTCGTATATACATCCGCTCTCTGAAGGAATCGTTTAGCCCAACTCCTATACATCCACCATTAAAGAGTACGGTTGCACTGCCTTAGACTTGATATGTACTCGTACAAATACTCAAGAAATTGATGATTATTAAATATATTTAATGTCACCAACTACTATTATAAAATAATTTCACATAAATCATTTAATATCAATAGATAAATTCTTATCCATCTTCTTACTAATTCATCACTACAATTTATCACAAATATATAATAATGATATATATTCATTAAACACAACATTACATATTACATAGCTCATATTATCCTATGTAACACAATACTACCTACTTCGTAACACAATATATATACTCATTCAAACCCATTTCATGCCTTAAGAATTTTATTCACTAAATTCTTATTTTAATATTTTCTGAAAATTCGGGTTTTTACATCATCTAACAAGTTAAGTGCTTATTTACTTAACAGAAAAAGCTAGAAAAGCTAGAGTTTATTTTTCAAGGAACAAGAAGAAGATTAAGGTTTAGCAAGTGATCATCCAAGGGTAAACAATCTTGAACCATGTTTCTCTTTCTCTTCCATTATAAGAGAAGTGGGTAGTTATAGAATATGTATGCTAAGAAAGAGTTGGAATGATGAATCAAAGGGCTTAAGTCTTAATAAGTCGTATAAGTCATGAATGAGTAATTCTTACATAAATATGTTATGAACTTATAATGAACATATATGAACTTGTAACATGTTTACACAAATGAAGTTAGTATGTTAACAAGAAGCAAGAATAATGGTTAGAGGTCATAAACCATAAGAAGTCATGAGAAAAGAAATCAGAAGTAGTTTATACTTTTATAAGTTACAAACTCACAAAGAACAAGTAATAACTTATCATGTTTTTAAGTTAATGAAGTAGGTATGTTAAGATGATAGGATGACGGAATGAATCTATTGGAAATGAAGAACAAATCTTAAGTAACGAAGTTTTACCGGAATTCACACGATTAGACGATAATCGTCAAATTCGTGAAATTGTTGGAATGGAAGTTAAATTTTGATATTAAGCTTGGAAACATTAGTTTTCAACAGAGAAAAGTCTTATTTGGCATTATAGAGTTGCAGACTCGAGAATGACCGAATTTCGACTTAGAACGAAGAAACGAGCGTTGAACGTTCACGAACGTTTATCGTTTTTATTAAAAATGAACTAATAGGTGAATTTTTAGCAAACGAAGTCGAATAGATAACATTCTTGCATGAACATGTAGAGTATATAATTTGTGAACCGTAGGCTTTTGAACGAGCCAATTCGGACTTATAACGAAGAAGTTACGAGTCCGGGAATCTCACAAAATGAAAAATCTGTCAAAATTATCTGATGCGCAGAGTCCGTGCCGCGGCGCGACTCAAGGCAGAAAGTCGACGCCGTAGCGCGAGACCAGACCATAGCCCCTATTAATTGGCGCCGCAGTGTGGCCGAATACACTAGGCATAGTGCCGCAACACCGTGACCAAATTCTAGGAACCAAAAACCCGCGCCTCAGCGCGAGCCCAAGAAGAGAAGATGGCGCCGCCGCGCCAGCACTAGATCCGTAATAAAAGCTTACAAGTAAGGAAATAAAGAAAATTGATTAGTAATCAACCAATACATTACTAAACTTAGTGTAGCATCATTAAGATAATTGTAAACCTGAAGTAATACACTAAAGGTTGAAGATAAGTCGAATGTGAACATGAATGGTATGCAATAAATATACTCAACCAATGACGATCGAGTTTCAATTAATAACGTAAGAATGTTAGTAAGGCGTGAGGAGGGATGGTTAACTCGAAATGAGTTGTATTAATAAAATAATTTAACTTAAGTTATAGAAGAGATAGAAGTTGGAAAGAGCGATGTAAAAGAACGACGTCAAGCCGGAACCAATAAATAACAAATCTAATATAAGATTAGATTAAGAAGAAGGGTAGGATTCTTTAGGAACTATGTATGTTCATTCATGACCTAATGTGGTATGTTATGTGGTTATGTGTTGTAGAGACCGTAAAGACTCAAAGGAAATGTAATTTTTCTATAGCAGACGCTGAAGGCAAGTTTTTTCTAAACGCTTGTCTAACCTTCATGTTAGCCAAGTTTTCAGATGATTCACGTTATGAGATGCATGTATGATTTTAAAGAAAGAGTCGATGCCAGTTTCAACTCGGCTAGACTAATCTTGATAGTTTGATTGATTTATTTATAAGTCTTTCAATATAGAATTGATAACGCTATCCTACGCCAATTGTTTGGTACAAATTCAAGGTAAGCCTGAATATGAATAAACAAATGTATTTTCATCGAGTATTCGATGGGCACGTGAGGTTGCCACAACTTAAACGTATACATGTTTAATGAATGTAGTGTTGATCAACATAGAGTACTATAGGCTGATCACCTAGAAGTGCTCGTAAGTTATGCCGGACTTACGGACTTCGTGACGGGTCGTCCTTTTCAAAGAAACCATGAGATGCTCATGATCTTGGACCAAAATTGATGTTTTACTGAATATTGTCATTGTAAAACGTTTTGAAGGAAAAGAAATTTAATTTTAAATTATTGATAGTACTTCGTAACTATTATCTAGTTATTGAAGATATACGATTCCTATGTTTCAAGCATGCTTTTTAAATGAAATTATTGTACCTGCTGAGCTTGTTATGCTCACTCTTGCTTAAACCATATGAATGCAGCTAAAGACGAGCGAACAGAGGTTTCTAGTGGAGATAAAGGCAAGACGAAGATGGACGATTAGTTTATCTTGTAATAGACTAGTAAGTATATGTATTATATTATGATGAACAAAGAATGTAATGGTTTAAGAACCTGGGAACGAGATTTGATATTATTAATGTAATAAGAATGTCGTTGGAACATACATTTTGATGTCGTTTCAGTTGAATGAATGTACAGTTATGAGTACCGTGTAGCACCATTTGTTGGGTTGGAAGAGACCCGAATTTGGGGGCATCACATCCAGTTCCAGAGAAAACCCCAGAATCCTCTGTTCCATCTCAACGACAACCCCATGATACTCTGTACCAATCCTGGCGATAATCCCGGGAGATACAATTCAAACCTTGGAGATAACCCCGAGGCATGCAGTTGCAGTTTCGGAGATAACCCCAGAAATGCTTGTTTCAAACCACAGCGATCAGCTTCAACACTCAGTGATAGCCCTGAAGCACTCAACTCAAAACCTAGAGATAACCCCGGGAGGACAGGCATTCAGCATTTGCAGCAGCCCAATCTCAGAGATAACCCTGAGCAACGATTGCTAAATCAGCCCAAACCGGAGATAACCTCGGTGAGGGGCAAAATTGTCATTTTGTAATTTTCATCTTACATTTCGTCGTCTCAACAAATAGTTCAACATACATTACACACAAAAATTTCCTACAAGAACCAATAGCTCCAATCCCGAGTGACAAACTACACAAAGACATCACACCGGATAGAATTTGAAGCTTGAAGACCTGAGCATGGTACCATCTTCCCGACTTCGTACAACCTATTATCTCATATCATTACGTAGCTCTCGATAACAGCATGCCGTAAGAGGTCTTATACACCTCGATCGGATGCCCTGATTGAAGTTCTGAAGGTTTGAGCGGACAACACGTTGCACGCGTGCATGTACTTCGAGACGGCAAGACCTTGGGAGCCCGGGGCACCCCGGGCAACCGCAAGTGCTACTGTGGTTGCCGCGGGTACACCTGTGGCTCCCACCTCTATAAATAGAGGGCATGGAATAGCCATTTTGCATAGAGAAAAGGCGAGAAAGCCCTGTCCAGTTTGCTCTATACACACTATAAATTGAGTTCTTTCTCATTTCAAACACTTGTGAGCTTATATTTGGCTACTTTTTTACTAGAGGGAGCCGAGTGATCATCCATTTAAAGCTATTGAAGTCTTCTTTGGCAGTCCACTATAAGCCTTCTTACATCATTTAAAGCCTTTTCTACACTTCTTACACACATTGTTATTCACATTGAGAGTCGTGTTGTGTGCGTGTGCCCAAGCTTCGGTTCGTGACTTTTTATTTCTTTTTTTGTATATATATATATATATATATATATATATATATATATAAGCAATAAACGCTCCGGATGTGAATCCAGGCTCAACCGAGGCATAACTCGATAATGTTATTATATATATATATATATATATATATATATATATATATATACATTTCTATTAGGCATGGAGTTCACTTCGTGGCCTCTTACAGCTTTCTTTATATTTATTCCCGCCTGGAGTATACTTTGTGGCGGTTGATTGGTTTTTCCTGCTTTATTTATATTTTCAATCCCCCGTGGAGGTGTTCGTGGTGGTTGATTGTCTGTATATATATATATATATATATATATATATATATATATATATATATATATATATATTTACAGCTTTTATATATATATATATAACTGTTTACAGTTTTCATACAAATTGCTACATCATGTGAGCCTAGGAATCATGTGCTCACAGATTAAGTCTTCTGAATCTAGATTCGGTTCCCATGATAGACATTTTTAGCTGTACATGGCTCGTAAATTATTCACAGTGTTTGAATGCCTTTAGACGGCTCTCATGCCCGCAAGGAATTCGACACTGCTTTTTATTTTGTTTTCTCGAGGATGCCTCGCATCTCGAAAATAAAAGCAACTAAGCCGAACATTTAATAAAAATGGAAGTATCAATGGTCTCAATTACTATTGAGCATAAGGGTTTGAAAAATCTCTTTTTATAAAACGTCATTGCTATATCTTGTTAAAACTGAACTTTTATACAAAAATTCAAACCCTTTGTATATAGGTGCAATTGAGGCATATCACTACTTCCAGATAATTGCACATTGACCAGCACACACACACGCATTCATATAACAGTTTAATTGAAAAATGGCGGTCACCGTGGTAACACGAATGTCGAGGGGTGCCTAACACCTTTCCTCTGCATAATAAGGCCCCCGGACCTTAACGAATCTCAGTTTCACAGACTAGTTAAATAGTGTCACATCACTAGGTCATTGTGCAAACCTTTTCTCGGTTGAGTTGGTGCAACCATTTAAATATACCAACTGGCGACTCTTACAGTCCAATCATCGACATATACATGTCGGACCTTTTCATAACTTATTTTTTCAAACAAATCTCACCTAACATGAGAACACCAAAAGACAAGAACAGAAAAGGGACAAATAAAAATCTCGATGTCGACAGGTGGCGACTTCGCTGGGGACATCCAATAAGAGGGCTTAAGCCATTATTACAAACATTTCAAAACTGTTATATGCTTGCGTATGAATGTTACATTTACATTTGAATGAATGTGTACGAATGCAGTTACTTATCGCACTTAGTGCTTCACACTATATCTGCTTGTGATATTAGTGCTTCACACATGTCATCATTTTCATAAACGGTGAGACACGTATATGAATGTATGTTGTGTGGTTCCTCCACCAGGAGGCTATCTTGTCGGTGTTTGATTACTGAACTCGTAGGAAGACTAATTCCAATGAGGCTCAGGAAAGGCACCACCCAGATTCGCTCTAGCTGAAAGATCGGATTAACTTCCTGTAGTAGATCGCGATGATCTGGGAACCTTCATGCCAAAAGTTCGCGAGACTAGCTTAAGATAGGTCAACCTCTGATAAACCAAATGCGGAGGGAAGTCTCTTCATACTTTCCATTTCAATTACTTGTAAAATCAATTACTTGTAATTTCATGTCCATGTTAAACTCAATGTAATGGAAAATATTAAGGAACATGTGCACATACATTCCCTTTTATATCAAAAACTGACATGCTATCTTGTCATACAAACAGCTAACATCCGTTTTACAGGATAATACGCCTAAAATGGATACATAACATAGCATGTAAACATTTTCGCATTCCCTAAGACTAAACTACATAAGTCTTTTTGTAGGGAAACAATCGAACATGTTACCCGATCAAAATCCAAAAAGGCAACAAGCCTACAGCCAAGCATGGCTTCATCTGGCCAGTCTAATCCTACTCCTGTCTCCAGTGAGGAGTTCGAAGGATTAAGCCACCAAATTACAGAGTTGGATGTTCTGCTGAAAGAACTACATCAGTCTATTCAGGGTCACCGAATGCATATACATATAGAATCCTTTGCACATGGAGGAACTCAAGGATCGGATAAAGAAATTCCCACACCTGATTTGGATACAACCAACAAAAATCTTGAAAACACCCACCTTAGAGAAGATCCAGACACATGTGATATCAGGAAAAAAGTCCTACAAATGGAAGAGACCATTAGGTCTATCAAAGGGATTAGAGCATATGGAAGTGTTTCATATACAAACCTTTGTATATTCCCTGGTGTGCATTATCCAGAGAAATTTAAGACTCTCAACTTTGAAAAGTATGACGGGTTGGGAGATCCTTATACACATTTGAAAGTTTTCATTAGAGAACTTAGATCTTATGTCGAGGATGAAAAGCTTAGAATGCAGCTGTTTCAAAAGGGTCTGACTGGTGAAGCTAGATCATGGTATACTAGATTGGGCAATTCCAAGATTCATAGCTGGGAAGCACTAGCACATGCTTTTCTCAGCTAGTATAGTTTTCAAACTCATATGGCTCCTGACTGGTATCAAATTACTAAAGTCAGGAAATAAACCAATGAATCTTTTAGAGAGTATGCTCAAAGGTGGAGGTGCCTTGCTGCTCAAGTTGTTCCCTCTATGACTGAGTTTGAGATGGTGATGACCTTCATACACATGCAAGAGGCTCCCTTCTACGAGAGACTTTTAGCTGGCAGTGGCAAACCATTCTCTGAAATGATCAAACATGGAGAAATGGCTGAGATGGGTTTAAAATTAAGAAAGATTCAAGACCTAGCCGCTCTAAAAGCTGTTGCTGAGCACATCCAGTCCGAAAATTATGGAAACAACCCCCGGAGGGTCCATAAGAAGAAAGAGGAGATTTTTCCTTGATACTATAATGTCAGAAAGGTAGTCAGAATATGCCTATCCAGAGGAGAAATTACTCCCCCTTTCAAGCTCAGTCTTCAAACCCTCCATTACCAAAGAGTGGAGAAGTCAGATGCACTCGAGTGTTCACACCCTTAGGGGACTCACCCGAGAACATTCTCAATCTTCTGATAACTCAGAAGAAAATCACCTATCTTCTTCCAGCAGCCAACCCGAATGGGAAGGGTTTCAATGCTAGCTGGAAATGTGCTTATTATGCTGGAGCTCCAGGTCATGATACTCAGCATTGTTGGGCCTTGAAACACACAAACTAGGATTTGATTGATAATGGTGAGATCATGGTAGCTACTCCCGACCAACCCCATGTGCAAGACAGCCCTCTTCCTCAACACAAAGAAAAAGAGATTAACATGATTAATTGGAGTAGTGGACAGACTTCCCGCTATAGTGATGGATCCTCCCAGACCAGTAAGGATAGTGCTAACAAATGGGATTTTGCACAATTCCAGTTTACCATGGAATAGAAAATGAAGACTCTCTGTGAGCAAATGGACCAATTGGCAGAACTGGTGGTCCATTTGCACCAAGTCACACGCCAGTTATTCAGTTAGGAGCATGCTAGCATCCTTCCTTTTGTTATAATTACTCCATCATCGACTTCAGAAGGTGAATTATTGGAGGACAAAATTGCCAAAAGGGCAAATGTCAAAGCTCGTCGAGATTTTGCCAATCAAAGGAAATTTACATACCTAGGCCAACCAATGGAAGAGATATTTCAGATGTTGATCAATGAAGGAAGAATCACAGCTCTATTACCTCCAATCAACCCTCATTCAAGGCGGTTCAATTCTAATGGAGTATGCCAGTATAACTCCCACTCTCGCGGTCACAACACATAAGAATGCTGGGCACTCCGCCACCTTATTTAGAACTTAATTGACAGCGGTGTCCTGCAGCTGGCAGACGATAACATTGTCTTACTAGAGAGTGGGGACGATTTTCTACAAAGTGGAAGGAAATCGTGGCAGTTATACGTTCTGATAAAGATTCAGCTACCCCCTCACATATAATTCAACCTATTCAACTAAAGGGTATTGAAAATCCCTTGAAAGTTGCTGCGGCAAAGCAAATCATTTTACCATTCAGACCACAATATCCTATTTTCAGCCTACAGAAAGTTCCATGGAATTATGGAGAGGTTAAAGGATCCACATCTCAAATAACTGCTACAGTGTCGAAGGCGAATCCACTGTATCTTCCCCAATGGATGATGAAGCCTATCATCAAGTCAAAGGGGAAAGTGCCCATGGAGAAAAACAAACATTTCCTCTGTACTATTGGACATAATGAAGCCAAGGTGGTTTCAAGCTTAAGAGAAGATCCACAACAAATTTCTATACTGGACTTGGTTTTCTCTTCCGAAGATCACATGAAGGTCTTGCTCATGGTTTTAGAAGAAGCCTAATTGCCTGAGTCAGTAGATGTTGGAAACTTCCAGCATCTGGTGGATCACATTTTTAACAACAATGTGATATCTTTCACTAATAATGATATACCTCCCGAAGGGACGGGCCATTGCAAGCCGTTGCACATAAAGGTAATGTCCTCCAGATATGTGGTCCCATGAGTATTGATCGATGGATGATTATCCTTGAATATTTGCCCTTATGTCACTTTGGAGAAGATGAATATCAATCTCAAGAGAATCCAAAGCAGCCATACAGTTATCAAAGCTTTTGACGGATCCCGACGAAATGCTGTCGGAGAGATTGAACTACCTGTGGAGATTGGTCCACATACCTTCAGCGTATCCTTTCATATGCTTAAAATAGCTACAGGATACAACTTGATCTTAGGGAGACCGTGGATTCACATGGTTGGGGCCGTCCCGTCCACCCTACATCAACAACTTAAATACATCATTAACAACAGCCTAGTCACTATTAATGTTGAGCTAGAATGTCCTGAACAAGGTGACATCCCGCTCATCAGTTTCAATGAAGTGGAGCCTATCAGCTTTCATGCCTTGAAGGTGAGCACCACTCACTATCATCCCATTGGGGCACCACTTTTGATACCCAGAGTTTCTACCGACATAATGTCGGCATGTTAAGAAATGATTTCTTTGGGCTATCAATCTAGACAAGGGTTGGGCAAAGATCATCAGGGCATTAAGCGCCCAATTCCAGTTTCCAATCAAACAGGAATGGCCGGACTAGGCTATTCTGCTAGCTCCAATCACAAGAATCCTCATAAGCACAAACATGTTCCTTCATCCTCAGCCACACGGCGATTACTCAAACCTACAGAGGCTGAGCCTGTATAGATTTCAGTAAAGGTTCCTACACATGTAATGACTATGTTATTTCCTAAGCTGATACCGATCAAAGGAAAATAAGTCTTGATACCGGATCCGGAGGTAGAGGAAAAGAACTGGAGGTGTAAGCAGGACATTGCATGGTGCTTATCAAACATACGCATCATTGTTCACACGAACAGTACAAACAGGGTAACCCTAGACGATGATTGTCCAGATATCATGGTCATCATTCAAGAGAAGGAGGACGATACCAGCCCCTTCATCACTGCTGTCCACCAGAACTTCGCCCTCGACAATTGGAGTAGCACTCCTTGCATTTGTTAACAAGGGTAAAAAGGGAAGAAACTCCCTCCGTCGTGTAGATATCAATAACTGCTTACTTTTATGTACAGTATTAGCAGTTGTTTTGTCATTGCGTGCTAACACTTTGTATGAATGAACGATTTCATATATTAAGTGAAAGCATGTTTTGTTTCAGCACTCTGAACTTAGATGTGTATATACTTGCTGATGATGTGACAACTCGAGAATTTTGAATTTTTTTAAAATTTTTATTAATTGAATTAAGGTTCAAAATTAGAACCTAGACAGAAAATAAGTGTATGCGTTTGATATTTTTAAGATAAAATTTTGAGGATTTCAAAATTCTATGAAGGATTTAAGTGAATTATTCACGATTAAGTAATATGTGAATATGTTATGTGTATATGTGTACAGTATGTGGTTAAGGGTCAAGGGATGACCAGATAAACGATATCTGTAATAAACCCTAAGTATATATTAAGAACGTCAACGTTCGGTTAGAAAACCCTAACGATTAACGAGAAACCCTAGAAACCGGTTCTGGAAACCCTAATTTCAATTCTGGGAATCCAAAATCCTAATTCGGTGCATGAAACCCTAAATCGGGAACTTAGTGGCGTAAGTGTAAATAATTATAATATTAATTAGGGTAACGCTTAATTAATTAGCAAACCCTAATGTTACATTTTTGAAAAACCCTAATTTCTGGGTTAGAAACCCTAATTTTATAATTCGGGAAAACCTAAGTGTTAATTTAGTGATTTAATGTTAATTAGGAAATATTAATCCTAATTTTCAAAGATTAGAAAATTCTAATCTAATTACAAAATCTAATTTTTAAATTAGAAAATTATTTTTCTATTAGAAACCCTAATTAGTGATTTATAAAACCCTAATGACCATTTTGACCCTAATTGCATAATTAGCGATTGTAATTATGAAATATTAATCCTAATTAGCAATATTTAAGTTATGATTAAGAAAATTTTATATAATTAGAAAATTCTAATTATAGGTTAGAAATATTAATTTTCTATTTTTAAAAACCTAAATTGAAAATTTTAGAAAATTAAATGTGTAAACCCTAAGGGTTTCAAACCCTAAACCATAAGGATGCTCCAAACCCTAAATCTACCCAAACCCTAAACCCTAAGGGTTTGCAACAAATGGAAATTCTAGAAATAGAAGGAATTGACTATTTTGCCATTTAGCAATTCTTTAATAGGTAGCTTATAAATCTTGCTAAGATATTGAGTTGGTGAACAACTGTAATTGTCCCATGTGATTTATATCTAGCAAATCAGCCAACTTGTACCACCAAGCCACATTTGGTGCAATGAATCAAGATATATAAAAGATTATTACACACTTTATTTTTCATTTCTCCAAGTCCTTTCTCTCTATATATTTTTGGATCTTAGAGTGAGAGAGTGTGAGAAAACAAGCCAAGATCATGTAACAAAACACCAAGAACAGATCATGAAGTCAGAAATTAAAGATCAAAGCTTCAAAATGGTAAGAACCCTAATTTTTGAAATCTCTTGATTTTATGTTAGATGTTGTAATTGATGGATTAGATATGTGTAATAAGGTATTTTTGATGATCTGGGTTACTAAAACTTGGATCCATATCATCTAGATGCTTCCAAAATCGAGTTTTCAAAATTCTGGAAAAAGGTTAAAAAATGGCCTGATAGTCGAATGTGAGGCCCTCTAAATCTTTATGTGTTAATTGTTTATTGTGTTTTATGTTTTGGATATGTTCTATATCATGAACATGTTGAGAGATACGAGCAGTCAAACTGCGTTGACCGGCCACGAATTCTGGTTTCTAGGTAACCTAGAAACCCAAAAATTCCTGACAAGCCTTTTTCAAGCCTATGATCTTGTAGTCTATTCATTGTTTGGCCATGTTGTTGTTTTGGTGTTGTAGTATGACATGAGGACTACATGATCGTCTCCTTAGATCACCTTTAGCTTTAACATATTCATAAATAACCTTGGTCAAAGTGTAGTTGACCGACTATTCTTGACGAAATCTGGAAAACCCATAAATCGTAAAGAACAGCTCCTGACGTCACTTTGACCGGCCTTGATCTCTTAAGTTTGTTGTTTTTAAGATGATCTGATGATATATTATCATACCCTGACATGTGCACTACACCATCGAACGTTAATATTACACAAACAAAATCCATAAAGCTATCATTTAAGGCTTCATAGAAGGACCCTAACACTGCTTGAGTTTCTGGACAACCCATAAACTCAAGAACAGCGTTGTCAGAGTTTTGTGAGGCTCAGATTTACTAAGTATGAGGCTGTATGACCATGATGTTTGTTTACGGTTGTAGCATTGCATCAATACTATAAGTTTAACCCAAAACCGTACCCAGAAACATCAATATCCATGAAGTTACACACGGTCAAACCATGACCTTTGTTAACTGCCTTGTCAGTGTTCTTGAGGCAAAGAACACCTAAGACGACAGACAAGTGTCGCTATAGGCTTTAGCGACGGTTTCTAATTATTTTATTTTCTGATTTTCCAGAAATTAATTAAAAATAGAAAAAAAATAGATTTTTATTATTAAAAATACTAAATAAATGCCGAAAAATTATTTAAAATTCTGAAAAATAGTTTTTAATTATTTTAAGTATATTTCATAAATATTTAATATTTTTGGAATATAAATGGTATTTAATTTATTTAATTAAAATATTAAATAAATTATTTAAAAATGGTTTTAATTCATGAAAAATCATGAAAAATTAGATTATGGTATTAGAAAATATTTTAAGTGACTTTTAATTTTTTGTGATGAAATTCATTAATAAATTATTATTAATGATGATTAGTTTATTTAATGAGTATATTAAATAAATTATGGAAAAATAGAATAAATGGTTTATAAATCATATAAAAATGATTTAAGTGTTAGAAAAATATTTTAAGTTATAAAATATAACTTTTGATATTTTGTCATGAAAATATTAATATTTTAATATTAATAGCATTTATCGGGTAATTCATTTAAGTGTTTAAAAATTATATTTAAACAATTTTAAGGTACTAAAAATACTTTGATATATTATAAATATATTATAATATTATGACATGTATTTCATTAATATTTGATAATAAATAAATATTAATGAAAATAGAATTTTGTGGTATTTAATTCATTTAAATACGAGTTTAATGATTGAAAAATCATGAAAAATGATAATAATTATGTGAAAATTATTATGAGACTTAGAAAAATATTTTGACTGATATTAAAATTATCTAAGTTAATTGTAAAGTATTAGGCAGAGTTTAATTGAACATAAACTCGAAGTTTTGTCCGACTAGACCGTCGGGATGTCAGATTTGTGTCGGGTTCAACTCAAACTGTAATAGTTTGACTTGACACCGAGTTCTATATGTGTTATATACTGATAGAGTTATGTGTTTAGGTTATTCTATGTATGTCTATATATATAATAGTATTATATTGTGATGATATTATTCTAATATTGGAGATCTATATTACTAATATTAGGTCTTCAGATAAAGCGATATAAATTGTGTTGCGGTAATCAACGGTTCAGGTAAGTTTGTTTACTTAACTCTACTAAGAGTGTTTCATTCGGATATGCTTATGGTTAATCATTGCTGATTACAATGTATAATTTGTACTCTGTACATATTGCATGTATAAGTCAGGTATAAAAGGCTGATCACCTTAATTACCAGTTGGTTTCAGATATATTTGTTCATGTATAATACTTGTTCAGTCATAAACTTGTTCCTGCTAGTTCACAATTATATTGTTGAATTATAGCCAGTTTATTATTCAAATTCTTCAATCATGATATATCCTTATATTGTTGTACTTAAACTTACTTGGCAACTTTCATGCTCACCCTTGCTATATCATGATAAAACATTGCAGATTAAGGCGAACGCGTCGGATTCAAGAAAAGGTCAAAGACAGTTCAAGCTTTAGTATAAGTATGCGATTAGTTTTGTAATAGTGTTGTATGATAATAATGTTGTTCTATGTTAGAAAAGTTATGATTGTGATTAAGTTAAGGTTACTCGACCTTGGGAAAAAGTGTGTAAGTTTAATGTATAAACAATTTATGTTTATATCTTCCGCAAATAATAATAGTTGTATAGAATGATTGAACCGGATCCGAGGTGATTTGGGACCTGGATTAGGGGCCCTCACAGTTGGTATCAGAGCTGTTGGTTATGAACCTTAGGTAGGAATACTTGAGATTAATAACCGCAGTGATTAGGATAAGATCTAACTCACATAGAGTTAGTTGGTCGGTAAGATTCAAAGACGAATCTCGGCGAGTTATAAGATACAGAGTTCCCTAACTCTGATAATAAAGTTGAACAGTAATGGTGAATAGATAGAGTCTAAAAGACTCAAAGTACAGTGAGAGAAGATCGTAAAATAAAACGATCAAGACATAGAAATAAATCGTAATATATACGATAAGATCACCCCGTGATCTGATAAGGTGATAGCAGGGAGAAGAATCAATCTAATGATTGAACAGTTTACAGCAAGATGTTGTGTGTAAGTTGTACTATGAAATAGTACTATGAAAACTCATGAGAGAGTTATGGATTATGAATACGGATTAAATGAAATTCATATTGAGAAGGGTGTTAAGATTAGGTGGGGATTTCAATTGAGGACTCATGTCAGCAGCTAAGTTGTATGATTCTTTGTATGGGCGGGGAATTTGTACTTGGTTTTAGAATAACTTAGCTTCCTGATCGATATAGTGGTTAGGTTGACCAATTCTTTGTATGGGCGGGGAATTGTGCGCTTAGCTTCCTATATTGATTAGTGGCCGAGTTTGGTTTGACGACCACTTAGTTTCTGATACTGATAATCATTGAAATATTTGTGTCGCGCTAGTTGCTATATGCATGTTGAGAGGGTGATTCCTTTCTCGTGTGTATAAAAGATAGATAGGTCATAGGTAGAGGATATAAGGTTAAGTACGAGTTCTTAAAACTCATACTTATGTGACATACTTGATTCATAGTTATATGAAATATTTATGAACCCCTCAGCGAATGGACGCCAAAGGTCTGACTAGGACAAGTTCTTAAACTCATATGATTGTGGTAATTTATGGACTCATAAGTGTGGTTTGACGAACTTGGTATAGTGGTGTGTAATGGAGTATTAAAGACTATAGGAATAGATAGATTGTTAAGCAAATGATTGTTAGTGAAGAATTAAGTTTTTTAGTTTTTTTCAAAACCCCTAGCTATGCTAGATTTCGAAATTTTGACATCAAGCTAAATACGCACTACGAGCTTTAAAAAAAAAATTATTTTAATTATCACTCATGTACCAGGTAAACTAGTGCAGAGATGATATAAATTTGATGGAGTTATCAATGCAGAATTACTTAGTGTTGGATGTGATCTAAAGATCGTCAGCCCACTATGGAATGATGTAGTATGACAAAGTCATATAATGACGGCATCCTCAAGCGGACTGTTAATACAGTACGGCATCATGGCGTCATTCTAAAAAAAATATTTTCAATAAAAACTCTAAGTGTTCATTGAAAGAAATTTTCCCGAACCAAATTGTTTTGGTGCGGAATCCTATAAGACTGAGGTAGAATTTTGTGCCTATGGTAGTGATGAGAAATAGATAAAATCAGTACTTAATAAGTACAGGACATACTGGATTAATTACCCACTATGTCTGTAAGTTATGACGGTTTTCGGATGAATTTCCTAAAACCTTTGCGAAAATGACAGACAATAGTCTGTAAAACCACTCAGCAAAATTTGAAAATTTTTAATTCTTGTGAGAAATGTATTGGGTAGCATGTGAGAATGTATGGTGTATGGTGTATGGAGTAAGCTGTAAGGTGTAAGGTAAATTTCGGGGACGAAATTTTAAGAAGAAGGGGTGAATGTGACAACCCGAGAATTTTGAATTTTTTTAAAATTTTTATTAATCGAATTAAGGTTTAAAATTAGAACCTAGACAGAAAATAAGTGTATGCGTTTGATATTTTTAAGATAGAATTTTGAGCATTTCAAAATTCTGTGAAGGATTTAAGTGAATTATTCCCGATTAAGTAATATGTGAATAAGCTCTGTGTATATGTGTACAGTATGTGGTTAAGGGTCAAGGGTTGACCAGATAAACGATATCTGTAATAAACCCTAAGTATATATTAAGAACGTCAACATTCGGTTAGAAAACCCTAACGATTAACAAGAAACCCTAGAAACCGATTCTGGAAACCCTAATTTTAGTTTTGGGAATCCAAAATCCTAATTCGGTGCATGAAACCCTAAATCGGGAACTTAATGGAGTAAGTGTATATAATTATAATATTAATTAGGGCAACGCTTAATTAATTAGCAAACCCTAATGTTACGTTTTTGAAAAACCCTAATTTCTGTGTTAGAAACCCTAATTTTATAATTCGGGAAAAACTAAGTGTTAATTTAGTGATTGAATATTAATTAGAAAATATTAATCCTAATTTTCAAAGATTAGAAAATTCTAATCTAATTACAAAATCCAATTTTTAAATTAGAAAATTATTTTTCTATTAGAAATCCTAATTAGTAGTTTATAAAACCCTAATGACCATTTTGACCCTAATTGCTTAATTAGCGATTGTAATTATGAAATATTAATCCTAATTAGCAATATTTAAGTTATGATTAAGAAAATTTTATATAATTAGAAAATTCTAATTATATGTTAGAAATATTAATTTTCTATTTTTAAAAACCTAAATTGAAAATTTTAGAAAATTAAATGTGTAAACCCTAAGGGTTTCAAATCCTAAACCCAAAGAATGCTCCAAACCCTAAACCCACCCAAACCCTAAACCCTAAGGGTTTGCAACAAATAGAAATTCTAGAAATAGAAGGAATTGACTATTTTGCCATTTAGCAATTCTTTAATAGGTAGCTTACAAATCTTGCTAAGATATTGAGTTGGTGAACAACTCTAATTGTCCCGTGTGATTTATATCTAGCAAATTAGCCAACTTGTGCCACCTAGCCACATTTGGTGCAATGAATCAAGATATATAAAAGATTATTACAGACTTTATTTTTTATTTCTCCAAGTCCCTTCTCTCTCTATATTTTTGGATCTTAGAGTGAGAGAGTGTGAGAAAACAAGCCAAGATCATGTAACAAAACACCAAGAACAGATCCTGAAGTCAGAAATTAAAGATCAAAGCTTCAAAATCGTAAGAACCCTAATTTTTGAAATCTCTTGATTTTATGTTAGATGTTGTAATTGATGGATTAGATATGTGTAATAAGGTATTTTTGATGATCTGGGTTACTAAAACTTGGATCCATATCATCTAGATGCTCCAAAATTGAGTTTTCAAAATTCTGGAAAAAGGTTGAAAAATGGCCTGACAGTCAAATGTCAGGCCCTCTAAATCTTTATGTGTTAATTGTTTATTGTGTTTTATGTTTTAGATATGTTCTATATCATGAAAATGTTGAGAGATACGAGCAGTCAAACTGCGTTGACCGGCCACCAATTCTGGTTTCTGTGTAACCCAGAAACCCAAAAATTCCTGACGAGCCTTTTTCAAACCTTTGATCTTGTAGTCTATTCATTGTTTGGCCTTGTTGTTGTTTTGGTGTTGTAGTATGACATGAGGACTACATGATCGTGTCCTTAGATCACCTTTAGCTTTAACATATTCGTAAATAACCTTGGTCAAAGTGTAGTTGACCGACTGTTCTTGACGAAATCTGGAAAACCCATAAATCGTGAAGAACAGCTCCTGACATCACTTTGACCGGCCTTGATCTCTTAGGTTTGTTGTTTTTAAGACGATCTGATGATATATTATCATACCCTGACATGTGCACTACACCATCGAACTTTAATATTACACAAACAAAATCCATAAAGCTATCATTTAAGGCTTCATAGAAGGACCCTAACACTGCTTAAGTTTTTGGGCTACCCAGAAAATCAAGAACAGCGTTGTCAGAGTTTTGTGAGGCTCAGATTTGCTAAGTATGAGGCTGTATGACCATGATGTTTGTTTACGGTTGTAGCATTGCATCAATACTATAAGTTTAACCCAAAACCGTACCCCGAAACATCAATATCCATGAAGTTACACACGGTCAAACCATGACCCTTGTTAACTGCCTTGTCAGTGTTCTTGAGGCCGAGAACACCTAAGACGACAGACAAGTGTCGCTATAGGCTTTAGCGATGGTTTCTAATTATTTTATTTTCTGATTTTGCGAAAATTAATTAAAAATAGAAAAAATAGATTTTTATTATTAAAAATACTAAATAAATGCCGAAAAATTATTTTAAATTCTGAAAAATAGATTTTAATTATTTTAAGTAAATTTCATAAATATTTAATATTTTTGGAATATAAATGGTATTTAATTTATTTAATTATAATATTAAATAAATTATTTAAAAATAGTTTTAATTCATGAAAAATCATGAAAAATTAGATTATGGTATTAAAAAATATTTTAAGTGACTTTTAATTTTTTGTGATGAAATTCATTAATAAATTATTATTAATGGTGATTAGTTTATTTAATGAGTATATTAAATAAATTATGGAAAAATAGAATAAATGGTTTATAAATCATATAAAAATGATTTAAGTGTTAGATAAATATTTTAAGTTAAAAAATATAACTTTTGATATTTTGTCATGAAAATATTAATATTTTAATATTAATAGCAATTATCGGGTAATGCATTTAAGTGTTTAAAAATCATATTTAAATGATTTTAAGGTACTAAAAATACTTTGATATATTATAAATATATTATAATATTATGACATGTATTTCATTAATATTTGATAATAAATAAATATATTAATGATAATAGAATTATGTGGTATTTAATTCATTTAAATACGAGTTTAATGATTGAAAAATAATGAAAAATGATAATAATTATGTGAAAATTATTATGAGACTTAGAAAAATATTTTGATTGATATTAAAATTATATGAGTTAATTGTTAAGTATTAGGCAGAGTTTAATTGAACTTAAACTCGAAGTTTTGTCCGACTAGACCGTCGGGATGTCAGATTTGTGTCGGGTTCAACTCAAACTGTAATAGTTTGACTTGACACCGAGTTCTATGTGTGTTATAGACTGATAAAGTTATGTGTTTAGGTTATTCTATGTATGTCTATATATATAATAGTATTATATTGTGATGATATTATTCTAATATTGGAGATCTATATTACTAATATTAGGTCTTCGAATAAAGCGATATAAATTATGTTGCGGTAATCAACGGTTCAGAAAAGTTTGTTTTACTTAACTCTACTAAGATGTTTCATTCGGATATGCTTATGGTTAATCATTGCTGATTGCCATGTATAATTTGTACTCTGTACATATTACATGTATAAGTCAGGTATGAAAGGCTGATCACCTTAATTACCAGTTGGTTTCAGCTATATTTGTTCATGTATAATACTTGTTCAGTCATAAACTTGTTCCTGCTAGTTCACAATTATATTGTTAAATTATAGCCAGTTTATTATTCAAATTCTTCAATCATGATATATCATTATATTGTTGTACTTAAACTTGCTGGGCAACTTTCATGCTCACCCTTGCTATATCATGATAAAGCATTACAGATTAAGGCGAACGCGTCGGATTCAAGAAAAGGTCAAAGACATTTCAAGCTTTAGTATAAGTATGCGATTAGTTTTGTAATAGTGTTGTATAATAATAATGTTGTTATATGTTAGAAAAGTTATGAATGTGATTAAGTTAAGGTTACTCGACCTTGGAAAAAAGTGTGTAAGTTTAATGTATAAACAATTTATGTTTATATCTTCCGTAAATAGTAATAGTTGTATAGAATGATCGAACCGAATCCGAGGTGATTTGGGACCTAAATTCGGGGCCCTCACAGATGAGGTGCCTTTTCTCCACAAGGACTGTAACTTTGATGAAAAGTTGGACTCATACTTGATGGAAATACAAGAGGACATTGAGATACCTCAGGAGATCAAAGAATGGGTCGAAGACAAACCCAAACGAAACCTTGACCAAACCACCTCATTCAATCTCGGAACCTTAGAAAACCCTAAACTAATCTAGATTGGTACGGACCTTACTTCAAACCAAAGGAACGACATGGTTTCACTATTAACCCAATTCTAGGATTTGTTTGCATGGTCTCATGAAGACATGGTGGGTTTGTCCACTAACATAGTCATTCATCGCCTTTACATTAAAGAGGGATTCAAGCCAGACAGGCAAAAGCTTAGGCGATTAAAACCTGAGTGGAGTGTGAAAGTTAAAGAAAAAATGAAACAATTTCAAGCAGGCATCATCATGGTGTCCACATACCCTGAATGGATATCCAACATAGTCCCCGTGCCTAAACCAATAGGAAATGGGCGAGTTTGTGTGGATTACCAGGATCTGAATATAGCTTGCGTTAAAGATAGCTTTTTCGTGTCATTTATCCACATTCTCATTGCCAATACTGCTCAATATGACATGTACTCCTTTGTTGATTACTTCACGGGGCACCATCAAATCATGGTTGCTGAAGAGGATCGTGAGAAAACTGCATTCATCACTCCTTGGGGAACCCTTTGCTACAGACGATTGTCATTCGGCCTCATCAATTCCGGATCTACCTACCAACGAGCCATGATGGCTCTTTTCCATAATTTAATGCACAAAGAGATAGAGATCTATGTGGATGACATCATTGTCAAGTCCCGAAGGGAAGAAGACTACCTGGACCATCTCAAAAAGCTCTTCAACATGTTGTGTAAGTACAACTTAAAGTTGAATCCATCCAAGTGTGCATTTGGCGTCAAATCGGGCAAGTTGCTAGGTTCCCTAGTCAGCCACAAGGGGATTAAGCTGGATCCCACCAAAATCTAGACCATCACGAAAATGCTCATTCCTCATACAGAGAAGGAAATACGAGGATATTTACGAAGAATCAACTTCATTAGTAGGTTCATATCCCAATTCACATCAACCTGTGACCTTATTTTCAAGTTGTTAAGGAAGAACTCCTCCATCAAATGGAATGATGAGTGCCAGAAGGCCTTCCTTATAATCAAAGAGCAATTAATCAAAGCTCCTATTAGTACCACCTAGGGATGATGTCCCCTTATTTATGTACATGTCCATCAATGACAATGTCATAGGCTGCATGCTGGGGCAGAAAGATGATAGAGGCCAAGAGCGAGCTATCTACTACCTCAGCAAGAGATTCAGCAACAGTGAACACAAGTGCACTCTAATTGAGAAAACTTGTTGTGCTTTAGCACGGGCTGCCACAAGGTTATAACATTACCTACATGGTCACACAACCCATCTTATATCTCGCGTGGACCCTCTCAAGTATGTGTTCAATAAACCCATGCTGAATTACCGACTGTCCAAGTGGCAGTTGATCCTACAACAATTTGACATCATCTACGTGACATAAAAGTCCATCAAAGGTCACGGAATTGCGGATCAACTGGTCGTCGCACCTTTTTGGGATTTCAAACCTTTGGAGACATACTTCCCCGATGAAGGGGTAATGACAGTTCAGCAACACCATCATTACAATGCACACTAAACATGGAAGATGTATTTTGATGGAGCTGTAAATATGGAAGGTTCTGGGGCTGGAGCAGTTCTAGTATCCGTTACGAGGGAGCAACATCCCGTCGCCGTCAAATTACAGTTTGCCAACACCAACAACACATCTGAGTATGAAGGTTGTATCATGGGGCTAAAACTTGCTCAATCAATGGGCATCAGGCAGTTAACTGTCTTTGGGGATTCCGAATTGGTAATCAAAAAAACCACAGGAATCTATCACACCAAAGGTTTACATTTGCTGCCTTACCATCGGTAAGTTGTATAGATGGTTTCAGAGTTTAAAGAAATATCTTTCCTCCACATTCCTTGGAATAGGAATGACTTTGCGGATGCACTAGCAACCTTGGCCTCCTTTATCAACATACTTGATAAGGAAACCATGCCAATCCTCCCATTTTCCCAACAAAAGGCACCAGCCTATGGGAATTACATTAGAGAAGTATTGGATGAGCTACCTCCCATCCAACAACCTTGGTATCAGCATATCAAGGAATACCTGCAAGATGGCTCTACACCCACTGAGGCAAGCCTGATTGAAAGTAGGCGAATCCATCGACTGGCTATGAAATTCTACCTGAGCAGAGATGCACTCTACAAAAGAGATACGAGACTAGGTCTCCAAAGATGTTCGGACAAGGACCAAGTTAAGATGCTCATGGATGAAATTCATGGTGGAGTATGTGGCCTACACATGAGCGGCCCTCTACTTGTAAAGAAGATCCTAAGAACAGGGCATTATTGGCTTTCTCTCAAAGATGACTGTGATGATCACGTCAAGAGATGTTATCAATGGAAAATATTTAGGAATGCTATCCACGCCCCTCCAAGCGAGATCCACAATATGAGTTCGCCCTGGCCCTTCTCAATGTGGGGAATAAACGTGATCGGGCCCATCGAGCCTAAAGCCAGCAATGGGCATCAGTTTATCTTTACCATGATCGACTACTTCACCAAGTGGGTAGAAGTATCCTCCTTCCCTAGGGTTACCAAAGTAGTCATCATTGCTTTCATCAGAAACAATGTCATCTGTCGATATGGACAACTAGACGTGATTGTATGAGACAATGCTAAGAACCTCAACAACAAAATAATGGAGGAGTTGTGCAGTAAATTCCACATCAAACATCTAAACTCCGTTATCTACCATCCAAAGATGAATGGTGATGTTGAAGCGGTTAACAAAAATATTAAAAAGATCATGCAAAAGATGTTCGCCAATCACAAAGGATGGCCTGACATATTGCCTCTGACTCTGTTAGCCTACAGAACATCAATGCACATTTCCACTAGGGCAACCCCTTACTCATTAACCTATGGGATGGAAGCAGTACTCCCCATAGAGGTGGAAATAGAATCCCTCAGAGTATTGATGGACGCTCAGCTAGATGAAGACCACTGGTTACTAGACAGGTATCACCAATTGTCTCTGATAGACTAAAGGTGAAGTGATGCTATTTTCCATGGTAAGTTATACCAACAAAGGATCGCCGGATCCTACAACAAAAAAGTCCGGCTATGGCAGTTCAAATAACACTACTTGGTTTTGAAGAAGATCATTAACACCCAAGATCAGCCTAAGGGAAAATTCACCCCAAACTGGGAAGACCCATTTGTTGTCAAGGACGTATTGACATGAGGTGCTCTCCGATTGCAGGAAATGGATGACGATGAATTTCCACAACACATTAACTCAGACACCGTGAAACTGTACTATGTTTAAGGTTACCATCAAGCAAACATCCTAGTTTTGAATCACCAGATCCCCAGTCATTTTAGGTTTTCTAACCCTTCACTACATATAACCTTTCTTCACACTCATTTACCCCATCAGGGACAAACACTTTTTTCCAACCAACAGCCAGATTCCGGATCAGTAGATCCTTCGCACAACTTTGCCTTCAAAAATTTTCACACCCGCAGTTTTGTCCCATCAGGGATTAAAACTTTTAACACCTGCAGTTTGTCCTGTACAGAGGATTAAACTTTATTTCCAGCAGTTTGTCCTGAACATGGGATCAAACTTTTCATTAGCTGTAAACCGCCCTACACAAGGGACGAACTACGCTGACCTGATCTCTTTGATACACGGTAGTACGTAGGCAACCATTTGTTATATGGTCCGCTGGTAATAAAATAAAAACAACAAAAAAACATTTCTACACCCTTCTCACTACAAAAACAAAAAAAAAGAAAAACATTCCTACACCTATTTGCCACATACAGCGTTGAACCTTTACACCAGGTTCGAACTACGCATACCTGATATCCTCTTCAATAGGAGTACGTAGGCAGCCATTCATGGTTCGGTCTCACCCCGTACCAAAAAACAAACACTTATCAACGATACTGGGATCAACCATCAATCCACCACATTTCATCAGCTTCAGACCAAAGGGATGGAACAACCTGACCTCCTCACGTAAATGGGAGAATCGGAGACCATCTAAGCTGCGGTTGAATCCTCAAAGAGAAACACCAATTGGTAAGAGATGGAACTAACTGGGCTCCCCCATACAAAGGAGTACTAGCGACCATCTGTGGTGCATTGAACCTCAGAGAGGAAAGCCACATTCCTCTCCACATCTACATATAAAAACCAGTCCCAAGACACCAAAGAAGGTAGGGAATACATACAGATCAACGATCCATTCTGAAAGATCCTAAGACATCTCAATGTCAGTCAGTCAAGGATAAGTTCAAAATACATCAAGATCACAAGACCTAGAGAAACAGACAAATATCAAGCAAGTAGCAATGCACAACTAAAAGGGAAGTGAATCAAAATATATTTTCATGTCATATATAATGTCATTTGATATATACAATATGAACTGTACATGACAAAATGGCTAAGCTAGTTTGTGCAGGAAAATACAAGCCCATCTACAAGTCAGTGTATATGCAAGTTATCAAGTCTAACATGGCAGCCCTCTCAGAAGGAGGCATCGCTGTGATCTCTTGTAAAAGGGTCTCTACGCGAGCTAACAAATCTACAGCCATCTGCATGGTGATACTGTGCTCATGAATATACGTACTCATCTCTACAATGATGCCAGTAGTAAGAGACATCACTGTGGTACTGTCTGTAACAGCTACATCCCGGGCAGATATAGTGTAGCGACCCCAAAATTCGTACAATTTAATTCTCGACTTTAGTCGTTAACAATACATTTAACCTCTAATTTTACATCATTAAATGATAATACAACCATTAAAATTTGTAGAGTAATTAAAATTTTATATTACAAACTATTCTCGTTCCCAAAACTTTCAACCTTTACTTCTAAATATCTCAGAATCATTTTAATACTATAAGAGTTTACATCGCAAAACGATATTATAATACAACATTTATACAATATTCGGAACCTTAAACATGGTTCAAATATTAATAACTCAATCAAAATATATAAATCTTCAAATATAACATCTGATTCATATCTTTCAAGTAGCACATAACTTTACCTTAAATTTTTAGCCTACAAAAGTGGTTATTTGCAAGGTTGAGCTCGACAGCCCATCAAAATCTAACAAGTTTCATGCATCACATATCACATAATAACATGCTCGATATTCATCTCATAAATATTAGACTAACATAACATACATGATGTAGTTCATATAACAAATATAAAGATTGAGTTCTTTACTCAATCAACATTCATTACTCAATCAACGTAGTCATAAATTGACTTTAACATTTCATACTTTCAACATTAATATAACACACCATGTTATTTGCAATAAAGATTTCAAACAATTCATCATCAAATTTACATAGTAAATAGGAACTAAAAGACTTTCCTTGATTGTTGTTTACCAATAACAGTTTAACAACTTACAGTTATCTGCACTTCACGTGCCCTACCCAATTATATAATCATACACATCAACTATTAGTCACATAGCAACGCATAGTAGTTATAATATAAACTTTACTCTATATCTGTAACGATCCGAAATTTTGATTTGTAAT
The DNA here is from genome assembly GCA_016801055.1 of Panax notoginseng. Taxonomy (NCBI): domain Eukaryota; kingdom Viridiplantae; phylum Streptophyta; class Magnoliopsida; order Apiales; family Araliaceae; genus Panax; species Panax notoginseng. The sequence goes on from CM029021.1 coordinate 78,852,643, forward strand.
TTAAATATTTATTGAGTTATATAAATATTATTTGAGGTGTTTATTGTTAAATAAATATTTTATTGAAGTAATGGTTGATGAATCTAAATGTATTAGAGAATTTTCTAAATTAAATTAATTTGTAATTTAGAGGTTGTATTATTACGTGAGGTGTTATGGTGTTGTGTTGATTTAATAATTTAGATGATATGTTAAATTATTAAATAAAGTTATAATGAAAATTATAATTTGGTGATATTTGCTAAAAGGCTATATTTAATTAAAATATAGTATGTGATTAATTTAATTGGTTAATGTTTGATATGAAAATAATATGTAATTATAGTTTATAAACTAAAGTTTTTATTAAAATAAATTAAAAATGATTTAAATTAGTTTTTGCCAATCAAGGCTTAAGTGTTTTAATTCTTTAAAATTTAAATGGTTTGCCAAAAAAGCCTTACGGCTTTTGATATTTCTAATTTTTGAAATTAAAATAAATAATATAAATATAATAAAATAATTAATAAATATAATGTATTTATGTTATAGACGTTATTTTTATAACTGATGATGGCTATTAAGGCCATATCAGTTTGTGTTTTTATGTTACGCATACTAGCTATCAGAGTTCATTTTAGTTGTGCTAGGTAATAGAGAATAGAGAATTTGAGAGAAAGTTTATGATTTTCAAACAATTCCAGTGTTTAGCAACGATTATCTATAAGCAATTTGAAGGTATGTTAACTCTATATTATATATACATATATATGTTCTACGGGAACTATTTTAGACTCTGTGAATTGCAAATTTATTGAATTGTTGATTTACAATGGATTACTTGTGGTTATACATGTTTATGATGATAGAGATTATGTTTAAACAACAATTGCATGCTAAATTCGTTTGACAATAGGAAGAAATAATGTCAGTATATATATGTTTTCATATGGCTCATGTAAGTATTAGTTTTAGTGACCAATTAGTGTGTGAAATTATAAATTTAAGCTTGTACATGTTAGTTCAATGAGATACGAGTATAACATAATTTGAATGGAGTGTTTTGGCCAAATAATGAATTCACAAAGATGATTTTAGGATGAATGTCAAGAAAATTGAGTTTTATATGAAAAACATGAAATTGAGAAATAACAGTGGTGTAATTACTGTTAAGTTGTTCTATATTGATATAGAAGTGAGGAAACATGTTGTAATGGTGTTGTATCATTTATATGTGTTAATTTTACTGTTTGATGGGTGAAGTTCGGGTTAGTTGGCTTAAGAAAAGTGTCGTGGCTCTGCTCTGCAAAACTGGGTTCTGCAAGTCGCGCAGGCGCGTAGCCGTTAGGCACGGGTGCGCAGCTGTCGCGCGGGCGCGCGGCATCCCCAACAAAACTCGCGCGGCCACGCGAGTGCCCATTTTCAGACATTGAAGTATGTTTATTCTGCAGACTTTAGTTGTTCGTTGTTGCTTAGCTTAATGTTATGGAATGTGAGAATCATGTAACAATAAGATTAAATAAAGTCATGTTATGTGGTTTATGACTTCATAAATTTAAAAGTGATTAGTAAATCGAGAATGTGTTATGTGATAGTTTGGTATACATAATGAAAGTTAGACAAGTGTTGCCAAGTAAAACACTTGGAGTTTATGAACTGTGAATGGTAATGAACCTGTTATGATATGTTAGCATGTCTAATAGGTGTTGTGGTTCTAAAATTATGTGTAGGTGATCGTGAGTTTAACTTTATAGCTTACGCTCAAGGCAAGTTTCTAAACTCTATCTTTTACATCGAGAAAGTTTCCTAATTCTTTACTTTCGTGGGATAGTTTTATTATTACATTGTGAAGCTTTATTCTTTTATTGAGCAAGCTTTCTATTTCAACTGTTGATTGAATAAGTCAATCGTCCTAGTTCATTCGAACTAATTTTAACTCTAATGTTATTTGAATTCTCATGTTATTGATTCATTCTAACTTGTTTATAGTTAAGCAAGTTTCTTAAGTTACATTCTTGTATAATGAACACAGTTTGAACTCTCGTCTTTATTTTTGAACTATTTTATTCCTTGCTTGAATTTAATACCATGTTGGGCAAGTTTTTAGCTTCTATCTTGTTATCAGTTAATGTACATTTAGTAATTTAATTTCTAATGTTATAAGACCTTAACCTTAGCTTATTTATTGTTCAAGCAAAAGGTTACCATTCTATTCATTTTGTTGAATACTTATGCTCTATAGTTAATTCAAGCATGAGTTTAATATGTACAACCACTTCATTTATGATTCTCAATTGTTCTATGTTATATTGTTATTAAATATCTATTGTGATTATCAAACACTATTGATTCAACTAGTCCTCTAGTTGATGTTCGTTAAACTTCAATTTCCCTTGAAAGCTTATCCAAACCAAACTTTCTTTGGTGCGGACTTGTACTCTAAATACTGAGATGAACAACCCTATTATTATTAGGGGATAATTTACGCGTAGCGTTAAAATATTTGTACACAATACATTGTACAAAGGACTGATCCCCCTTGAGTACGAGAAGTCATTATAGTCTTATGACTGTTAAAGTTGGAGTTGAAAGATTACTCACAACTGTGGACATAGTTCATGGTCTTATGACCCTCAGTTATATATTCCATATTTTGGATTCCAGTTTTTGATTATCATTGTTGGAGTATTATTCAAACTTGATGAGCCTATTCGTTGGCAATTATTATTATTATTTTCCTGTTGATTTATTGTCGTATCCAGTAAGCAATTATTTTGCTCACTCTTGCATATTTATACACTCATTGCAGCTAAAGCTGAGAAGGTAGACGAGCCTTCAACTAGCAAAGGAAAGGGAAAAATGTACACGTGATGCTGATTTGTACTTTTGTTTACTGTTATGATCATAGACTTTTCAATAATGATGTAATGTAATAATTAAATTTCGCAATTGAATGATGTTTAAAAGTTAGATAACCTGGGATATTTTTGAATTATCGCTGTAACCCTATTTAAAGGGAGGATTATGGTTAAATATTATTTTATTTGGGTAGATAGTATGTATGTATGGATAGTGAGCACCAAATCTTGTGAAAATGAAGTACCTAGATTTAGGGGTGTCACAATATCTCATAAGTCTGATGACATCCAACTTTGGATATGCTGTAAACATCATATTAACTTATTTTTAAAAGTTATTGGACACCCATTTTGAATAAGATAGACAGTCGAAAAAAGTGTTTAAAAAGGGGCGTTCAAAACTGTTTTTCATTCTTTCCCAACTTTACCCTCTCTCGCTACAATAGTCATAACTTTTCCGTTCCAAAACATTTTTGAGCGATTCTTGAGCTCACACAAAGCTAACTTCCGGGACTAGAACTTTTATTCTTTGAACTTTTCGAAATTCCAAACACAGAATTCCAAAAACTTAGTTTAATGTGACTGCCCCGAGTTGGTTAGACAGTTTTAACGCGACTACTTTGAATGGTCATAACTCTTTGCTCCGAAGTCGGAATTAGTCCGTTCTAGAGTTTATGGAAAGTTTATTCAATTTAATATAACCTACCAAAAACCCAAAATTTTTTAAACAATCTAGCTAACCCCGAATTGTCGTTTTTAGATCAGCAGTCCACTAGTTTTTCGGACTTCTCGTTTTGACATCCAAAACTCGCCTCGAGTCGTTCCAACCCAACTTTCTTTACAAATAATTCTTATTTAACATAATCGGACTCATCTAAGGTCTTGGTTCCATATCTCTCATTATAATTATTAGAACTCATTTACATAATAAATTCCAAGCCAAAATAAACATAGTAAACTAACTAGTTTACTAACAAAACTAACTAAACTTCTAAAATTTAAACTTTAACTAACAAACTAAATACAATATTTAAAATAATAACATTACCAAAAATTAAATAAGAAACATACCCGAAAATACGATTTCCACAAACTGAATACGCACTTCCACGTCAAAATTTAACTAATGAGCTCTTTATAAAAAGTCATCCCACAACAAAGCCTTTCTCAAAATTGGAGGCCTTATTATTGGTGAATAAAACAAAGGATCAAGCCCTTCTATTTATAGGTTTAGCAAAGGGTAAAGTTCTTAATTTAGTTGATGTGGGACTTAGTTTATACTAATTCAAATTTGTTTATACTAATTTTTCCTATTTTCAACATGTTAAGTGTATTCATTCATCATGAAATCATTTCTTAACCAATTCGATCCGTTCAAGTTGCGTTGTTTTCGTTTTATAGAGGAGAACAACAATTATCCATCAATTTAAAGTTTCCATCACGAATTCATCATCAACTTTACTCCCAAAGTACACCAAAACACATATTATAATCAAAACCCAAATTCCTCTTCTTTAGTATAAATACATGAATTTGATTCTGAAAATTTGTTTCTATAAGACCATTATCAAGTTATAAATATCTAATAACATATATAACATCGTAACCCACAAATTCATTAACCAAAACTGTGACGCCCCCAAAATATGTATACATCACCCATTCTGAGTCGCCAAATACATGGTACAGAAATAAATACAACTTCATTACTACAATTATCGTGCAAAATACGACAACACATAAACTGTGAGTTTAAATACAAATATTGTCTAATAGACAGTATTAAAACTCAAAAGGAGTCCTCATTACAATTATTGATACACTATTTTACAAAAATAGTGAGGACTGCTAAAACAACTTTTTAGAACCATCACTCCATACCCCGGCTAGTTCCTGCTATATTCTCACATTCTGAGAAGAAAAATGGAACAAAACGAAAAAGGGTGAGCTCAACTAGCCCAATAAAGAATATTATGACTAAAATAATATATAACAAATTACCAATAGTCTTCAACATGAAAAAATTTGATAGAATATAATAGACAACAAGTTTTAGATCAACAATTGCAGCGGAAACAATAATTCATTAGAAGAGTTAAGTAGAGAATGAAATCTATTATCATCTATGAATTTAAAAGTCCATCATGAATATTTTATTCCTGTAATATCAATCAATATACATCTTGAATCAAATATTCATCTTTACACTACGGCCAAAGATATTCGTTTGTATCACCAGTTGGTCATGTTAATCTTTGCACTACCGGCCAAAGATATTCATCAGGTAATCATTCATCTTTACACTACAGGTCAAAGATATTCATCAAGTATCACCATTAATGACTGAGGATGATGAAAAATATTTTAGAGAACGAATCCCGTACGATAAAAGGACAAAGTTTAGAGATTTGTACTTTAGATAATTCAAGTTTAAAAATACTCCATAATAAAATATAATGGAGAAAAATTCAAGAATGACGATCAAAACATGGATACAATCAAAGATAGTAACCATAATAGACATCTTGGACAAAGAAGAGAAAATTTCATTTTTTGGTAAATAGTGTCGTATTCGTGAATAGTGTCGTATACGTGAATAGTGACGTATACGTGAATAGTAACCCCGACACAAAAAGTTCAGACCAACAGTTCGACATAATGATATTAAAAGAAGTAATATCATTTACAAAAAAATAACATCCCTTACCTCAAAGAAACAGTACTTTGGAATGAAATGTCGGATATGGTGCTGAATAAAACTTATACTGAATAGCAACTCCCAAAGTATCTAAATACTTACAAAATACGCTCGATAATATAGAGAGAGAAAGCTTATGTTTCTGATATGATTTTCAATTCTAACTCAGCACCCTATTTATAGGAAAATACTAGCACGCCGAAGCAGACCTGACCTGTAACCTGATGGCTTTACCTGCTACTATTGCCACCCACCACATTTGAAATAAAATTTGAGCACATTTCTCACCAACCAAAAGTTGGGCCCACCAATTCTAAAATATTCCACCAAAATGATAAATTTAGAAACTTTAACAATTTCTGAATCAGTCACCTCTTAAAATTCATAACAAATCATGCGTTAATTTTTAACGGTTCAAAATTTGTGGACATATACTCAACTTATATATGTATAACATATCCAAAAATTACAATGATCCAATGGTCGGATTAAAATTATAACTCACACGATAGAGCTTTAAGGACACTATTTTGATTTTTAAAATCTCCATTCCGACAAAATACTGATAAAATCCGTCAACACTAATTCCTTCATTTATAACCACATAAATAAATCCATCATTTATATCCACATCAAATAAATATTTCCTTATAATATAAATTAATAATTAATTATTCACAAATAATATTACAGAATCACAGGAAAGAGGGGGCTTTCCAATAAGGCTTTCTCCTTACTGGCCCGCAATTAGGTGACCAAACCTCTCTTTAGACAGAACTTTCTAGACATTGCCAATAATGCTATCTAATAATATTATTCAAATAATATGGATTATTAATCTGATAATGGAAAATATTGTGTAGTGACAATTATTGAAACAACAATAATATAAAATATCAACGCAGTAATTATTGAATCAATAAAATAAAATATTAAACAGTAATTACTGTAACAATTATTGAGTAGTGCCTTCTTACGTAAGAATCAATAATTCAAAAATAATGTGCAATAGAGTGTGCTACTGTGCAACCACGCGTATTATTATATTTTAACCACCGGATATTCCAACATTGTTAACGATAACGATTACGTCGTTATTTATAAAGCTCAAATTTATCATTTTTTTCATCTGACAGTTATTCTGTTATGGGGCCCACAAATGACTGCGCCGTCGAACGGATATTTCCAACAAAAAGAATATTTCACGACCAAACGAATATTTCCCGACAACAATGATTATTTTATAACCACTTGCTTATTTTGCAAAATTTGCACATTTCACCCATAACCAAAGTATTATATCAAATTATCACCTTATTATTTCAAGATAATAAATAGAGAAATTTAATTTTATTTATAATAAATTGGGGTCTTACAACCTCCTATCCTTATGAAATTTCGTCCTCGAAATTGACATACGTACCTGGTGTTTCGAAAAGGTGAGAGTACCACGTTTTCATTTCTGATTCTAACTCCCAGGTCATTTCTTCAATAGTATGGTTCCTCCATAAAACCTTGATTTGTAGTATAACCTTTGTCCTTAGGACATGTTCTTTCCTATCCAATATCTTGACAGGTACCTCCTCGTACGTTTAATCTTCGGCTATCTCGTCTAGTTCTAATGCAATAATATGGTTTGGGTCTTTCACATATTTACGAAGCATAGATATATGAAAATCATTATGAACGTAAGACATGCTGGGAGGTAATACGAGTCTATAGGCCACATTTTCTATTCGGTAAAGAACCTCAAATGGACCAACAAATCGTGTATTGAGCTTTCCTCTCTTCCCAAATCATGTAACTCCCTTCTATGGAGCAATACGTAACAGTACATGATCTCCAATATTAAATTACACGTCCTTTCGATGAAGATCAGCATAACTCTTTTGTCGATCTTGTGCCGTTTGTATACGTTGTCGAATCGTTTGGATCTTTTCCATAGTCATACGTACCAACTCTGGTCCCAATAATGTTGCTTCACCCACCTCATCCCAACATACCGAAGAGCGACACTTTCGTCCATATAATGCTTCGAATGGAGCCACACCTATACTTGCCTGATAACTGTTGTTGTAGGAGAATTCCACTAGTGGGAAGTACTTATCCCAACTTTCTTTGAAATCTAGGACACAGAGTCTTAATAGATCTTCAAGAGTTTGAATAGTCCTTTTCGATTGCCCGTACGTTTGAGGATGGTATGCCAAACTGAACCGTAAATCCGTGCCCATAACTTTCTGCAAGCTAACCTAAAATCGTGAAGTAAATCTTGGGTCACAATCCGAAACTATGGATACTAGCATGCCATGCAATCACACAATCTCATTTACATACATATGAGCAAGACGTTCAAGAGAATAAGTCTCACATATAGGCAAGAAATGAGCAGACTTGGTTAATCTATCAACAATAACCCAAATCGCATCTATGCCGTGAGAAACTTTAGGAAGACCCGTAATGAAATCTATGGTAATGTGTTCCCACTTCCATTTCAAAATCTCAAGTGGTTGCAATGGACCATTTGGCACTTGATGCTCCGCCTTTACTCGTTGACAAGTTAAACACCTTGAGATAAACTCTGCGATCTCTCTCTTCATATTACTCCACTAAAATGTATGTCGAATATCATGATACATTTTGGTACTCCCAAGATGGATTGCAAACGGTGTGTTGTGCGCCTCCATCATGATTCTATGCTTCAAGTCAGATTCGTTAGGAACACAAAGTTTGGAGTGGACTCTAAGTATTCCTTATTCATGGATTCTTACTTCTGGAATAGCACCTTCTTGCACTTTCTTCTTCATACGCATCAGCTCCAAGTCTGTAGATTGAGCAGCTTTAACTTTATCGATTAAAGTCGGTTCTACTCGTATATTTGATATCATCACGTGGGTACTTGGAGCCTTTACCTGTATCTCCATCCTTTTACAAGTCATACAAAATGGGTCTTTGCATTAACCACATTGCACTTATACCTGCATACGATCTTCTACTCAATGCGTCAGCTAGCACGTTTGCTTTACTAGGATGATATTGGATCGTATGATCATAATCTTTCAACAGCTCAAGTTAACGTCGTTGCCGCATGTTGAGTTCTTTTTGGGTGAATAAATAATTGAGACTTTTATGATCCGTATAAATCTCCACTTTCTCCCCATACAGGTAGTGTCTCCAAATTTTCAACCCAAAAATGACTGCTGCCAACTCCAGATCATGAGTAGAATAATTTCTCTCATATTTTTTAAGTTGTCGCGAGGCATAGGCTATGACTTTCCCATATTGCATGAGAACACATCCTAACCCTTTTCCTGAAGCATCGTTGTAGATAACAAATCCATCCGAACCAGATGGTATTGTCAGAACAGGTGCCGAAAGAGTCTCTTCTTGAGCACTTGGAAACTCTTCTTGCTTTCCTCGCTCCATACGAATTTCGTATCTTTCCAAGTCAGCTGAGTTAACGGAGTAGCGATTCGAGAAAATTCTTCCACAAATCTCCGATAATAACCAACTAAGCCCAGAAAACTACGTATTTCAGTTGCTCCCAACTTTGTATGGCTTCAATCTTCGTCGGGTCAACAGAAACTCCATGTTTTTACACAAGGAATGCTACTTCCTCAAGCCAGAACTCGCATTTCTTCAGCTTGGCATATAGCTTGTTATCGCGAAGCCTTTGGAGTACCAGCTTCACATTGTGCTCATGATCTTCATGGCTTTTGGAATAGATGAGGATGTCATCAATAAAGACAACAACGAACTAATTTAAATATTCCTTGATACACGGTTCATCATATATATGAAAGCCGCAGGAGCATTAGTCAATTCAAAAGACATGACTAGAAATTCATAATGCCCGTACCGAGTTCTGAAGGCAATCTTTAGAATATCCTCAATGTTAATCTTCAACTGATGATATACAGAACGAAGATCGATCTTTGAAAAGAATTGTGCTTCTTGCAACTGGTCAAACAGGTCATCAATGCGAGGTAGCGGATACCTATTCTTGATGGTGACATTGTTCAATTTTCGATAGTCTATAAAGACCCCAAATCCAGGTACTTGAAACTTGAACTCGGTGCTTTACGATACCATTTCTATGAGCAGAATAATACTAATAATAATAATAATAATATAGATACCAACTTAATTTACATATTTATCAAAGTCTAAATCCCAAGTACGCAACCTTTAATACATTCCTCACAATACATGATAGGTAATATATATCATACTTGTCTTAATAAAGATAAATATTACATAAAATGACATTGAATTCATTCTGCAACCTTTCATTTCCCTTTATTCTTAGCCGAGCCTTCTACTTGTTCACACTTAGCTGAAAATATTTAAATTAAGCAAGGATGAGCATTTGAGTGCCCAGCAAGTAATAACAATTATATATATATATATATAAGATGAAATAATTTAAATATTTTCTTTATACTATCCTTCTACAACAAATCAATAGTTGTGAAGTAATCTGAACCGATAATATTAACATCACAACCCTCTTTCAAATTTTAAAACTACGCACTGACTATATATATAGTTAAGGGGACATACTATGAACATTATTTTCATTTTCGAATAGGTTTAGCAGAACTTCATCCGCAAACCGTCATAACTTCCGGGCACGAGGGTGTACATCCCATGGACCCTGTATTGATCAATACTGCATGCAAGAACGATAGGATTGTTCACTCTGTCCGCCTTGGGCGCATAAAAGTTTTCCTGTGTTAGGGATGTTCATACTTATCGGGGTTCCAAACCAAAGCAATTCGGTTGGATAATAATAAGGTTTTATCTTATTCAACAATAATCTATAATTCAACATATATGTACTAGTAATTAACAAAGGTGCATCAACATGTGGTTAATTGCAATGATAATCCAAGCGGGGACACTTGTTTAACCATTTATAGAAATTATCGAACAGAATATATATTTGAATTACCATATACTAACATGTTGATAATCAATGAGCGTATATAATATAGGGTTAATAATATGTACAGTAATAATATAATTCTGAAACATTCTTACTCATGTCCATTGCATAAAGAAAATACAAAGGTAGGATACTTTCCTGATGCGCTGCTTACAATACGCAACTTAGTTTTATCTTTTATATTACGACCTATCATTAATCAGATCATCCGTTCTATTAGAACAATATACTATAACATATAGTACTACATTTCGTAGTAAGCACATAACCTAATCACATTATCACACATGTTTAACAGTTATTGCATAATAAACAAACATTAATACAGTCAAAATATCTAAGTCCAGATCAATTTCTGAAATATGTCGGTGTACCGACAGCTTTATCGGGTAATTATCGAGTCTAAGACTTTATTCCGAAGCTCAATAACTGTATGTATCAGTCATATCATTTTAAAGGACTTAATAAACATTGAATATAATTTATCATGAATTTCCAACACCAGAATTATTATCAAATGATTTAAGTATTAAACAATTCTATTATAATTTAATTATTATTTAACTATTAATGAAACCATTGCCAAAATTATTAAATTTATTTATAATAACTCAAAATATTTATATTACCCTTATATGATTTTTAAAACGTTTAAAATTATTTTTAAATAATTACCATTAATATTAAGATATTAATGTACTATTTCTTAAAATATTAAAAGTCATTAAGTATAACTTAAAATATTTTTAATTCACTTAATATTATTAATCTTGATAATATTTAATTCACCTCTTAGTATTATTAATTCACTAATAACTTTTTTATTTGCTTATTAATATTATTAACATCTTAATAATATTTTAATACTTTACTAATATTATTAATCCTCTTAATAATATTTTAATCAGGCATTAATATTATTACTTTAATAATATCTTACTTATGCTTTAGTATCATTAATTAATTAATAATACTTTTAGTCATTTACCAATCGTATTAATATTTTATTTATTTACTAATATTATTGATCATTTAATAATATTTTATTCCTTTACTAATGTTATTACATTAATAACATTTTATTTAATCTCGTATATTATTATTTACTTAATAATACTTTAATCATCCAATAATACTTTAATTTAAAATTAATAATCTTTTAATAATATTTTAATCTAAGATTAATATTTTAATCTAATATTATTAATTATTTAATAATACTTTAATCATTTATTAATATTTTAAATCAAATATGATTAACCATTTAATAATATTTTAATAAAATTTTAATCTTAATATTTTTATTTACTTAACAATATCATATTCTAATATTATTAATATCATAATAACATTTTAATAATTTATTATATTAATAAACAATTTATTTTAATTATTCACCCTTTACAAAAAGATTTATTTAATATCCATAAAAGGTCATAAATAATATTTCTTATTATAAATTACCAAAATGTCCTAAAATAGTCATAATATTATATATTAGGAGTATTCAAGCATTAAAATCATATTTTTCTTATTTAAGACATCATTTAACAATTTATTTCCTTTTATTCATAACTTAATTATTTTTTGGAAAAATAACAAACTGATTCCAAAAATTCTCATTTTCTGGATTTGGACAGTATATGACCCAACCACGATCCCCAAATTTTTCTGGAATTTTAGAGAATGATTTACTAATTTTAAAGTGCCCAAAACACCCCGATTTTACTTCATTTTTCATAAATCGAGTTTTACTCAGAAAAGTCTGAAATTTTCAGGGTATACTCTCATAACATATATGAACCTACTGTAAAACTTTCGGAATTTTCCAGTGTATACACAGTGAGAAATTCGAGTGTTAATATATAGGAGTCCTTTACGGAAATAACCATTATGCACAACCTATAGATCGAAACTCGTCCGTTCTTTTTCTTGCACGTATATAACTTCTTAAGGTATCTCTATGATTTTTCTCAGATTTTTAAAAGACTTGTAGCTGCCCGAAACAGTCTCAAGAAAAACGGGAACAATAGCATTTTAGGGTTTTGAAACTTTAACTTTCTAAGTGGACTGTTTTGGGGAAAATAGCCCTCACGGCTTCAATACTTGCTAAATTTGTGTTTTACCACTTGGGTTTGCTAGATAACTCATGTTTCTAGCACCCCCCCTAGACAGATCACAAATCCAAGTTGTAAAACTTGAGTTACACAAGATTTAGTGGAAGAAAAATAAGAGTTTCACCCCTTGGAGAACATATGCTCATTTCCTTCCTCTAGGCCTTTGATCTAACACTCAAAATACTTAGTTCTATACACGATAATATGTAGAAATATGGTATCTTGAGTATTAATCCATATCTCCAACAAATCATGCTATAACAAAAAATAAAAGAAGAATAAAAAAAAGAATGGATGAGAACCTCACCTAGTTTTATTTGCTATCCTTCTTAATCTTCCAAAGTAATGTATAATCTTAGGGTGCATTAAGCAACTAGCACACCTCTCTCTCTCACAAAATCGAAACTCTCTCTCTCTCTCTCTCTTGTATGTTGCTAGCTTGGGAGAAAAAAAAGAAGGAGAATAAGAGAAATGAAAACGATCTAGCAAATGAATGGGTGATTAACTATTATCCCTCATACTTTTATTGTCACATGGATAAAAGACTACACCTTATCTCTTCAATTAGTCTAATCATGTGATTAAGGATGCTTAATAGATTTGCAACCAATGGGAGATTGACACACATGTACTTGTGTGTAAGACTTCTACATATGGATATTGATTAGCATAATTTGTTGCCTTAAAAGGCCTAATGGGGCCAACTATATAAATTCCCACTAATTCCTTCATTTAGCCTTTATTTTAATGCATAAATTAGATAACTCAAAAGGTCTAAAATACCCTTAATCAAGTGGACTAAGTTTTGGCTTGTATTTTATTTCTCTTGGGCTTCTCCTTTAATTGTTTTGGGCCATGTCATGAACATAGTCTAACAATTTTAATACATGCTACCCAAATTATTTTCGGCCATTACGGTCATGATTATACCGAATAATCCTTGGTCATAATCATACCAAGTCCATCTATGCACTACATGCCACAGATGACTTTCAACATTTTATAAACATGAGGATGATGACAATGATATAAGAATTCAATCAAACAAGTTCAAGAATTAATTTATCCAAGAATTAACAACGTCCAAATTGTCAACATGATACTGCTTTGTGGAGTAAAATTCAAGAATGCTTAGAAGAATATTTTCATGAAAAGATAGTGGATGAAACACAGTTATCAAGGATATTCCACAAATTTCATGGAGTATAGAAGTCAAAACTTAACCAACTGAGTATAATAAAGAATGGAATAACAAAAGAAATCACCATGCATGCGATAGACCGCACCGACAGGTTATTCCAATAGAATAATAAATAATGGAACTAGGTCCGGCGTAAAACGCACAGACAGGATATTCCAACAGAATAATAATAAAGACGAAACCATGTTCGATACAAAACACACAGACATGATATTCCAACATAATAATACTAATAAAGACGGAACCAGGTCCAGTGTAAAACACACAGACAGGATGTTCCAACAGAATAATAATAAAGACGGAACCAGGTCTGGTGTAAAACACACAGACAGGATGTTCCAACAGAATAATAATAAAGACGGAACCAAGTCCGGTGTAAAATACACAGACATGATGTTCCAATAGAGTAATAAAAGAATGTCACCAAGTATGGGGTAGACCACGTATATAGGTTATTCCAACAGAATAATAAGAAATGGAATAGCAACAGTTCTCTTCATGAATAAGAAAGAATAACACCCCTTACCGTTTTAAAGAAAAAATGAAATAAGGAAGTAGTTAAGTAGCAGAATACTTTTCTTCTCTCCCTCTATAGTTTCTCTCTATAGTTTCTCTCTCTAGAGTTCAGTGAATTTGTAAGAAATAATGAAGGAATGAGCTGCTATTTATAGAAAAATGCAATGCATAGTAACTGATCCATGAACGGTCCAGATTCATTACTTTATTTTGACGGTCCATATTTAAAGAAAAATCTTTTAAATAAAATATAATATATTCTATTTATAGAATAACTTTAATAAAGTATTCTGTTTTATATAAAAAGATGTTTCTGTTTTATTACGTTAATAATACGAATAAAACAAAACTTAATTATCGCTAAATAATTCATATTATTAATTGACAATAATTGAATCAAACTGAGTGACTTCTCACATAAGCATTAATAATCAATACCATTTGCTACTATGCAACCACACGTATTACTGTACTTTTACTACCGAGTAGTTCAACAGTATCAATGGTAAAACTTCTGCCGTTATTTTTAATAAAATATTTTTGTCATTTTCTCAATTCGACAATAATTCCGTTGTGGGGTCCACCAATGATTGTGTCATTGTACGAATATTCCCTATTAAAACTAATATTCTCCGACCAATTGAATATTATATAACAACTTGCGTACTTTGCAAAATTTATAAATATTACCAACAACTATAACATTATATCAAATTAACTCCATAATATTCAAAAATGATAATTATAGAAAATTCATCTTTATTTATAAAAGTTGGGGTCTTACATAGGGCTTCCATTCCCAATCTTATGAAATTTAATTACTTATACATGTGACTTTAGCTCACAACTTAATTAGGTTTACTAAAAATAGGTTTAAAATTATTAGTCACTTGAAATAACAAGATTATCCACGTAAGTTAGTATACATATTAAGTACTAACCTTTCCTTATTACCATAACCCTTAGGTTATTTAATTATCTCACCTAATGTATAATTAGGTTACAAAGCTTTTATTTAGGGTTTAAAATAAAATAAAATTAGTTCCTAAAATTTATAATTAGGGTTTTCTTAATTTGATTAGGGTTCTAATCATACATGAACATTAGGGTATTATATAATAATTATAATTATACTTGCTAATCTAGCAATTAGGGTTTATAATTAATAAATAGAATTTCAAGAAATTAATAAATCTAAATGTTAATTAGGGTTGACCTAATCAATATAAAAAATAATCATATAACATAGTTATATAATAGTCTTAAACTCACAATTGAGTTTCAAATTAGGGTTTTTCACAGTAAAACTAGGGTTTGACATAGTACACCATAACTGACCAATCATTGTCAATCCACATACATACAGTATATAATTATAGCACTAAAAATCAAAATATAAATAATATTATATTATTATTCTTAATCCTTGATCAAAATCCAAAATTAGGGTTTGGATTCCATATCTGATTTATCTGTCATACTTAACATTATTAATTAAGTTAAAATAATTAACTTAATAATCTGTACTAAAATTCATATAATAAAATAATTTTTATAATTATTAAAAAAATCATTTCATATATCATATAAATAATATATGATTATATTTTCATGGAAAATAATTAATAAAAGCATTTCTACTATAAAATTAATTATTATAATAATATAGTTTATAACAATCAAAAATTTTAAAATAAAATTATTTAAAATCATTCATGTAATAAATATATCACATAAATACATACACACATTATCTTGGCACATATTCTCCATATTTAAAATATATAAAAAAAATTATACGCAAAATTTCTAATTTATTTGTATAGAAAATATCGGGTTGTTACATAGTCGATACAAAGTCGCATACTCATGTCTTTCTTTTTTACGAATAAAACAGGAGCACCCGAAGGAGATGTACTAGGACGAATGAAACCGATATCTAACAATTCCTGTAGTTGGACTTTTAACTCATGAAGTTCAATAGGAGCCATTCGATATGGGGTATTAGAAATGGGCTTTGTACCAGGTTCAAGGTCAATAAAGAATTCAACTTCACGTTCTGGGGGTAGATCAGGAAGTTTTTCAGGAAATACGTCAGGAAATTCACTAACAACAGGAATATTATTCAAATCTGACATGTTTTCGTTCAAGTCCATAATATGGGCTAAGAAAGCTTGACATCCATTTTTCAATAAACGAATAGCTTTATGGCTTGATATGACAGTGACTGATTTTAGTGGTTTAGTTGCTGGAATTCGTATAACAGGTTGGTTAGGAATATGAAAACTAACAACCTTACGAAAATAAATAATTTTGGCATGATGAGTGGTTAACCAATCAATTCCTAAAATCACATCAAAAGCAAGTATCTTTAAAGAGATAAGATCAATAGGTAATGTGATTGTGCTAACTTGGATCAAATAAGATTTGTAAACAGTGGATGTAACAAAAGTTTCTCCTAACAGAGTCTCCACAGATAAGTCAAAGTCCAATTTTCTCGGAGTCAAGTTTAAACGTTGAGCACAAGCAGGAGAGATAAAAGAGTGGGTAGAACCGGTATCTAGTAAGGTATAAAATTCACAAGAGTTCAAGATTAGCTTACCTGTGATCACCTCGTTCGGGTTTCTCACGTTTTGGCCAGTCACGACAAACAGCCTCCCTTGAACCACCGACTTTATTTTGTCTGCAGTCGCCTTTGATGCCGCCGTCCTAGTTGGACTTGACTTTGCTACTGGACAAAATCAGGCTATATGACAGTCTTTTCCATAATTAAAACACACCTTGGAAGGCTGTGAACAGTTTGGACTTATGTGTCCCTCCTCTCCGCATCTGTAGCATCTAACTAGTAGTCGTTCTCCTCCCCTAGAATGTGTTGTTGGTGTTGGTGCTGCTGCTGATGTCTTCCCATCATTGTTGAATCTCCTCTTTTTGAAATTTCTACTTGACTCACCTCTACTGTTATCATGGCCACGATTACCACCCCGAGTGGTTACCGCTTTTGTCCGTATTTTTTCCTCCGCGCTGGTTATCATCGCTCCAATGACTGTTGTCACCGGTATGACCCTAGTTGTGGTCCCTTGGTTGAACATACTCATTATCTCACTCTAATAATTGAGCCCTCTTTACAACATCTGAATATAAAAAAAAATTATGAGAGATAAGATATTGCCAAATCTCGGGTTTTAGACCTCTCAAAAATATCCGTGTCATTCGTTCCTCATTCTCTACCAAATGAGGTGCAAACCTAGATAACTCTGCGAACTTCGTCTCGTACTGAGACACAGTCATGTTGTTTTGTTCTAGTCTAATAAACTCTACCTCCTTCATATGCCTAATACTTTCAAGAAAGTACTTATCATTGAACAGCTTCTGAAACGTTTCCCAAGACATATTGCGTGCGGCAGGCTGGGTATGCTTCACAGATTTCCACCAGTAATCTGCCTCACCACAAAACATAAAGGTGGCGAATAGAACCTTTTGTTCCTCCGTGCAGCCCAAAATATCAAATATCTTGGTAATTTGCTTGACCCACGTTTCTGCCTTAATCGGATCCGGTTTTCCCCAGAATTCTGGTGGTCCGAACTCTTTAATTTTCTTGGCTGTGAAAAACTACGCATTGCTATCATTTCCACCTGTATTTTGTACATGAGTCTCCCTTGTCTGATTTTGCACAAACTGCAAAAAGCTTTTAAACATTCCATCATTCAATGTTTGTTCGGTCGTGTTGTTTACAGGAGGAATATTGCCTTATTGTTGCACGTTCTCTTGGTTAGTGATTGAAGGTTGTTCCATAGTCTCATACACTCCATTGTTAACGTTCTCAGCTGCCATTCTTAAAAACTGCCATAAAACAAGGGTTAATTAAACAAATTAACATGTCACATAATATCCCTATATTATGACCGACCAACAAATAAGCTTAGGTAGAACATAGTAGCGAAGGATTTACTTGTCTCTCCCCTCCTAGTTATATTCCCCGATCTCCGCCAGGGACCATATCCCTGAGCTCTGATACCAACTGTGATGCCCCCAAAATAGGTATACATCACCCATTCGGAGTCGCCAAATATTTGGTACAGAAACAAATACAACTTCATTACTACAATTGTCGTGCAAAATACGACAACACATAAACTGTGAGTTTAAATACAAATATTGTCTAATAGACAATATTAAAACTCAAAAGGAGTCCTCATTACAATTATTGATACACTATTTTATAAAAATAGTGAGGACTGCTAAAATAACTTTTTAGAACCATCACTCTATACCCCAGCTAGTTCCTATTATATTCTCACCTCCTGAGAAAAAAAATAGAACAAAAAGGAAAAAGGTGAGCTCAACTAGCCTAGTAAAGAATATTATGACTAAAATAATATAAAACAAATTATCAATAGTCTTCAACAGAGAAAAATCTGATAGAATATAATTGACAACAAGTATTAGATCAACAACTGCAGCAGAAACAATAATTCATTAGAAGAGTTAAGTAAAGAATGAAATCTACTATCATCTATGAATTTAAAAGTCCATCATCAATATTTTATCCATGTAACATCAATCAATATACATCTTGAATCAAATATTCATCTTTGCACTACGGCCAAAGATATTTATTTGTATCACCAGTTGGTTATGTTCATCTCAACACTTGTTCCTCTTTGCACTACGGGCCAAAGATATTCATCAGGTAATCATTCATCTTTGCACTAATGGCCAACGATATTCATCAAGTATCACCATTAATGACTGAGGATGATGAAAAATATTTTAGAGAACGAATCCCATACGATAAAAGGACAAAGTTTAGAGATTCATACTTTTGATAATTCAAGTTTAAAAATACTCAATAATAAAATATTATGGAGAAAAAAATTAAGAATGACGATCAAAACATAGATACAATCAAAGATAGTAACCATAATAGACATCTGGGACAAAGAAGATAAAATTTTATTTTTCGGTGAATAGTGTCGTATTCGTGAATAGTGCCGTATACGTGAATAGTGTCGTATACGTGAATAGTAATCCTGACACAAAAAGTTTCAAATTTGATAAAAAGTTCAGACCAATATTTCAGCATAATGATATTAGAAGAAGTAATATCATTTTCAAAAAAATAACATCCCTTACCTCAAAGAAACAGTACTTTGGAATGAAATGTCCGATATGATGCTGAATGAAACTTCTACTGAATATCTACTCTGAAAGTATCCAAATACTCACAAAATACCCTCGATAATATAGAGAGAGAAAGAGAGAAAGCTTATATTTCTGGTGTGATTTTCAATTCTAACTCAGCACACTATTTATAGGAAAATGCTAGCACGCCGAAGCAGACCTGACCTGTAACCTGATGGCTTTACCTGCTACTATTGCCACCCACCACATTTGAAATAAAATTTGAGCACATTTCTCACCAACCAGAAGTAAGGACCACCAATTCTAAAATTTTCTACCAAAATGATAAATTTAGAAACTTCAACAATTTCTGAATCAGTCACCTCTTAAAATTTATAACAAATCATGCGTTAATTTTTAACGGTTCAAAATTTGTGGACATATACTCAACTTATATATGTATAACATATCTAAAAATCACAACGATCCAACGGTCGGATTAAAATTATAACTCACGCAATAGTGCTTTAAGAACACTATTTTGAATTTTAAAATCTCCATTTTGACAAAATAATGATAAAACCCCTCAACACTAATTCTTTCTTTTATATCCACATCAAATAAATATTTCCTTATAATATAAATTAATAATTAATTATTCATAAATAATATTATAGAATCACAATTATGATAACCAGGCCGTTCCCAACAAAGAGGGGGCTTTCCAATAAGAATTTCTCCTTATTGGCGCGCAATTAGGTGACTAAACCTCTCCTTAGACAGAACTTTCTAGACATTACAGTGACAACTATTAGAACAACAATAATATAAAATATCAACGCAGCAATTATTGAATCAATAAAATAAAATATTGAACAGTAATTATTGTAACAATTATTGAGTAGTGCCTTCTTACGTAAGAATTAATAATTAAAAAATACTGTGCAATACAGTGTGCTACTGTGCAACCACGCGTATTACTGTATTTTAACCACCGAGTATTCCAACAGTGTTAACAGTAACGATTACGCCGTTATTTATAAAACTCAAATTTGTCGCTTTCTTCATCCGACAGTTATTCTATTATGGGGCCCACAAATGACTGCGCCATCGTACGGATATTCCCGACAAAAAGAATATTTCACGACCAAACGAATATTTCCTGACTACAATGATTATTTTATAACCACTTGCTTATTTTACAAAATTTACACATTTCACCCATAACCAAAGAATTATATCAAATTATCACATTATTATTTCAAGATAATAAATAGAGGAATTTAATTTAATTTATAATAAGTTGGGGTCTTACAAAAACTCCAATTTTAAAAGAAACTCAAGAACACATAAACTAGAAATATAAACTAGATTATGTACCTTTAAATCCTTAAGAAATAAAATTAACCTTATCAGTAAAATTATAATTTCTATTCAACCACTATAATCATAACATTATTTAACAAATTCTCACCCCTCTAATTTAATTATTTAATTAAATTAGAATATCACCATTATACTCGCGTAATAAAATACGTATAAATCACATCTATTTTATCACACTTAAAAAACTATCTCATAACGATTTTCATCAAATATTTATTTAATACCATAAATATTCATTTTATTCTATAAAGTTTCCTACTAGAATATTTAATGTACTTAATAAATATTTTACTCTCATTATACTAACATTTATATTTTCATGCAATATATTACCTTCTCACTTTATTAAATCAATTATACTTGTATTAATTCACTATTTTAATTAAGTGTGACGCCCCCAAAATAGGTATACATCACCTATTATGAGTCGCCAAATACATGGTACAAAATTTAAATATAACTTAATTATACAACAGTCGTGTAAAATACGACAAAACATATGCTGTGAGTTTTAATACAAATATTGTCAGATAGACAATATACAAACTCACTGGGGTCCTCATTACATTTATTATCACACTATTACATAGAATAGTGAGGACTACTAATGCTATCATCTGGTCCATCACTCCGTTTCCCGACTCGTCCCAACTATATTCTCATTTCTTGAATAGAACAGTGAAAGAAAAGGTGAGCTCAACTAGCTCAGTAAGAAATATTATGACTAAGATAATGCATAATAAATTATAATTAGCCTTAAATAGTGTTAAACTGTTACAATATAACAAACATCAAGTTTAACTACAGCGGAACAAGCAACCCATTAGAAGCGTCAAGTAGAGAATAAAATCAACTATCTTCTATGATTTAAAAAGTTTTTCATGACTTTTATCGCTGGGACTCAGCTTAATAAATAATCTACATTATTGAATAACCCCTTCACTATGGCCAAGGATATTCTTTAGTATCACGACCACAATTATCCATGCACTACGGGCCAAGAATATTTGTGTATTCATTAATGGTCATGATCATGCCAACCACTGTCCATCAATGCAGTACGGGCCAATGAGGACTTTTACCACATCATTTGTAACATTACAGTCATGATTATAACGAATAATTCCTGGTCATAATCATACCAAGTCCATCTATGCACTACAGGCCACATATGACTTTCAACAGAATATAAACATGAGGATGATGACAATGATATAAGAGTTCAATAAAACAAGTTTAAGAATTAATTTATCTAGGAACCAACAACGTCCAAATTGTCAACATGATACTGCTTTGTAGAGTAAAATTCAAGAATGCTCAGAAGAATATTTTCATGAAAAGATACTGGATGAAGCGCAAATATCAAAGATATTCCACTAATTTCATGGAGTATAAAAGCTTAAACTTTAACAAATTGAATATAATAAAGAATAGAATAGCAAAAGAATTCACCAAGCATGCGATAGACCGCACAGACAGGTTATTCGAACAGAAAAATAAATGGTGGAACCAGGTCATGCGTAAATGCACCGACAGGATATTCCGACAGAATAATAAATAATAGAACCAGGTCCGGCGTAAACGCACAGACAGGATATTCCGACAGAATAATAAATAATGGAACCAGGTCCGGCGTAAAGCACAGACACGATATTTCGACAGAATAATAAATAATAGAACCAGGTCCAACGTAAAGCACAGACAGGATATTCCGACAGAATAATAAATAATGTAATAATAGAATAATTTCACCAAGTATAGGGTAGCCCGCGTATATAGGTTATTCCAACATAATAATAAAGAATAGAATAACAGAAGTTCTCTTCATGTATAAGAAAGAAAGGATACCCTTTACGAGTACAACAAATAATATCCCTTACCGTAAAAGAAACTTGATATCGGAGTAGTGAAGTAGCAGAATACTTTTCTTCTTTCTCTCTATAGTTTCTCTCTCTAGAGTTTCAGTGAATTCGTAAGAAAATAATGAAGAAATGAGCTTCTATTTATAGAAAAATAGACTGCATAGTAACTAACTCATGAACGGTCTAGATTGATTTACTTTAATCTGACGGTCCATATTTAAAGCAAAATCTTTTAAATAAAATATAATATATTCTATTTATAATCTAATAAAAAGAAATAACTTTATAAAAGATTTTACTATACAAACACTATGCATGCACTACGCAAACACTATGCATAATAAAATATAATATATTCTAATTAATGTCTAATAAAACAGATAACTTTATAAAAGTATTCTGTTTTATATAAAAAGATTTTACTATTAGCCTAATAAAACGAATAACTTTATAAAAGTATTCTGTTTTATATAAAAAGCTTTTTTGTTTTATTACATTAATAATACCAATAAAATAAAATTGAGTGACTTATCAAGTAAGAATCAATAATCAATACCGTGTGCTACTATAAAACTATGCGTATTACTGTACTTTTACTACCGAGTATTTTAACAGTATTAATGGTAAAACTTCCGCCGTTACTTTTATTAAGTATTTTTGTCGTTTTCTCAATTCGACAATAATTTTGTTGTGGGGTCCACCAATGATTGTGTCGTCGTACGAATATTTCCTGTTAAAACGAATATTTCCCGACCAATCGAATATTATATAGCAACTTGCGTACTTTGCAAAATTTATAAATATTACCCACAACTATAATATTATATCAATTTCACTCCATAATATTCAAAAATAATATTTATAGAAAATTTATCTTTATTTATAAAAGTTGGGGTCTTACATTAAGTGAATTATTCACACTGTTTATGAAACTTAACTCATAATAATTTTCATTACCCATAAGGCATAACAATTAAAAGTATAATATCTCATAACATAATTTCAACTTAATTAAATTAACTAATATTATTTTATTTCTTTAATAGTTTAATTAACTATTAAATCTCACATTCTCCAATATATGAATATATAATTCTCTTCACATCAAATCACATAATCAAAATATATACACCTCATAATAAGAATTTTAATTATTAAATTATTATTTTAAGAACTTATAAAAATTCAGTTTGTCACATCCTTCCCTCCTTATAAGGATTCCGTCCTCGGAATCAAAGAAACCTCCCTTACTCGATTTTCACCAAATCTCTTTTCAAAATTTATCGTTGAATATCTTCAACACATTACCTTAATATAGGTTTTATATTTTCTACTACATTCATTACTTCAACAGATTCTAGGTTTTATTTCATAATTTTCACTTGAACTCAATTATATTTTGAGTATTATATATTCTTTAACCCATTCATTTCCTTTTCTAAGGATCGTTATCATAAATTCTTCTAAGAATTTTGTCCTCAAAATTTTATCTATTAATCTTTATTCATTCAATCTATCAAAATATATTTTACATTAATACTTTATTCATTCATTGGGTTATGTAACCACTTTCTTTCTACAAAGATCTTTCTACAATTATTAACTTTTCTATTAAAAGTTTTATATTATTCTTTGATAACTCATCTCCTTCTCATTTCAAAATATCTTTTCTCACTTATTCAATATATTCATCATTTAGTGTCGCATTCTATGACTTGCTTCTTTCTAAGGAATATAATCCTTACCACATTCGCCTTTTAGAATAGCAAGAATCTTCCACAAATGCTCAATATTTGGGAAGCAATATGAATAACTCAGGAATTTAAAAGATTCTCGAATCATGCTGAGGGGTCATAAGACCTTGAACTACGTCCATGATTATAAGAACTCTTTCAACTTAAACTTTAACAGTCATTAGACTATAGGGACTCCCGTACTTAGGGTGTTAAGCCCTTCGTATGATGTATTGTGCATAAACATCTAAATGTATCACGTAAAAATAATTCCCCCATAATAAGGTTGTTCTTCTCAATTTTTAGAGATGTAACTGAGGGTCACAAGACCACGAACTATGTCCACGGTTACAAGTAATCTTTTAACTTTAACCTTAACAGTAATTGTAGACACTCGAAATTTTCTGCACACCTGTCACTGACATTGCAGGAGGGCAGATTCGTCTTTCAAGAGATAACCCTAGAAGACAGTTCACATCCAGTCCGGATACTACCGGAAGTTCAGCCTCAATCCCGAAACACACGCCAGGAGTAACAGATCCAACCTAAGAGATAATCCCGAGGCATGCAGTTCCAATACCGAAAATAACACTGGACAAGACCGATTAATCTCGGAGATAACCCGGAGGTATCCAGTCTCAGTCCCAACACTGGGAATATCATTTACCAACCTTGGTGATAACCCTAAAGAAGGCAGTTGCAGTTCTGGAGATAACCCCAAAAATGCTTGTTTCAAATGTCTGCAATCATCTTCAACCTCGACGCTCACACTGAGGCACTCAGTACCAAACCCAGAGATAACACCAGGAAGACAGGCACACCTCAGAGATGACACTGAGGAACTTCAACACTTGCAGCAGTCTAATCTCAGCGATAACCCTGAGCAACATCTGCTTTATCAGCCCAAACCGGCGATAACCCCGGTGAGGGGCAAAGTCATCATCTTGCCACCTTGATGCCACACCGTACCGTCTCAACATTTCATACATACATTTCTACACAGCAATGTCCCATAAGAATCAAGAAAAATCGAGTGACTATTATGCAGGGTAACGGATAGAATTTGAAGTTTGAAGACCGGTGGGCACTGTCCCGTCTTCATGATTTTGTACAACCTCTAATCCCATGTCATTGCATAACTCTCGACAATGGCGGTCCAAAATAGGTCCTACATACCTCAGTTGGATGCTCGGATTGCAATTTTGAAAGTTTAAACGGACATCACGTTGCCCGCGTGCATGTACTTCGAGATTGCTAGACCCACGAAATCCGGGGTGACCCGGGCAGCCTCAAGTACACCTGCGGCCTCCTCTATAAATAGAGGGCTTAGGGTGGCCATTTTAAAAGAAAAAAAGGCGAGGAAGCCCTATCAAATTTGCTCCGTACTTACCCTATATTGAGTGCTTTTTCATTTTAAATACTTGTGAGCTCACATATAGCTACTCTTGTGCTGGCGGGAGCCAAGTGCTCATCCCCTTAAAGATATAGAAGTCTTCTTTGGCAGTCCACTGTAAGCCTTCTCATATACTTTAAAGCATTTCTCTTCATCTTTGCACACACCTTTCTTCACGTTGAGAGTCGGGTTGCGTGTGTTTTCCCGAACTTCGGTCCGTGGTTTTATTTCAGTTTGTATATACATATATATTTATATGGACTAACATTATCAAGTTATGCCTCGATTTAGCCTAGACTTCAGTCTAGAGCTTTTATTTGCTTTTGTATATATATACTTATATATATGAACTGTGTGCCGAACACTGTTCGATGAGCCTACATTTTGGTCTGAAGCGTTTACTGCTTTAATATATATGTACCTATATATATTAACTGTTGTCGGACTTTGTTCGATGAGCCTGAATTTTATATCCGGAGCGTTTAGTTGCTTTAATGTGTGTGTGTGTGTGTGTGTGTGTGTGTATATATATATATATATATATATATATATATATATATATATATATATATATTTCGTCCCGCCTGGAGTTTACTTTGTGGTGTTTGATCGCTATTATAGCTTTCTTTACGTTTTGTCCCGCCCAGAGTTTCCTCCGTGGCAGTTGATAGCTTTTATAGCTTTATTTATATTTCTGATCCCCCATGGAGGTGCTTCGTGGTTGGTGATCATGTCTGTATATATATTTTTATAGCTTTATATATATATATATATATATATATATATATATATATATACCTGCTTACAGCTTTTCTATCAATTGCGGCATCATGTGAGCCTAGGAATCATGTGATCACATATTCAGTCTATTGGATCTAGATTCGGTTCCCGTGACGGACCTTTTCAGCTGTAAGCAGCTTGTAAATTTATCTGCGATGTTTGGATTTTCTCAGATGGTTTTCATACACACGAGGAGTTCAACACCTTTTTGTACATTATTTTATTACAGATGTCTCGCATCTGGAAAATAAAATCAACCAAGCCGAACACTGAATAAAATGGGAGTGTAAAAGGTCTTAATTACTATTGAGCACACGGGTTTGAAAAACCTCTTTAATATAACATCACTGCCATATATTATTAAAATTGAATTTTTACATAAATTCAAACCCTGTGTATATAGGTGCGAACGAGGCCTTACACTACTTCCAAATAACAGCACATTGACCCATACACATACACACACACACATTTAGATAACAGTTTCTTGAAAAGTGGCGGTCACCGTGGTAACACGGATGTTGGGGGGTGCCTAACACCTTCCCTCCGCCCCGGACCCTAATGAATCTCGGTTTCACCGACTCATTTAGCGGGGTCACATCACTGGGTTAATGTGCAAACTTTTTCTCGATTGTGTTGGTACAACCATTTAAAAAACCAACTGGCGACTCTTAACAGTCCATCGTCGACAATATACATGTCAGAACTTTTTCACTTATTTTTTCAAACAAATCTCACCAAAAATGAGAACGCCAAAAAACAAGTAACGAAAAGGGACAACTAAAAATTCTGACGTCGACAGGTGGCGACTCTGCTGGGGACATTCTAGTAAGAGGACTTAAGCCGCTATTTCAAACTTTTCAAAACTGCTATTTGCTTGTGTGTGGATGTTGCATTTACATTTATGATGAATGTGTACGAATGCATACCTTTATTGCACTTAGTGTTTCGCACCAGATCTGCTTGTGATATTAGTGCTTCGCACATGTCATCATTTTCATATGATGAGACGTAAGGTATGTGAATATATGCTATGTGGTTCCTCCACTAGGAGGCTATCCCGTCGGTGTTTGATTACTGGACTCGTAAGAAGATTAATTCCAACGAGGCTCAAGAAAGGTACCACCCAAATTCGCTCCAGTTGAAAGACCGGATTAACTTCCCATTGAGTAAATTGCGATGATTTAAGAACCTTCATGCCAAAAAGCCGCGAGAGTAACCTAAGATAGGTCAGTCTCTGATAAACCCAACATGGAGGAAAGTCTCTTCATGCTTTTTCATTACTTGTAAAGTAAATTACTTGTAATTTCATGCCATATGCATCTCCATGTAATGAGAGATATGAAGAAATGTGTATACATACATATTTAAATTAACATGCTATCCCGTATTGCAAACATCTAATATCTGTTTTGCGGGATCAAATTCCTATAACAGACATATCACAAGCATGTTAATATTTACGCATTCCCTAAAGACTAAACTATGCAAGTCTTTCGCAGGGAAACCATCGGACCTACTACCCAGTCAAAATCCAAAAAGGTCGCGGGTCTACAGTCAATTATGTCGTCATCCAACTAGACTGACCTTAATCCAGTTTCTCGCAAAGAATTCGATGGATTAAGCAAACAAGTCACAGATTTGGTTGTTCTGCTCAAAGAACTACACCAGTCTAATCAGGGTCCAAAAATACCCATACATGCTAAACCCTCTACACTAGGGGGAACTCAAGCCATTGTGATACTTGAATTGCAGTTGGATACGACCAATAAAATTCATGATGCCACCCATCTCACATGAGATCCAGACACCGGTGACATCCGAAAGAAAGTCCTTCAAATGGAGGAAACCCTTCGTGCTATCAAAGGAATTATAGCACACGGGAGTGTTTCATATGCTGACTTGTGTATATTCCCTAGGGTCCATTATCCAAAAAAATTTAAGACTCCTGACTTCGAAAAATATGACGGGTTAGGAGATCCTTACACACATTTGAAGGTGTTTATTGGAGAACTCGGTTCTTATGCAGAGGATGAGATGCTCAAAATGTAGCTGTTCCAGAAAAGTCTGACTGGAGAAGCCCGTTCGTGGTATACCAGATTAGATAACTCAAAGATCCATAGCTGGGAAGAGCTAGCACACACCTTCCTCACACAATACAGATTCCAGTCTCAAATGGCTCCTGACCGGTACTAAATTACTAAGGTTAAGAAACAGTCCAACGAGTCTTACATAGGGTATGCACAGAGGTAGAGGCGCCTTGCGACTTAAGTTATTCCTTCCATAACAGAATCAAAAATGGTCATGACCTTCATAGACATACAAGAAGCTCCTTTCTATGAGAGAGTATTAGCCAACATTGGTAAACCATTTTCTGAAATGATCAAACATGGGGAGATGGCTGAGATGGGATTGAAGTCAAGAAAGATTCAAGACCTAGCTGCCCTTAAAGCTATCGTTGAGCACATCCAATCCGGAAATTATGGAAACAACCCCCGGAGGGTCCATAAAAAGAAAAAAAAGGATGTTTCCCTGATACTACAGGGTCAAAAAGGCAGTTAGAGCATGCCTAATCAAAGGAGAATTTACATTCCCTTTCAAGCGCAGTCTTCAAACCCTCCAATACCGAAAGGTGGAGAAGTCAAATGCCCTCGAGTGTTCACACCCTTAGGGGACTCACTCGAGAATATTCTCACTCTTCTGACAATGCAGAAGAAAATCACACATCTTCTTCCACCAGCCAGCCCTAATGGAAGGGGTTTTAATACTGCTAAAAAATGTGCTTATCATACCGGGGCACTTGGACCTGATACTCAAGATTGTTGGGCCTTAAAACAAAAAATCCAAGACCTGATAGACAACGAGGAAATCATGGTCATCAAACTAGATCAACCTTGCGTTCAAGACAACCCTCTTCCTCAACACAAAGAGGAAGAAGTCAACATGATTAATTAGAGCAATGGAAAAAGTTCCAATTTCAACGGCGAATCATCTCAGACCATCAAAGACGGTGTTGACATGTGTGATTATGCCAAGTTCTAGTTCACAATGGAACGAAATATAAAAGCTCTGTGTAAGAAAATTGAGCAATTGGCGGAACTGGTGACTTATTAGCATCAAGTAACATGCCAGTTCGTCGGCCAGGAGTATGCTAGTCTCCTTCCTCTTATCATGAATATTCGCTCGTCACCTTCAGAAAATGAAATATTGGAGGACAAAGTGAGAAAGAGAGCGAATGCTAAAGCCCGTAGGGATTTTGCTAATAAAAGGGAATTTACATACCTGGGGCAACCTATGGAGGAAATCCTTCAGATGCTAATCAATAAAGGAAGGATCACTTCCCTTCTACCTCCAATCAATCCCCGATCAGGACGGTACAATTCTAATGGAGTCTGTCAATATCATTCTCATTCTCGCGGTCACAGCACAGAAGAATGTTGGGCACTCCACCACCTTATCCAGAATCAAATTAACAGTGGTGTCCTGCAATTAGTAGACGATGAAACTGTGCTATGTGAGAGTGAAAATACCGGTCCTACTAAGTGGAAGGAATTGGTAGCAATCATATCCACTGAGGCCGATGACACTGGAAAACCACTCACTATACCAGCAATTTAACTCAGAGGAAGCAACTATCCTTTGAAAGTGGCCGCTCCAGAGCCAATCAGCTTACCATGCAGAGCACAATATCCTATTGTCAGCTTGCAAAAAGTTCCATGAAATTATGGAGAAGCTGAAGGATCCACCTCGCATACAATTGCTACAGTGTCGAAGGAAAATCCACTGTATCTTCCCCAACGGATGATGAAGTTTACCATCAAATCAAAGGGGAAAATACCCATGGAGAAGAATGAAAAATTACTCTGCACTATGGGTCATAACGAAGCCAAGGTAGTTTTAAGCTTTAAAGAAACTCCACACCAAATTTCAATCCTGGACTTGGTTTTAACTTCCGAGGATCATAGGAGGATCTTGATAAAGGTTTTGGAAGAAGCCTACTTACCAACATCAGTGGATAGGGAAAAATTTCATCACTTGGTTGATCATATTTTTAACAACAATGTGATATCCTTCACTGATGATGACATACCGCCCGAAGGGACCGGTCATTGCAAGCCGTTACACATTGCGGTCTTGTCCTTCGGGTATATGCTAGCTGGAGTCTTGATAGATGGAGGCTCATCTCTAAATATATGTCCATATGCTACATTGTTGAGGATGAATGTCAATCTCAACCGAATCTGGAGCAGTCATACGATTATCAAAGCATTTGATGGAGCCCGTCAAAATTCGGTCGGAGTAATTAAGATGCCAATCAAAATTGGTCCCCATACATTCTGCGTATCTTTCCAAATGCTCAAGATAGATTCAGGATACAACCTGCTCTTGGGATGACCATGGATTCATATGGCAAGGGCAGTCCCCTCCACCCTTCATCAGCAACTGAAATACATTATCAACAATAGACTAATAACGATCAATGCTGAGCCGGAGTGTCATCAACATGCTGACATGCCATTCATCAACGGTAATGCAGGTGTTGAACCAGTCAGTTTTCATGCCTTGGAAGTAAGCAATACTCAGTACCATGCAATTGGAACGCCATTTCCTGAACCCAAGATTTTTGCCGAGGTAATGTCGGCTACTAAAGAAATGAAGTCATTGGGTTATCAGCTGGGAAAAGGGCTAGGTAAAGATCACCAGGGTATCAAGCACCCCATTCGGGTATACAGTGAAACTGGAATAGCTGGACTAGGCTATGCTGCCAGTTCTAGTCATAAGAATCCTCATAAGCATTAGCAGATTCCTTCAGCTTCAGTCGCATGGCTATTATCTTCACCTACAAATTCTAATTTCGCACAACCTCCGGTAAAGGTGCCAGCCAATGTATTGGCTATGTTAATTCCCAAGCCGGTACCGATGAAGGTGAAAGAAGTCTTTGTTCCAGATGTCGCAGTGGAAGAGGAGGAACGAAGAATCAAGCAAGATGTCGTCAGAATGATGTCAGGCATACGCATCATCGTTCATGAACATACAAAGAGATACACCCCAGATGATGATTGCCCATACGTAATGGCCATCATTCAGGAAGAGGAGGATGATGACAGTCCCTCCATCACTGCAGTCCACTCGGATTTTGCCCTTGCCAATTGGAGCAGCACTCCTTGCATTGGTCGACAAGGGTAAAATGGGCAGGAACTCTTTCTGCCCTGTAGGTATCATAACTGTTTACTTTTCTGTAAAGTATTAGCAGTCGTTTTGCCAGTACATGCTAACACTTTGTATGATCAAACCATTTTATATATACTAAGTGAAATCATATTTTATTTCAGGACCCTAAATTTAGATGTGCCTATACTTGCTGATACGGTGCCTCTTCTCCACAAAGATCGTGCCTTTGATGTAGAGATGAATTCAGCCTTGATGGAAATACATGAGGACATTGAGGTGCCTCCAGAAATTCAAGAATGGGTCAAAGACAAACCTAAACCCAACCTTGATCAAGCCACTTCCTTTAATCTCGGAACCTTAGAAAACCCTAAGTTAATCTAGATTGGTTCAGACCTTAGCCCAAACTAAAGGAATGACATGGTTACGCTACTAACCCAATTCCAGGATGTGTTTGCATGGTCTCATGAAGACATGGTGGGTTTGTCCACTGACATTTTCCTTCATCGCCTTCCCATTAAAGAGGGATTCAAGCTAGTCAAGCAGAAGCTCAGGAAATTGAAACCCGAGTGGAGTTTAAAGGTGAAAAAAGAAATTGTGAAACAATTTCAAGCTGGCATCATCATGGTGTCCACATATCCTGAGTGGATATGTAACATCATTACCGTGCCTAAACCTGAAGGAAAGGTGCGAGTTTGCGTGGATTATTAGAACTTGAACAAAGCTTGCCTTAAAGATAGCTTTCCCATACCATTTATCCACATTCTCATTGACAATACTGCTCAATACTGCATGTACTCCTTTGCTGATTGCTTTGCGGGGTACCATCAGATCATGGTTGCTGAGGGAGATCATGAGAAAATTGCTTTCATCACGCCTTGGGGAACCTTTTGTTATAGATGGTTGTCATTCGACCTCATCAATGCCGGAGCCACCTATCAGCGAGCTATGATGGCTCTTTTCCACGACTTAATGTACAAAGAGATCGAGATCTACGTGGATGACATCATTGTCCAATCCCGGAGGGAGGAAGACCACTTAGACCATCTCAGGAAGCTCTTCAACAGGTTGCGTAAATATAACTTGAAGTTAAATCCAGTCAAGTGCGCCTTTGGTGTTAAATCAGGCAAGTTGCTAGGATTTCTAATCAGCCACAAAGGGATTGAGCTGGATCCCACCAAAATCCCGGCCATCAAGGAAATGCCCATTCCTCAGACAGAAGGAAATACGGGGATTTTTGGGAAGAATCAACTTCATTAGTAGGTTCATTTCTCAACTCACAGCAACCTGTGAGCCAATCTTCAAGCTGTTAAGGAAGAACTCCTCCATGAAATGGAATGATGAGTGCCAAAAGGCCTTTATTACAATCAAAGAGCAGCTATTTAAAGCTCCCGTTTTGGTACCACCCAGGGATGATGTTCCCCTGTTCATGTACATGTCTGTAAGTGACAATTCCATGGGCTAAATGCTGGGACAGAAAGACGATAGAGGCCAAGAACGAGCTATCTATTACCTCAAAAAAAAATTCAGCAGCAGTGAACACAAGTACATTCTGATTGAGAAGACTTGTTGCGCTTTAGCATGGGAGTCAATGAGGTTACATCATTACCTCCATGGTCACGTAATCCACCTCATATCCCGTATCCGGATGGCAGTTTATCCTACAACAATTGGACATCGTCTATGTGATGTAAAAGTCTTTCAAAGGTCAAGAAATTACGGATCAACTGGCCACCGCACCTTCAGGGGACTTCAAACCCTTAGAGATATACTTCCCCGATGAAGGGGTAATGACAGTTTCGTGACACCATTAGTACGATGCACGCCAAACATGGAAGATGTATTTTGATGGAGCTGTTAATATGGAAGGTTCTGCAGCTGGAGCAGTTCTAGTATCCAATACGGGGTATCAGTATCCCGTCGCCGTCAGATTATAGTTTTTCAGCACCAAAAACACGGCTGAGTATGAAGGCTGTCTCATGGGGCTTAAACTTGCCCGTTCAATGGGCATTAGGCGGTTAATTGTCTTTGGATATTCAGAGTTAGTGGTCAGACAATCCACCGGAATCTATCAAACCAAAGAGCTACGTTTGCTGCCTTACTATCGACAAGTTTTACAGATGGTTTTGGAGTTCGAAGAAATCTCCTTTCTACATATTCCTCGTAATAGGAATGACTTTGCAGACGCATTAACAACTTTGGCCTCCTTGATTCACATACCTGACAAGGGACACTTGCCAAGCGTCACAATTGCCCTGCACAAGGCAGCAGCCTATGGGAACTACGTTGGAGAAGTATCGGATGAGCTACCTCTCATCCAGCATCCTTGGTATCAGCATATCAAGGAATACCTACGAGATGGATATCCACCCGCTGAGGCGAGTCCAAATGAGAAAAGGCGGATCCATCAACTTGCTATGAAATTCTACCTGAGTGGAGATGCCCTCTATAAGAGAGATGCATGACAAGGTCTCCTTAGATGTTTAGACAAAGACCAAATTCAAAGGCTTATGGATGAGATCCATGGTGGAGTCTGTGACCCACACATGAGTGGCCCCCTCCTTGTCAAGAAGATCCTCAGGACATGACATTATTGGCTCTCTCTCAAAGCTGACTGTGATGACCATGTCAGGAGATGTTATTAGTGCCAAATTTATGGGAATGCTATCCACGCCCCTCCACGGGAACTCCATAATATGAGTTCACCATGGCCCTTCTCAATGTGTGGAATGGACGTGATCGGGCCCATTGAACCTAAAGCCAGTAATGGACATCGATTTATCTTCACCATGATCGACTACTTCACCAAGTGGGTAGAAGCAGCCTCCTTTCCCAGAGTTACTAAAGAAGTCATCCTTGCGTTCATCAGAAACAATGTCATTTGTCGATATGGACAACTAGAGGTGATCGTATCAGACAATACTAAAAACTTCAACAACAAGATGATGGAGGAGTTATGCAGAAAATTCCATATTAAACATGTTAACTCTGTCATCTACCATCTAAAGATGAATGGTGCTATTGAAGCGGCTAACAAAAATATTAAGAAGATTATGCAAAAGATGTCCGCCAACCACAAAGGATGGCCTGACTTATAGCCTCTTACTCTGTTAGCCTATAGAACCTCAATGCGCACTTTCACTAGGGCAACCCCCTACGCATTAACCTATGGGATGGAAGCAGTGCTCCCCATAGAAGTTGAAATGGAATCCCTCAAAGTGTTGATAGACGCTCAGCTGGATGACAACCAATGGGTACAAGACAGGTATCACCAGTTGTCTCTAATAGACGAAAGGGGAACCGCGGCTATCTTCCATGGTCAGTTATACCAACAAAGGATCGCCAAATCCTACAACAAAAAAGTCCGGCTTCGATAATTTAAACAACATGACTTGGTTTTGAAGAAGATCATTGACAACCAAGATCAATCTAAGGGAAAATTCGCTCCTAACTGGGAAGACCCATTTGTTGTCAAAGAAGTATTGACAGGAGGCGCTCTCAGATTGTAAGAAATGGACGGCGATGAATTTCCACAACTCATCAACTCAGACACCGTGAAACGGTACTATGTCAAAAGTTACCATCAAGCAAACATCCTGGTGTTGGATCATCAGATCACCAGTCATTCTGGTTCTTTAACCCTCTACCACCTACAACTCTTTTTCACACTTTGTCCTTCAAGGAAACATACATTTCAAGCCAGCAGCCTGGCTTCACTGCGCTCATATAACTTAGGTCCTCCCACTACGGATTGAACCTCTTGTGTTAGCAGTTTGGCTACCCATACATGGGATCAGACTTTTCGCACCTACAGTTTATCCGCAACCTAGGATCAAACTTTCTTTTCCCCGCAATTTAAACTGCACATGGAATCACGCTTGTCAACTCATCGTGAGGGAAGAACTATGCCAACCTGATCTCCTCTTCAGTAGGAGTACGTAGGCAACCATTTCATATGGCCAGTCGCAATAAAATAAAAAATAACAAAAACATTTATACCCCTTTCTCCTTACAAAAACAAAATAAAAAACAACAAAAAACATTCCTACGCCCTTTCTACCATACAGTGTTGAACCTCTTACACCAGGTTCGAACTATGCAGACCTGATCTCCTCTTCAATATGAGTACGTAGGCAGCCATTCCTGGTTCGGTCTCACCCCCTACCAAAACAC
This sequence comes from Panax notoginseng, assembly GCA_016801055.1. Classification (NCBI taxonomy): domain Eukaryota; kingdom Viridiplantae; phylum Streptophyta; class Magnoliopsida; order Apiales; family Araliaceae; genus Panax; species Panax notoginseng. The sequence goes on from CM029021.1 coordinate 78,888,574, forward strand.
AAACACTTGTCATCTGGTACTGGGATCATCCTTCAATCCACCAAATTTCATTTGCTTCAGACCAAAGGGATGGAATTACCTGAACTCCTCCCAAATAGGAGATTCGACGACCATCTAAGCTGCGGTTGTACCTTGACGAGCAACACCAATCCATAAGAGATGGAATTAACTAGGCTCCTCCTTAATAGGGGTATTGGCGACCATCTGTGGTACGGTCAATCTCAGAGAGGAAAGCCACACGCCTCTCCACATTTCTATACATAAACCAGTCCCAAGACACCAAAGATGGTAGGAATACACACAGATCAATGATCCATTCAGAACTGTCCAGAGACAACTCAATGTCCATCCATTCAGGATGAATTCAGAATATATCAAGATCACAAGCCTTGAAGAAGTAGGCAAAATATCAAGCAAGTATCAAAGCATATCTAAAAGGGAAGTGATCAAAAATATATTTCCCTGCTATATATAAATGTTGTTTGATATACACAATGTAAAACTGTACATAACAAAATGGCTATGCTAGTCTGTGCAGGAAAATACAAGCCAATCTATGAGTTAGGGTATATGCGAGCTAACAAGCCCAATATAGCATCCCTCTCAGAAGAAGGAAACGAAGCTGTGGTCTCCTGTACGAGAGTATCCACACGACCCAACCGATCTGTAGCCATCTTCATGGTGACCATATGCTCATCAATATAAGTGCTCATCTCTATAATCATGCTAGTGGTAAGGGACCTCACTGCAGTATTATCTGTGACGGCTACATTCCGGGCAGATATGGCACTATCCCGCTCAACTATCACTTTATCTCTGGCTAATCTAGCCTCATCCCGCTCAACAATAGTGGCATATCTAGGAGCTAATGCATCGTCTCTCTTTAATAGAGCTGCGTCTCTCCCATCAAGGGCAGTCAACATCAAGGCTCTAGCTTGATCTCTCTCTAAGGTCATCAGATGAAGACTCTGCTCAAAGTACTGTGTTGAATACTAAATCACAATAGTACTAGTACTGGGAGAATCTAAAGGAGATGCTGGCAACTAGCTCCTCCTCGACGTGGGAATCAATGTCCTCCATGGGCTCCTCATCGTCAGAATCAATCCCCTACACTGTGGATACTACCGCAGCCGATGCAGTCTCTATCTCCATCCATGCGGAATACTCTGCAGAACAGCCTGGATGACTAACAGAGAAAGAAGTTATCTCACGCTGATCCCAACAAGCACACACACGGGATCGGTCCTCTGCTGAAAGATAGCGAGAAGATAAACGCTGACCAAACGCCCCCTCGAAAGGATGAAAGTCCTAGAACCGGTCAAACTACGACATCACGGCCAACGGCTGAAATATAGTCATGCCACTCAAGCCAGCCAGAGGGAGATAATCTATACCCGGAGCATGAGTAATGAAGTTGTAGGGTGAGCTAGTCCTTGTGCATGACATAATGCTAAATGGATCTTTGATATCCGCCAAGAACATAGACCAAGACATAACGCCTATACACTCCGATGGCTGAAAAGGAGTATGACATGGCTATATCATTGGTGAAACAATACCCATGCCGTCTAAAAGTGCCAATCGGTCTCAAGTGTGACATAAACCACACGTACAGCATGACCGAGCTGCCCGTAAACACTCCTATCAGATAAGTGCAACAGTATGTAGCTGACCTCAGAGTCTCTGCTATAATCATTGGTATGATGGTACGACCCTCCCTGAGAGCTCTCACTGCAATGATGACTCCAATGTCTATCTCATCCATGTACCGTGGCATATAGACATATGACAGTACGCACAATAGCAGTACATCCACCATGGCTAGACGCCAATGATCCTCTGGTGTGGTAAAATCCCCAGAATATCGTGTATAACTATGCTCAGAGACAAATCTGTCAAACAAAAAATGCTGGGATATAACGTTGCCAGGTGTAAGCTCATCATGTGCCACCCTACACCTCAATCTAGTGAGGGTCATGAACCGTCCACTCATGTCCCCCAAAGCCATATGCACACAAGGTCTGTCCAGTAGCAGCATCGTTAACCGTGCATACTCCTCTAGAGTGGGAGTCAACTCCTGGGTCCCAAATCAGAAAAACTACCTCTCCGATACCTAGTGCTCCAGCATGCCATCCACAAATCCTATGGGAACCTGAAACATCAACAGGGTTATAGTATGCTGTAACAAGTGATCTACGACCACCCTGTCTGATAGTGACATGCTGTCACACCACTATCGCATACCAGATGACACCAATAATGGTGGGGTATGATCAATACGGCTAACTGTCGAAGAAGACATCTGTACGGGCCGTGTCATAAGACCATCCAGGGGTCAAGGCTGAATATCTCTAGAAATACATACATATGTATAAAATGATACATGTATTGCAGGTAATAGATGGAAATATGATATAGGGAATGGAAAACTATACATACATTCCTAAGTATATCATCATCTACATACATCATCTCTGTACAGCTAAAAATATAGGGAAATGGGGCACAGACGCCCTACTACTAACAGAGGCATATCAAAAGATATAGCAAGAATGTGGCACAGTCACCCAATATCTAACAGAGGCCTATCAAAAGAGATAACGAGAATACACATCAGAAGAAAACAATGATGTCGATGTCTACATCATCAATCCTGTCCACCTGATGTAACTCTTCCTGAGTCACTGGATCTTTATCAACACCCCGGCGAGGGTTACAACGCGTTGGTATATGTCAAAGTACATATCCTCAATAGAGGTCACAACGTAATGTTCCATTGATTCACACGTCAGCGAAGGTCAAGCTGCCTTGACAATCTCCCCAGTAGAGTATTAGTCGTTGATTCACACGTCAGCGAAGGTCAAGCGGCCATGACAATCTCCCCAACGGAGTATCAGCCGTTGATTCACACATCAGCGAATGTCAAGCAACCTTGACAATCTGCCCAACATGGTTTTTAGCCGTTGATTCACAAGTCAGAGAAGTACACGTCAATAAAGGTCAGGCAACCCTAACAGCATATGCTGTTGGTAGTAAATCTAATATAACTTTGACATATCCTGGCGATACAAACCAGGAAAGGTCAGTATCCTCGAGGAGGATCGATGATGGAATATGTTATACACACCCTCAAACAGATAAAACTGAATCCCCGCAGATCTCTTACACACAAGAGGCACCTCTTCGGAATCAAGTCTGAATCAAGAATTAAGGACTTTCGTGATAACTCCAACGTCAACATCCCCAAAGATTTGGATCACACATCCAATCTGGTCATCCTTGTCAATCCCCAGTAGAAGTAACAGGGAGCCGACAATCATCCCTCGCATGTTGGGCAACAACCCCGTACACATGCATCATACATTTGCATCATGTTGCATTTCAAGTGTCTAAGATTCTTTATCTTACCCATGCATCGCATTGAATTAATATGATAAAGAGGGGCATCTATAGACACTCGAAATTTTCTGCACACCTGTCACTGACATTGTAGGAGGGCAGATTCGTCTTTCAAGAGATAACTCTAGAAGACAATTGATATCCAGTCCGGATATTATCAAAAGTTTAGCCTCAACCCCGGAACGCACACCGGGAGTAACAGATCCAACCTCGGAGATAACCCCGAGGTATGTAGTTCTAATACTTAAAATAACACCGGAGAGGACCAATTAATCTCAGAGATAACCCCGAGGTATCCAGTCTCATTCCCAACGCTGGGAATATCATTTACTAACCTTGGTGATAATCCCAAGGAAGGCAGTTACACTTCCAGAGATAACCCCAGAAATTCTTGTTTCAAATGTCTGTAATCCGCTTTAACCTCGGCGCTCACACTGAGGCACTTAGTATCAGACCCGAAGATAACACCAGGAAGACAGGCATACCTCAGAGATGACATTAAGGACCTGTAATACTTGCAGCAGTCCAATCTCAGTGATAACCCTGAACAACGTCTACTTTATCATCCCAAACTGACGATAACCCCGGTGAAGGACAAAGTCGTCATCTTAACTTATTGACGCCACACCGTACCGTTTCAACATTTTATACATACATTTCTACATAGCAATGTCCCACAAGAATAAAGGAAAACAAATCTCGAGTGACTATTACGCAAGGTAACGGATAAAATTTAAAGCTTAAAGACCGGAGGGCACAGTCTCATCTTCATGACTTCATACAACTTCTAATCCCATGTCATTGTGTAACTCTTGACAACGACGGTCCAAAATAGGTCCTATATACCTCAGTCGGATGCCAGGATTGCAATTCTAAAAGTTCGATCGGACATCACGTTGCCCGTGTACACGTACTTCGAGATGATAGAACTCGCGAAATCGAGGGAAACTCGGGTAGCCTTAGGTACACCTGCGGCTTCCCCCTCTATAAATAGAGGGATTGGGGTGGCCATTTTAAGAAAAAAGAGAGGCGAGGAAGCCCTGTCAAATTTGCTCCGTACTTACACTATACTGAGTGCTTTCTCAGTTTAAACACTTGTGAGCTCACATATAGCTACTTTTGTACTGGCAGGAGCCAGTGTTCATCCACTTTAATGATATAGAAGTCTTATTTGGCAGTCCACTGTAAGCCTTCTCACACACTTTAAAGCCTTTCTCTTCATCTTTGTACACACCCTTCTTCACGTTGAGAGTCGTGTTGCGCGTGTTTGCCCAGACTTCGGTCCGTGGCTTTATTTCAGTTTGTATATACATACATACATATATATATATATATATATATTTTATATTTATATATATGGACTAACATTATCGAGTTATGCCTCGATTGAGCCTAGACTTCGGTCTAGAGCGTTTATTTACTTTTGTATATATATACTTAAATATATGAACTGTGTGTGGAACTTTGTTCGATTAGCCTAGATTTTGGTCTGGAGCGTTAGCTACTTTAATATATATATACCTATAAATATATATATATATAATATATATATATATATATATATATATATATATATATATATATGTATATATCGTCCCGCCTGGAGTTTACTTTGTGGTGGTTGATTGCTTTTACAGCTTTCTTTATGCTTTGTCCCGCCTGGAGTTTCCTCCGTGGTGGTTGATAGCTTTTACAGCTTTATTTATATTTCTGATCCCCCATGGAGGTGCTTCGTGGTTGGCGATCATGTATGTATATATATATATATATATATATATATATATATATATATATATATATATATATATATATATATATATATATATATATATATTTACAGCTCTTATATATATGTACCTGCTTACTGGTTTTCTATCAATTGCGACATCATGTGAGCCCAAAAATCATGTGATCACAGATTCAGTCTATTTGATCTAGATTCGGTTCCCGTGATGGACCTTTTCAGCTGTAAGCAGCTTGTAAATTTTTCTGCGATGTTTGGAATTCCTCAGATGGTTTTCATACCCACGAGAAGTTCAACACCTTTTTATACATTATTTTATTACAGATGCCTAACATCTGGAAAACAAAATCAACCAAGCCGAATACTGAATAAAATGGGAGTGTAAAAGGTCTCAATTACTATTGAGCACAAGGGTTTGAAAAACCTCTTTTATAAAACATCACTGCCATATATGGTTAAAATTGAATTTTTACATAAATTCAAACCTTGTGTATATAGGTGCGAACGAGGCCTCGCACTACTTCCAAATAACAGCACATTGACTCACACACACACACACACACACATTTAGATAACAGTTTCTTGAAAAGTGGTGGTCACCATGGTAACACGGATGTCGGGGGATTCCTAACACATTCCCTCCGCATAATCAAGTCCCCGGACCCTAATGAATCTCGGTTTCACCGACCCGTTTAGCGGTGTCACATCACTGGGTTAATGTACAAACATTTTCTCGGTTGTGTTGGTACAACCATTTAAAAAATCAACTGGCGACTCTTAACAGTCCATCGTCGACATTATACATGTCATACCTTTTTCACTTGTTTTTTCAAATAAATCTCACCTAAAATGAGAACACCAAAGAACAAGTAACGAAAAGGGATAACTAAAAATCCCGACGTCGGCAGTAATACTGTAGGGACTCCCCGTACTTAGTGTGATTAGCCCTTTGTACCATGTATTGTGCACAAACATCTAAACGCATTGCGTAAAATAACTCCCCTATAATAGGATTGTTCATCTCAGCTTTTCAACATCTGAATCCGCACCAAAACAATTTGGTTTGGCATAACTTCGTAAGAAACACTTGAATTTCATGAACATCTTTCAATATTCGTCTAGCTGAATCAAAGAACATAGACTTCTACAACAATTCGGACATCAATCGAAATATACATATACATATACACACACACACACACACACACACACACACATATATATATATATATATATATATATATATATATATATATATATATATTCTCATATCTTAAAAAATCTCAAAAATCTTTTTATGACATCATGATACCGCACTGTATTTACAGTCCGTTTGAGGATTCCGTCATTTGGTGATTTTATCATACTATATCATACCATAGTGGGCTGACGGTCTTTAGATCACATCCAACACTAAGTAATACGGCATTGATGACTCCATCATTTTTATCATCTCTGTACCAGGTTCTATGATGCGTTGATGATATAAAAAATATATTTTGATATATTTCAAATTATTTTTGTCTAGCCGAAGCAATTAGCATAGACATACGAATAACGGTATTATTTTTAAAACTAATTGGTTCCATCGTTTAATCTAATATTTTTCAAGAAAATAGAAGTGCAAATATTAGTACGAAGTCAATAAATTTTGAAAGTCTAGTATAGCTAGTAGATCTAGACTATCTAATTTTCTCTATCAATTTTAATCTTTACTCCATTACCTAATTACTAACTAATTCTTTTAATTTCTAACACCACTAATGCTCTTGTACTAAATATTCTTGTATTTCAACTTACAATCTTCCTATACCCCCAGTATAATTCACCAAACTTACTACACATTAGAAGTTTAGGAGCTTGCCACAATAATATGAGTTTAAGAACTTATCCTAGTTAGACCATAAGCTTCCATTCGCCGAGAGATTCAAAATATACCATATTATTATGAGTCACGAACTTACCATGTGCATTAGTTTTAAGAACCGCACCTAATCCTAATAATATCTAACTAATCTTAATAGTTTCTTACTATCAAATATACACATGAGAAAAGAATCACCTTTTCGCCACATATACATTGATAGCGCGACACCAACATTTTAATGATTATCAATGTGATAAACTGAGTGCAAGTACAAAACCCTCGCCTATACAAAGGTTTGTACAACTCAGCCATCACATGAGTCTTCAATTGTAATTCCACCTAACTCTATCTTACTATTACTTGCTCTTCTCTCGATGCGAATTTCTCGCATCACATTATCTATAACTTCTCATGAGTTTATCTTGTACTGTATCATAGTACATCATCTTCATAGTATCAAGCTATAATTATTCAAATATTACAGACCATCTTCCTTTTATAACTTAAACAGATCACGTCGCTATCTTATTCTATAATCATCTCCCTTAAAATTCTTTTCTTAACTAGTGATCGTTTTGTTTTACAATCCTCTTTCTTTCCTTTTTCATCATTTATGCTTTTAATCTTACAGGCTTTGTCTATTCATCATTATTTTTTATCTTGGTTATTGGAGTTAGGTAACTCCCATTTCTTATCTTTATACCTCTTTAAGATTCTTCTTTGAATTTTCTTGTTTATATAACAATTCTTCCTTTAAGAATTTCTAACTTCATTTACATTGCTCAACATTTCATTCGAGTTCCACATTTTCATCATACGTATCCATTTTCTATACTTGGTACACATCGAGTCTCTACTAGTTTAAATATGGTACGCTGAGTGGTTTCCCACAAACAACCAACAAACTAGGTTCCGAGTTACTAGTTCGTATATACCTCTGCTCTATGAAGGAATCGTTTAGCCCAGATACCATACATCAACTATTAAAGATTACAATTGCATCATACTTAAATATAACTTCTATTCTTAACTTCTTTATCATTCTCTTTTTATAGACATTACCTATTTATTATCACCTTACATCCTTATTACTGGAGTTGGGTAACCCCACATTCATATTCCTTACAACTCTATGAGATTCTTCTTTGAATCCTCTTACGCATGTTTTAATCCCTTCTTTATAAATTTCTTAAATTATTTCTTATTGTTCAAACTCTATTTGAGCTTATTCGTTCATTATCTTCACCTCTCTTCTCCAATGATATAGCCTGAGGTACTCTTACCTAAGGTTTCTAACCTATCAACTTTGATACCAACTATAACGACCCCAAAAATCACACAATTTAATTCTCGACTTCAGTCGTTAACAATACATTCAACCTCTAATTTTATATCATTAAACGATAATATAACCATTGAAATTTGCAAAATAATTAAAACTTTCTATTACAAACTATTCTCGTTCCCAAAACTTTCAACCTTTACATCTAAATATCTCAAAATCATTTTAATATTACAAGAGTTTACATCGCAAAACGATATTACAATACAACATTTATACAATATTCGGAACCTTAAACATGGTTCAAATATTAATAACTCAGCCAAAGTATATAAATCTTCAAGTATCACATCTAATTCATATCTTTCAAGTAGCACATAACTTAACCTTAAATCTTTAACCTGCAAAAGTGGTTATTTGCAAGGTTGAGCTCGACAGCCCAACAAAATCTAACAGTTTTCATGCATCACATATCACATAATAACGTGCTCAATATACATCTTATAAACATTGGACTAACATAGCATACATGTTGTAGTTCATATAACAAATATAAAGATTGAGTTCCTTACTCAATCAACATTCATTACTCAATCAACGTAGTCATAAAGTGACTTTAACATTTCATACTTTCAACATTAATATAACACACCATGCTATTTGCAATAAAGATTTCAAATAGTTCATCATCAAATTCACATAGAAAATAGGAATTGAAATACTTGCCTTGATCGTTGTTTACCAATAACAGTTTAACAGCTTACAGTTATATGCACTTCACGTACCCTACACAATTGTATAATCATACACATCAATTATTAGTCACATAGCAACGCATAGTAGTTGTAATGTAAACTTTACTTTATATCTAATAAGTCCGATGACATCCAACTTTGGATATGCTGTAAACATCATATTAACCTATTTTTATAAGTTATTGGACACCCATTTCGAATAAGATAGACAGTCCTAAATAGTGTTCAAAAAGGAGCATTCAAAACTGTTTTTCATTCTTTTCCAGCTTTACCCTCTCTCGCTAAAACAATCATACCTTTTCTGTCTCAAAACATTTTTGAGCGATTCTTGAGCCCACGAGAAGCTAACTTCCGGGACTACAATGTTTATTCTTTGACCTTTTCCAAAATCTAAACATAGAATTCTAGAAACTTAGTTCAAGGTGACTGCCCCGAGTTGGTTAGATAGTTTTAACGCGACTACTTTGAATGGTCATAACTCTTTGCTCCAAATTCAGAATTAGTCCGTTTTAGAGTCTATGGAAAGCTTATTTAGTATACTATAACATACCAAAAGCCCATACCTTTCTAAATAATCTAGCTAACCCCAAATTTTCATTTTTGGATCAGCAGTCCACTAGTTTTTTGAACTTCTCATTTTGACATCCAAAACTCGCCTCGACTCGTTCCAACCAATATAGTGCTATCCCACTCAACTATAACTGCATCTCTGGATGATCTGGCCTTATCTCGCTCAATAATAGTGGTATCTATACGAGCTAAGGCATCATCTCTCTTGACAGAGCAACGTCTCTCCCATCAAGAGTTGTCAACATCAAGGCCCAACCCTGATCTCTCTCGAAGGTCATCAGATGAAGACTCTGCTCGAAATACTGTGCTAAATGCTTGATCACAGTAGCACTCGTACTGGGAGAATCTATAAGAGCTGCTGGAAACCCAGTGAATGGCTCATCCTCGGTGTGAGAATCAATGTCCTCCAAGGGCTTTCGACCATCTGACTCAATCCCCGACACTGTGGATACTACCGTAGCCGATACAGTCATTGTCTCCATCCATGCAGAATACTCTGATGAATAGCCTATATGGATAACAGAAAAATCATCTCTCTCACATTAATCCCAACAGGCTTACACCCATGATTTATCCTCTGCTGATAAAAGGCAAGAAGCTAAACGCTAACCTAACACCCCCTCAAAGGGATGGAAGTCTTGAAATAGGTCAAACTGTGACATCACAGCCAGTGGGTGGTAAGTAGTCGTGCCCCTCAAACCGGCCAGAGGGACACTCAAAATTTTTTGAACAGCCATCACTAACATTTCAAGAGGGCAAGTTCGTCTTTGAGAGATAACCCTGGAAGACAGTTCACATCAAGTCTGGATACCACCGAAAGTTCAGCCTCTACCCCAGAACACACACCAGGGGTAACAGTTCCAACCTTAGAGATAACCCCGAGGCATGTAGTTCTAATACCGAAAATTCCACCGGAGACGACTGATTAATCTCAAAGATAACCCTGAGGTATCCAGTCTGAGTCCCAACAATGGGAGTAACATTTACCAACCTTGGTGATAACCCCAAGGAAAGCAATTATAGTTCCGGAGATAACCCCAGAAATGCTTGTTTCATATATATGCAATCAGCTTCAGCCTCGGCGCTCACACAAAGGTACTCAGTACAAAACCCAAACATAGCCCCGGGAAGACAGGCACACCTTAGAGATAAGACTGAGGACCTTCAACACCTGCAGTAGTCAAATCTCAGCGATAACCCTGAGCAACGTCTGCTTTATCAGCCCAAACCGAAGATAACCCCGGTGAGGAGCAAAGTCATCATCTTGCCACCTTGACACTACACCGTACCATCTCCACATTCTATACATACATTTATACACAAAAATTCCCCACAAGAGCCAAGGAAAACCAATCCCAAGTGACTATTATGTAGGGTAACAGATAAAATTTGAAGCTTGAAGACCGGAGGGTACCGTCCCATCTTCCTGACTTCGTAAAACTTCTAATCGCATGCCATTCCGTAACTCTCGACAATGGTGGTCCAAAATAGGTCTTACATACCTCAATCAGATGCCTGGATTGCAATTCTAAAAGTTTGAGCAGACATTAAAGTGCATGAGTGCACGTACTTTAAGACGGCAGGACTCGCGAAGCCTGGGGCAACCCGGGTAGTCGCATGTACAACTACGGCTAGCCGCAGGTACCTGCGGCTCCCCCTCTATAAATAGAGGGCTTGTGGTGGCCATTTGTAAGGGAAAAAAAGGCGAGAAAGCCCTGTCAAATTTCCTCCGTACTCACCCTATACTGAGTGCTTTCTCATTTTAAACACTTGTGAGCTCACATATGGCTACTTTTGTACCGGCGGGAGCCGAGTGTTCATCCACTTTAAAGATATAGAAGTCTTCTTTGGCAGCCCATTATAAGCCTTCTCACACACTTTAAAGCATTTCTCTTCATCTTTGCACACACCCTTCTTCACGTTGAGAGTCGTGTTACGTGTGTTTGCCCGTACTTTGATCCGTGATTTTATTTCAGTTTGTATATATATATATATATATATATATATATATATATATATATATATACTCCAGACCGAAGTCTAGGCTCAATCGAGGCATAACTCGATTATGTTAGTCCATATATATATATATATATATATATATATATATATATATATATATATATATATATTAACTGTGTGTCAAACTCTGTTCGATGAGCATAGACTTATGTCTAGAGCGTTTACTGCTTTAATATATATATATATATATATATATATATATATATACTTATATCTATTAACTGTAGTCGAACTTTGTTCGATGAGCCTGGATTTTACATTCGGAGCGTTTACTTGCTTTTATATATATATACTTATATACATGAACTGTTGTCGAATTATGTTCGATGAGCCTGAATTTTACATCCGGTGCATTTATCGCTTATATATATATTATATATATATATATATATTATATATATATATATATATATATATATATATATATATATACGGTCACAAAGTAATCCACCTCCATGGACTGACGCTCATACTTCCGTCATCCAACAAGCCAAAAAATATGTTAAGGTTTTGCCTTACCTTGGCATCTCAAATATTTCAGCATTCAAAATAGTTGAAACTGATGCCTCTGACATAGGATTTTATGGCATTAACGGACAACCGGTGACATCAATCAATCAAAGTGGATGTGGTAATTGCCGCCAGTTCTAGCACCTGCTCCGGCAGCCATCACTTGCTCCGACAACCATTTCCTGTCCGTACAGCTTCAATTCCTGCCCGTGCAGCCTCAATCATTCCAGTCACATGCGTCAGGGCCCCATGGCCACTAAAGTCAAAAGAATACGTGAACTTTTCCACCAAAAGTAGATTCTTACACAATTTTCAGTCTAAAGTCAGCTTTTACTTTTTACTTTACTTTAGTAAATGTAACATATTTCTTACGTTATACTTTTACCTTAGTTAATGTAATAGTATCCATGTAATAGTTCAGTTTTATCGATAATCTTATCTGGGAACTGGTCGACGAATTGAATAGCTCTGTCGATTGGCTGCGTGAGTCCATGATAGATGATTAGACAGAGGAATCTAACTTTAGTCAGAAACAGACTACACTTGGAAGGTGAAAGAACAAGACCATTGGTTTTAACCGTTTTGAAGAACGAATTAAAATGTTTAATATGCTCTTCAATAGTCTTGGAGAATACAAGGATATCGTCAATATAAATAATAATAAAATGACTGAAAGGATTCAAAATATTATTAAGAATATTCTGCTCTGACACAAGAAGGGCGGAAGTAGAGATATAGATAGAATATAAATCAAAGTATAAATTAGAGCAGTTAAGAGGTGCATTAAAACACAATTGAATTACTAAAATAAAAACAATTTTATTAATTGATAACTAGAACTATGTACAAGTGCAGAAAAAATAAATGAGTTACAAGCTTACTAAATTAAGAACATTAGAAGAAGAAGGGTAAAGAAAGGCTAAACAGCGGTAGAGGCTAAAGATTCGATTGAGAAGGAACTTAGCGTCTTTTGAATTCTGCCTTACTAAATGAATTCAGTTTCCTTTTATAGATCAAGGAACCGAAATGTTACATCGATACTATTACATTAACTAAGGTAAAAGTACAAAGTAAGAAACATGTTACATTTACTAAAGTAAGGTAAAAACTAAAAGCTGACTTTAGACCGAAAATTATGCAGGAATCTGCTTTCGGTGGAAAAGCTGGCGTATTCTTTTGACTTTAGTGGCCATGGGGCCTTGACGCATATGACTGGAATGATTGAGGCTGCACAGGCAGGAATTGAGGCTGCACGGGCATGAAATGGTTGTCGGAGTAAGTGCTGGCTGCCGGAGCTGGTGCTGGAACTGGCGATAATTACAACATCCACTTTAATTGGTTGATGAATGGGGCTATCACCGGTTGTCCGTTTAATTAGGCGCAGGGATCTTGAGCATTCTGAAGACTAATGGTGCCATAGGGGTCACAATTGTCTTCCTCTTCGTCTTCATTTTGACTAGAAACATCAACTCTTGATTGTGAAGAATCATCGTCCGAAGCTTCAACTTCTTCACTTAATTGTTCAAATCTCATATGAATAATATCAGCCAAGAGTCTGACCTGAGCCGTAGAATAACTATTAATATCAGAAATAACTTTTGACTCAGAAGGGGCAATCGATTTATCCTTTGATTTACTCGAGGACTTTTTGGATGATTTACTGGAAGAGTCGACTGCAGGAGCAGGGATGACCGGGGTAACTGAATGGATAGGGGATGGAGGAAATTCCTTTTGAACTTAGCCAACTATCCTATCGACACCGAATTTATCCCACCATTTGATGTAAAAACGGCGAGATATATGAGCAATAGGTGATAAAGAGGTCTGAACCGTCCTTGTACCAATAGATGAAGGGGGTGCGAAAATGGATACTTCTTGGGGAGACAAAATCTCGTATTGCCATTTAAGGATCCACGGGATTTTATATTTACTACAGAATAGAAGGAAAACTGGAACTCCTTCATAAACTGGATTATACTTTTCATGATTGATAAAATGATTAACTTGTGTTTTGAGAAGATTAGGAAGAATCTCATAACACAGACCAAGTCTGGACCGCCAAAGGGTGAACCACATAGGAATTTTACTTTTGAATTTGTGGTCGAACTGTAAAAACCACGAATGACTATGATCTTCATTTTGGTGAAGAATGATTTTACTCCAGGCTTCAATATAATCAAAATAGCAGTAAGAACTAGTTTGATTAGATAGAGACCTGTGATTTGAAGGATGATTTTCCCAATCAGAAAAACTGAGGATGGTTTTAATATAAAGTGAATGATAAAGAAGTTTAGACTTATTATCATTAGCATAAATGGGTTTAATGAAAACTGACTCGGTTTCAATAAGAATGTCCTTATAATACGAAAGAGATTTATACGGAGCCCATGGAAGGAAATGCCAGCCAGTAGGAAAATACTGGGCTACAAGTTTAATTGGGTCATCTTTGGGTTTCATATATGACTCAAGGTGAAATAAATGATGATCATATACGGCATGATACTTAGAGGCCGGATGACTAGGTTTGGATGAGGTTTCCCTCGTTTGATTAGCATATGGGTCAATTGGTCGTGGTTGACTAGCAAGAGCGGATGAATAAGGCTTGGGGATGGTCACAAGAACCTGAAACCTATTAACTACATTGGGCTTGGTAACTGTATTGACTGGGTGAGGAACTAAGGTTCCCTTTAACTGATTACTTGGGCCGGGAGACTGGCCCTTTCCACGGGAATGAGGATTTTCCCTTACACTAATTTTGTCGTAACTGTACATGTGTTGATAAATTCTCATGTTAGAAAATCTGGGATTGAATTGTTACTACCTTTAATATATTCAATATCAAGATCAAAAATACTGAGGAGAGCTTGTCAACGTCTTTTTCACGAATAAATTTTTCTGATTTGCAATCTATCCTAACTAAGAATTTTTGGTTAAGTAAATCACGCTGGAATTTATTAACACATAAAACAAGTGACAAAATCTCCTTTTTGATAGTACTGTAATTTAACTGTGTAGGATTCCATGCATCGGAATGAAATTGAACAATTTATTCAGAGGAAGTGGGGGTTAACTTTTGTTTGAGAATGCCACCAAATCCAATGTCAGAGGCATCAGTTTCAACTATTTTGAATGCTGAATCATTTGAGATGCCAAGGCAAGGCAAAACCTTAACATATTTTTTAACTTGTTGGACGATAGAAGTATGAACGTCAGTCCATGGAGGTGGATTACTTTGTAAGAGTTGAAAAAGAGGCTTACAAATCTTCCTCAGATCTTGGTAGAACTTGCCAATATAATTAAGTGAGCCCAAGAATCTCTGTAGCTGTGTTTTATCAGTAATCTTATCTGGGAACCGGTCGGCGAATTGAATAGCTCTGTCAATTGGTCGCGTGAGTCCATGATAGAGGATTAGACCGAGGAATCTAACTTTAGTCAGAAACAGACTACACTTGGAAGGTGAAATAACAAGACCATTGGATTTAACAGTTTTGAAGAGCGAATTCAAATGTTTATTATGCTCTTCAATAGTCTTGGAGAATACAAGGATATCGTCAGTATAAACAATAATAAAATGACTGAAAGGATTCAAAATATTATTAAGAATATTTTAAAATTCACTTGGTGCATTTTTTAGTCCGAATGACTGAACATTCCATTCGTAATGACCGAACGGAGTGGTGAATGCTGTTTTGTATCTGTCATGGGGATAAATAGCAATTTGCCAAAACCCAGATTTAAGATCAAATTTATTGAAAATAATGGAGGAGCTTAACCTACTAAGGAGATCTTCCTTATTGGGTAAAGGGTACCTAATCCACTCTAAAACTTTGTTTAATGGTTTGTAATTGATATCTAGACGGGGAACACCTCTCTTTTTTTCTGCTTCATTGTAAACATAGAAAGTAGGACAAGACCATGGTGATTTATTATGCCTAATTAAACCCTTACTGCGGAGATCATTGATTTTCTTTCTGCATAACTCCATTTGTTCATGACTCATTTGAATATGTCTAGCTTTAGTAGGAATTAAGTGTTCTTTGAATTCCTTAGCATAAGGTAATCTAACTACATGTTTCTTCATATGCCAAAAGGCATTGGGAGACTCAGAACATAGATTATCTTGTAAATACTTTTTTAAATTGTCAATCTGTCTTGAACTCTTTTAGTTTTAAGTTGTTCTTTACCTTGTGTGTATTTAATTTCTTCTTTAAGAAATCCTAAATGGGTAACTTTACAGTTTAATAGGTTTAAAGACTTAAAGATTGACTCTTCTTGAATGAATTTTAAATCTCTTTCTTTAGGTTTAATAAGAAATTTAAATGTTATTTCTTTGCCTAAATGAGTACATGATAATCCTTTATTACTAGTAGTAAATGGGTATAATAGATAGATAAAAGGAAGACCAAGGATGATCTTACCTGTAAGATTACGGATTAAAACAAATGAAGTTTTAAAACACATTATCTTGACAAATATGAACTTTATGGAACTTATATTTTATTTCCATTTGACTACCATTAGCTGAATTAAACTTTTCACTGGTCTTTTTATAATTCCTAGTAGGGATAAGACCTTCTTGAATACAGTTCAAATCCGCACAAGTATCAACTAAGGCGGGGAGCTGTATAGAGAAAGTTTTATCAATAACTAAATTAATATAGATATACCACTTTTGAATGGTAATATCTTTAATTCTCTTAAGAGAAAGACATTGAACAAAAAGATCTTCTTCATTTTTTGTACCCGAGGATTCAGGTAAATCACGATCTTCATCACTAGAGGAGGAATCATGAATCTGAAGATCAGATTTTTTATCTTCAATTTATTTTCTTAAATTAGCAACATCTAATTTTAGACTAGAAATTTATTTCTTAAGTTTATTAACTTCCTGATTTAATTCTGGGAGGGTGACTTCTCTAACTGGAGATTTAAATCTTTATAGTGTTTTATTAAGACTAAAAATAGGTTTTTCTTTGACTTTAAGAACCCTATCATTAATTTTCTTATCTTTCGTTAATAAATCTTTTAACTGTTTTGTGTACTGAATTTTTAAATTTGGATTAGTAATTTTGCTAATTAAGTCAATTAACAAAGAACTTTCTTCATCTTCTTTAGTAATTACATTTAATCTTTTGCAACAATTGTTACTACAATCTTCAGCACAAACTATAACTTCGTTATCACTATTTGATTCATCGTTACAAGTGCTGCTGCTCGAAGATTCGGGAATATCAGAAGCTTCTTCGTTACTGACATTATTTTCTATTCTTATTAATTTTAACAATTGTTCAGTATCTTCAGTTGAGAAGTTCAACTGAGCTAATTTTTGCTTAACTCTACACTCACTTTTAAAGTGCCCTTTTTGCCCACAGTTGTGACAGATAATTTTGCTTTTATCAAATTTCTTTAATTTATTGGTTGATTTCTTATGTGTTGACTTGGGTTTCTTATAATAAGACTCTTGATTATTATTTTTAACATTTATGTCTTGTTATATCTTCGTTTACGGCGTTTATTATTCTTAAGCTGAGACTCAATATGTTTATGTCTGTGCTTTCTTCTAGAAAGAGCAACAGGGGGTAAACCATATTATTCACAGAAAGTGCCTAACTTGTATTTAGCTTTATTTTTATCTTTACTAGCTTGCTTAGCTAATTTAAAATCAATACACATTTTTAATCCATTTTTTTGAATATAACTTATAATATCACTGTAGGTTAAATTATCGTAATCTATATATCCTAAATCTTTGCTTAATTCTTCTCTAACTTTATGTGCAAATAAAGAAGGTAAACCATTAACGAATTTTTCTTTCCAAAATGGTTTATTACTATCAGTGCGCATCATAACTCGAGAAGTAAATACATCTTTGTACCATCTAAAATCACTTAGAGTGGGACAAGTGAGGTTACTAAGTTGGTCATGAATTCTTTCAGTGATATTACTGGGAGTGCCAATAAAGTGTTTAATAATAGTGAATATTAAGGTATTAACTCCATCAGGCGGACCAATCCCAGCATCTTCATCAAAGATGGGATTGTCGTCATCATCTCGCTGGATAGCATGAATAATTGATATTCTAGAGTCTTCTGTGAGATGTTTTTCCCACTAAGATCTAAGAATACCAGTAAATCCACTAGCTATTAATTCAACTATGTCCGGTTGAGACAGATGGTAGAATTTATTTATATAGCTATTAGCCACCATCGACATGTGATTTAGTTTATTAAGAATTTCTTGTTCACTAAATCCATCACTATTCCATTCATATATTTTATTAGATGAAACAAAGAATTGTTTATCTAGATTTCTCTCTTCGAACTGTAGATCTGGAATAGTTGGTCTAGAGTACCAATTTCTGGTTATACTTGTGTTATTAACAGTTAATTTGTTAAGTTGTTCATTAAGATCTGGAATAGTTTAAGATGAATTAGAGGAACTATTGCTTTCATTATCAGAGTCTATCTGATCAATAATAGCTATAGTGCCACTTGTACTGGTTTCAGTTTTAAGTTTTTTAAATAATTCATCAATAGTTTTGGTAAGTTCATTATCTTTATTAGGTAAACCTAATTTATATCTATTTTCTGGTAATTTTATTAAAGGTTTTTCAATCTTTGAATCAGGCCTTTAAATAATGTTTTCTTCAATCCTATCAAGTTGTTTACCGACAGTTGCTAGGTATTGATTACTAAAATTTAGTTGTTCAATAATTTTTCTATCATCTTTAATATTATCTGCAATTTTAAAGGGATTAGCAATGACTGAAGTATTTTTACAGGAATAACTACAGATTCTAAAGGAGGATGACTAGAAGTAGTTTTAGATTTATCTTCTTTAATCCACTGGATTTTGGTAATAACATTACATTTACTTTGATATTGTTCATACCAATCATAAAAAGTAATGTTTAATTCTTCATTTTTAATGAATCTCTTCCATCTGTTAACTATCTTATGTCTTTCTTTTTCAGTAGGGTGATTAGATCTAAATAGATGTCTTTTTTCTTTATTAGACTTTGAGTTAAAATCTTTTACTAACTTATCCCAATCTAATACAAAATCTTTTTTAATGACTCTTAATTGATTATGTATAGGGGCATTAAAATCAGATTGAGTTGTAAACTCAGACGATGTCGGGGAAGAAGAGCTTTCTTCTTCAACGGGATCATTTTGGGTGTAACATGGATGACTCGCTTGACCTTGGTTAAGAATTCCTTTAAGTTTAATGTCTTTAACAGAAGGATTACTACAAACTTCAGTGTCTCTTTGAGTATGGATAACTGAAGGTGCTGATGAACTAGAGATGTCTTCTATTACGACTAGATTTCTAGTACGTTCAAAACTAATTTTAACAGTTCCATAAGAAAACTGTCTAATGTTTTCAATATTTAACAGATTGTCAACTACAGGTTGTTGTGGACATTAGCATCACTAATTGAACTTTGTATTAAAACTGTTTGATCTTTGGGACTTTTATTAAGAGCATGAACATTCAAATTTGATTTCATGGTCTTATAATAAATCATGTAAATCAAAGCAATAGGCTGAGACCCCTCAATCATTTGAGTAATCTCACCAGCAGTTTTAATATTTAAAGTTAATGCTTTTAATAAATTTTGATCACTGAGGCTAAGTGTGAAATCAGGAAAGCAATTGAAATGGATAGGACCATTATGCAGACTTGACTCCATAGCTCCAATAATACTGGGGTAATAATTCAAAAACCTAGCGCCTCTAAGACAAAGGTAGATAGAAGAATTAATTCCCTTAATGTTAAGTGGTTTAATTGCAACTTGAATAAGACCTATATGAATAAAATTATAACCTTTTTTTGTGTTTTTTAATAACATCTGGTGATAAAAGGCTACAATTTTCATACTCTTTATTAATTGCATAAACTCTTTCAACTGTCTTAACATTATAATCAGTTTTAAAGTTATCTAAGAAGGTTGACTGATAAATTTCTCTAGGAGAAACTTTGGGTATGTTCCAATTATGGAGTACTTGACTAACATTTTCGAAACAATGTTCTTCTTGATTAACTATGTCAGGAACAGGAGGCAAAGCTGACCGGTTACTAATTGAAGAGCTAGATCTGAATAATCGACTCATCTTTTAATTATTCAAAAATAATTCTTAGACATTATTCTTCCATTCATACCCTTGCTATCAGTAAGACTCATACCTATGTTCTTAAACCAGACACTGCTCACACCTGGAGACTTACAAAAGGTTTGCGGAGAACTAGGTGGACTACAGACAGTTCAGGTGACTTAGTAATAATGAGAAGAAGAAGTTTTGAAATCAGAAAAGAAAAGTTGATTAAATAGATCTTACTTTATCAATTAGAAGCAAACATTCAACTTGGCTCTGATACCAAATGGGACAGAAGCAGATATATTAAGATCGGAATTAAGATCAGAGTTCAGAGGTGCATTCAAACACAATTTAATTACTAAATAAAAACAGTTTTATTTATTGATAACTTGGACTATGTACAAGTGCAGAAAATAAAATGACTTAAAACTTACTAGATTAAGAACATAAGAAGAAGAGGGGTAAAGAAAGGCTAATCAGCGGTAGAGGCAAAAGATTCGACTGAGAAGGAACTCAGCGTCTTTTGAATTCTGCCTTACCAAATGAATTCAGTTTCCTTTTATAGATCAAGGAATCGAACTGTTACATGGTTACTATTACATTAACTAAGGTAAAAGTAAAAAGTAAGAAACATGTTACATTTACTAAAGTAAAGTAAAAAGAAAAAGCTGACTTTAGACCGAAAATTACGCAGGAATCTGCTTTCAGTGGAAAAGCTAGCGTATTCTTTTGACTTTAGTGGCCATGGGGCCCTGACGCATGTGACTGGAATGATTGAGGCTGCATGGGCAGGAATTGAGGCTGCACGGGCAGGAAATGGTAGTCGGAGCAAGAGCTAGCTGTCGAAGCAGGTACCGGAACTGGTGGCTATCACCACATCCACTTTGAGTGATTGGTGAAAGGGGCTATCACCGATTGTCTGTTTAATTAGGCGAAGGGATCTTGAGCATCCTGAAGACTAATGGTGCCATAGGGGTCACAATTGTCATCCTATTCGTCTTCATTTGGACTAGAAGAATCAACTCTGGATTGTGAAGAAGCATCGTCTGAAGATTCAACTTCTTCACTTAATTGTTCAAATCTCATATGAATAGCATCAGCAAAGAGTTTGAGCTGAGCTGTGGAATAACTGTTAATATCAGAAAAAATGTTTGACTCAGAAGGGGAAATCGATTTATCCTTCGATTTACTCGATGACTTTTTGGATGATTTAGTGGAAGAGTCGACTACGGGAGTAGGGATGACCAGGTTAACTAAAGGGATATGAGTATGAGGAAATTCCTTTTGAACTTTGCCAACTATCCTATCGACACCGAATTTATCCCACCATTTGATGTAAAAACGGCGAGATACATGAGCACTGGGTGATAAAGAGGTCTGAACCGTCCTTACTCCAATAGATAAAGGGGGTGCGAATATGGTTACTTCTTGGGGAGACAAATTCTCGTATTGCCATTTAAGGATCCACGAGATTTTATATTTACTACAGAATTGATGGAAAACTGGAACTCCTTCATAAACTGGATTATACTTTGCATGATTGATAAAATGATTAACTTGTGTTTTGAGAAGATCAGGAAGAATCTCATAACACAGACCAAGTCTGGACCACCAAAGGGTGAACCACATGGGAATTTTACTTTTAAATTTGTGGTCGAACTGTAAAAACCACGAATGACTATGATCTACATTTTGGTGAAGAATGATTTTACTCCAGGCTTCAATATAATAAAAATAGCAGTAAGAACTAGTTTGATTAGCTAGAGACCTGAGATCTGAAGAATGATTTCCCCAATCAGAAAAAATGAGGATGTTTTTAATATAAAGTGAATGATAAAGAAGTTTATACTTATTATCATTAGCATAAATGGGTTTAATGAAAACTGACTCGGTTTCAATAAGAATGTCCTTATAATACGAAAGAGATTTATAAGGAGCCCATGGAAGGAAATGTCAGCCAGTAGGAAAATACTGGGCTGCAAGTTTAATTGGGTCATCTTTAGGTTTCATGTGTGACTCAAGGTGAAATAAATGATGATCATATACGACATGATATTTAGAGGCCGGATGACTAGGTTTAGAGGAGGTTACCCTCGTTTGATTAGCATATGGGTCAATCGGTTGTGGTTGACTAGCAAGAGCGGATGAATAAGGCTTGGGAATTGTTCCCAGAACCTGAAACCTATTGACTACATCAGGCTTGGTAACTGGATTGATTGGGTGAGGAACCAGGGTTCCCTTAAGCTGGTTACTTGGGTCGGGAGATTGGCCCCTTCCACGGGAATGAGGATTTCCCCTTACACTCATTTTGTAGTAACTGTACATGTGTTGATAAATTCTCTGGTTAGAAAATATGGGATTGAATTGTGACTACCTTTAATATATTCAATATCTAAATCAAAAATATTGAGGATAGCTTTCCATCTAGAGAAAGAATGCTTAGAGGCGACGTTCTCAACGTCTTTTTCAAGAATAAATTTTGAAGATTTGCAATCTATCCTAACTAAGAATTTTTGGTTAAGTAAATCACGCTGGAATTTATTAAAACATAAAATAAGTGACAAAATCTCCTTTTTGATAGTACTGTAATTTAATTGTGTAGGATTCCATGCATCAGAATGAAATTGAACAATTTTTTTCAGAGGAAGTGGGGGTTAACTTTTGTTTGAGAATGCCACCAAATCAAATGTCAGAGGCATCAGTTTCAACTATTTTGAATGCTGAATTATTTGAGATGCCAAGGAAAGGCAAAACCTTAACATATTTTTTTACTTATTGGACGACGGAAGTATGAACGTCAGTCCATGGAGGTGGATTACTTTGTAAGCGCTGAAAAAAGGGGCTTACAAATCTTCCTGAGATCTTGGTAGAACTTGCCAATATAATTAAGCGAGCCCAAAAATCTCTGTAGCTGTGTTTTTATCGGTAATCTTATCTGGGAATCGGTCGACGAATTGAATAGCTCTGTCAATTGGGCTCGTGAGTCCATGATAGAGGATTAAACCGAGGAATCTGACTTTAGTCAGAAACAGACTACACTTGGAAGGTGAAAGAACAAGGCCATTGGTTTTGACCGTTTTGAAGAACGAATTCAAATGTTTAATATGCTCTTCAATAGTCTTGGAGAATACAAGGATATCGTCAATATACACAATAATAAAATAACTGAAAGGATTCAAAATATTATTGAGAATATTCTGAAAGTCGTTGGGTGCATTTTTTAGTCCAACTGACTGAAAATTCTATTCGTAATGACCGAAAGGAGTGATGAATGCTGTTTTGTATCTGTCATGGGGGTGAATAATAATTTGCCAAAACTCGGATTTAAGATCAAATTTACTAAAAATAGTGGAGGAGCTTAACCTACTAAGGATATCTTCCTTATTGGGTAAAGGGTACCTAATCCACTCTAAGACTTTGTTCAATGGTTTGTAGTTGATAACTAGACGGGGAACACCTCTCCCTTTTTCTGCTTCATTGTTAACATAGAAAGTAGGACAAGACCATGGTGATTTACTATGTCTAATTAAACCCTTACTGAGGAGATCATTGATTTCCTTTTTACATAACTCCAATTATTCATGACTCATTTGAATAGGTCTAGCTTTAGTAGGAATTAAGTGTTCTTTGATCTCCTTAGCATAAGGTAATCTAACTACATGTTTCTTCCGATGCCAAAAGGCATTGGGAGACCCAGAACATAAATTATCTTGTAAATAAAATTTTAAATTCTCTATCTGCTCTTGAACTCTTTTAGTTTTTTCTTCAACTTGTTTGTTTTTGATTTCTTATTTAAGAAATCCTAAATGAGTAACTTTACAGTTTAACAGATTTAAAGACTTAGAGATTAACTCTTCTTGAATAAATTTTAAATCTCTTTCTTTAGGTTTAATAAGAAATTTAAACGTTATTTCTTTGCCTAAATGATTACACGATAATCCTCTATTACTAGTAGTAAATAGGTATAATAGATAAATAAAAGGAAGACCAAGGATGATTTTATCTGTAAGATTGCAGATTAAAACAAATGAAGTTTTAAAACACATATTATCTTGACAGATATGAACCTTAGTCAACTTATATTTTATTTCCATTTGACTACCATTAGCTGAATTAAGCTTTTCACTAGTCTTTTTATAATATCTGGTAGGGATAAGACCTTCTTGAATATAGTTCAAATCTGCACCAGTGTCAACTAAGGCGGGGAGTTATATAGAGAAAGTTTTATCAACAACTAAATTAATAGAGATATACCATTTTTGGATGGTAATGTCTTTAATTCTTTTAAGAGAAAGACCTTGAACAAAAAGATCTTCTTCATTTTCTGTACCCGAGGGTTCAGGTATGTCATGATCTTCTTCACTAGAAGAGGAAGTGTGAACCTGAAGATCAGATTTTTTATCTTCAATTTCTTTTCTAAAATTAGCAACATCTAATTTTTTACTAGAAATTTTTTTCTTAAGTTTATTAATTTCTTGATTTAATTCTGGGAGAGTGACTTCCCTAACTGGATATTTAAATCTTTCAAGTGTTTTATTAAGACTGAAAATAGGTTTCTCTTTGGCTTTAAGAACCCTATCATTAATTTTCTTATCTTTTGTTAATAAATCCTTTAACTGTTTTGTATACTGAATTTTTAAATCTGGATCAATAATTTTGCTAATTAAGTCAATTAACAAAGAACTTTCTTCATCTTCTTTGATAATTACATTTAATCTTCTGCAACAGTTGTTACTGCAATCTTCGGCACAATCTATAACTTCGTTATCACTATTTGATTCATCGTTACAAGTGTTGCTGCTCGAAGATTCTGGAATATCAGAAGCTTCTTCGTTACTGACATTGTTTTCTATTTTTATTAATTCTAACAATTGTTCAGTATCTACAATAGAAATATTTAACTGAGCTAATTTTTGCTTAACGTTGCACTCACTTTTAAAGTGCCCTTTCTGCCCACAATTGTGACAGACAATTTTATTTTTATCAAATTTCTTTGATTTATTAGTTGATTTTTTTGTGTGTTGACTTGGGTTTCTTATAATAAGAGTCTTGATTATTATTTTTAACATTTTTGTCTTGAATATATCTCCGTTTACGGCGTTTATGACTCTTATGCTGAGACTCAATATGTTTATGTCTATGTTTCCTTCTAGAGGGAGCAACAAGGGGTAAACCATATTGTTCACAGAAAGTGCCTAACTCGTATTTAGCTTTTTTTTATCTTTACTAGCTTGCTTAGCTAATTTAAAGTCAATACACATTTTTAATCCAATTTTTTGTATATAACTTATAATATCTTCGTAGGTTAAATTATCATATTCTATATATCCTAAATCTTTACTTAATTCTTCTCTAACTTTATATGCAAACAAAGAAGGTAAACCGTTAACGAATTTTTCTTATCAAAATTGTTTATTACTATCAGTGCGCATCATAACTCGTGAAGTAAATACATCTTTGTACCACCTAAAATCACTTAGAGTGGGACAAGTAAGGTTACTAAGTTGGTCATGAATTCTTTCAGTGATATTACTGGGAGTGCCAATAAAATGTTTAATAATAGTGAATATTAAAGTATTAACTCCATCAGGCGAACCAATCCCAGTATTTTCATCAAAGATGGGATTGTCGTCATCATCTCGCTGGATAGCATGAATAATTGATATTCTAGAGTCTTCTGTGAGATGTTTTTCCCACCAAGATCTAAGAATACCAGTAAATCCACTAGCTATTTATTCAACTATGTTTGGTTGAGACAGATGGTTGAATTTATTAATATAGCTATTAGCCACCATCGACATATGATTTAGTTTATAAAGAATTTCTTGTTCACTAAATCCACCAATATTCCATTCATATATTTTATTAGATGAAACAGAAAATTATTTATCTAGATTTCTCTCTTCGAACTGTAGATCCGGAAGAGTTGGTCTAGAGTACAAATTTTTAGTTATACTTGTGTTGTTAACTATAAATTTGTTAAGTTGTTCATTAAGGTCTGGAATAGATTCAAAGGAATTAGAGGAACTATTGCTCTCATTATCTGAATCTATCTGATCAATAATAGCTATAGTGCCACTAGTACTGGTTTCAGTTTTAAGTTTTTTAAATAACTCATCAATAGTTTTGGTAAGTTCACTATCTTTATTAGGTAAACCTATTTTATACCTTTTTTCTGGTAGTTTTATTAAAGGTTATTCAATCTTTGAATCGAGTTTTTTAATAATGTTTTCTTCAAACTTTTCTTCAGTTCTATCTAGTTGTTTACCAACAGTTGCTAGATATTGATTACTAAAATTTAATTGCTCAATTATTTTTCTGTCATCTTTAATATTATCTGCAATTTTAAAAGGACTAGCAATGACTGAATTATTTTTAACCGGAATAACTATAGATTCTAAAGGAGGATGACTAGAAGTAGTTTTAGATTTATCTTCTTTAATCCATTGAGTTTTGGTAATAACATTACATTTACTTTGATATTGTTCATACCAATCATAAAAAGTAATGTTTAATTCTTCATTTTTAATGAATTTTTTCCATCTATTAACTATCTTATCTCTTTCCTTTTCAGTAGGGTGATTAGACCTAAATAGATGTCTTTTTTCTTTATTAGATTTTGAGTTAAAATCTTTTACTAAATTATCCCAATCCAAAATAAAATCTTTTTTAATGACTCTTAATTGGTTATGTATGGGGGCATTAAAATCAGATTGAGTAGGAAACTCAAATGATGTCGGAGAAGAAGAGTCTTCTTCCTCAACGGGATCATTCTGGGTATAACAGGGATGACTAGCTTGACCTTGGTTAAGAATTCCTTTAAGTTTAATGTCTTTAACAGAAGGATTACTACAAACTTCAGTGTCTCTTTGAGTATGGATAACTGAAGGTGCTGATGAACTAGAGATGTCTTCTATTACGACTGGATTTCTAGTACGTTCAAAACTAATTTTAACAGTTCCATAAGAAAACTGTCTAATGTTTTCAATATTTAACAGATTGTCAACTACAGGTTGCTGTGGACATTAGCATCACTAATTGAACTTTGTATTAAAACTGTTTGATCTTTGGGACTTTTATTAAGAGCATGAACATTCAAATTTGATTTCATGGTCTTATAATAAATCCTGTAAATCAAAGCAATAGGCTGAGACCCCTCAATCATTTGAGTAATCTCACCAGCAGTTTTAATATTTATAGTTAAAGCTTTTAATAAATTTTGATCACTGAGGCTAAGTATGAAATCAGGAAAGCAATTGAAATGTATAGGACCATTATGCAGACTTGACTCCGTAGCTCCAATAATACTGGGGTAATAATTCAAAAACCTAGCGTCTCTAAGACAAAGGTAAATAGATGAATTAATTCCCTTAATGTTAAGTGGTTTAACTGCAACTTGAATAAGACCTATATGAATAAAATTATAACCCTTTATTAATTGCATAAATTCTTCCAGATGTCTTAACATTATAATCAGTTTTAAAGTTATCTAAGAAGGTTGACTGATAAATTTCTCTAGGAGAAACTTTGGGTATGTTCCAATTATGGAGTACTTGACTAATATTTTCGAAATAGTGTTCTTCTTGATTAACTATGTCAGGAACAGGAGGCAAAGCTGACCGGTTACTAACTGAAGAGCTAGATCTGAATAATCGACTCATCTTTTAATTATTCAAAAATAATTCTTAAACATTATTCTTCCATTCATACCCTAGCTATCATTAAGACTCATACCTATGTTCTTAAACCAGACACTGCTCACACCTAGAGACTTACAAAAGGTTTGCGGCGAACTAGGTGGACCATAGACAGTTCAGGTGACTTAGGAAAAGTTGATTAAATATATCTTATTTCATCAATTAGAAACAAACATTCAACTTGGCTCTGATACCAAATGGGGCGTATACTCTGAGGATCATGTCGTATATGATCATCATTTATTTCACCTTGAGTCACACATGAAACCTAAAAATGACCCAATTAAACTTGCAGCCCAGTATTTTCCTACTGGCTGGCATTTCCTTCCATGGGCTCCTTATAAATCTCTTTCGTATTATAAGGACATTCTTATTGAAACCGAGTCAGTTTTCATTAAACCCATTTATGCTAATGATAATAAGTATAAACTTCTTTATCATTCACTTTATATTAAAAACATCCTCATTTTTTCTGATTGGGGAAATCATCCTTCAGATCTCAGGTCTCTAGCTAATCAAACTAGTTCTTACTGCTATTTTGATTATATTGAAGCCTGGAGTAAAATCATTCTTCACCAAAATGAAGATCATAGTCATTCGTGGTTTTTACAGTTCGACCACAAATTCAAAAGTAAAATTCCTATGTGGTTCACCCTTTGGTGGTCCAGACTTGGTATGTGTTATGAGATTCTTCCTGATCTTCTCAAAACACAAGTTAATCATTTTATCAATCATGCAAAGTATAATCCAGTTTATGAAGGAGTTCCAGTTTTCCTTCAATTCTGTAGTAAATATAAAATCTCGTGGATCCTTAAATGGCAATACGAGAATTTGTCTCCCCAAGAAGTAACCATTTTCACACCTGTAACGACCCTAAAATTCTTACAATTTAATTCTCGACTTCGGTCGTTAATAATACATTCAACCTTTAATTTTACATCATTAAACGATAATACAAGTATTGAAATTTACAGAATAATTAAAATTTTCTATTATAAACTATCCTCATTCCCAAAACCTTCAACTTTTACATCTAAATATCTCAGAATCATTTTAATACTACAATAGTTTACATTCGCAAAATAATATTATAATTACAACATTAATACATTCATCGAAACATTAGACATGGTTTAGAAGAATAACAACTTAGCTAAGATATTAAATCCTCATATATCACTTTTGATCCATAACAATCAAGTAGCACATAGCGTTACCTTCAATTCTTGAATCTGCAAAAATGGTTATTTGCAAGAATGAGCTCGACAACTTAGCAAAATCTAACAGTTTTCATGCATCACGTAACACATAATAACATGCTCAACATACAAGAATAATCATAAACAAACATAGCATACATGTTTTAGTTCACATAACAACTATAAAAATTGAGTTCCTTACTCAATCGACATCCATAGTTCAATCATCATAGTCATAGATTGACTTTCATATTTTATACTTTTGACATATATAATACATCATACACTAAAATTTTAAAGCAGATCATCATCAAGTTCACATAGCAAAAAAAACTGAAAGACTTGCCTTTATCGACGTTTTACCAACACGCTAATACTTCGCGTCCTTGCACAACCTACACTGTATGTGAGATTGATAATAAATAAAATCAATAATCAATCTCATGGTCAAATTTATTCTAAGACCTTACTTTATCTTATTATCCTTTATAATATCTTTATAGACATCTAACTGTGTTTTATATGCAACTCGATTTTATTTTCATTTTCATCACCACACATGCTAGACTATCTCACTTGTAGTTTAATGTGCGTATATCACACCATTTTATTTTACCAATTTGGTTTCAAAAATGTATATTCAACACATTGTTTACATGTTTAATTTTCCTTCATAAATCAAAAATTACCCTTTTCGATTTCTTTCCATTATTATTCTTGTATTATCATCTTTTCATACTTAGATATCCAATATTTGCCATTAGTTAGACACTTTGTATACCAAAGTTTAGAAACACTATTACTTTTAGGCATTGTATCGAGCACGTTATGTGCACACATTAACTTATCTCAACTCTTGATCTTAAATAGTTAATTATGCATAGAATATGATAACACATATCTATATTCATTACATATGTCAAAACATATTTTTAATCATCAAAATATATCATCACCTGAAATCTTAATTCAAACATAATTATAAAACACATCTTCACAATTTCTTTAACAAAACGTTGCTTTCGTTTTTAACGTATCTCCTTCGTTACATGTCCGTTTTTGTTCCTTCTTATATAGAATTAACCCTTACTCAATGTACTACAACCTCATCTAGGCCTTAAAGTCAGACCCTTATCCATCTAAACCAGATTCTGCAATTCATCAACTAGTGTATAAAATTTCATGTTCTGGACATCCTTACTAAACAATTTATTTCAGACATGATCTGGTCCATAAAATGACTCAATCACGCAAGTCCAGCTAGTAAACTTCCATATCTACAACTTTACAGTTTTAAGTTTCTTCAGATTCAAAACACACGAGTTTATATGAATTTTTCAAAGTCAGGAACCGTAACAGTTTTGATTTTCTAGACAGATTATTTTCCCTTCGTACCAGCCTCACTAAAACAGACATTGCAAGAAATCTACAAAGAGTTTTCATGTGATTCTACTATCAGAATATAGCTTACTTCCATATCTTCGATTTGATATAAGGCTCACTTTCTAACTCATTATACCCAGAGAGATATGAATTTCACAAGATATGTCCACAATTACTCAAAACCTACGAATTTTGTTCTTCAAATTTTCTTTCCATTTCATTTTCTTTCTGGAATCCTCTTGTTTGATTCTTGATAATCCAAGATTAAACCAATACAAATAATATTAAGCATGATCTATTATCCTAGAACATAAATCTACCCAAAAATCAAAGATTAAATAAGAGTTTAGAAGTTACCTTCTTCTAGCTTTTTCTTCTTCTTCTAGCTCATCTCAATTTCTCTATTTCTATCTATCTCTCTCAATTTCTCAATACAACTTCTATATAATCATTATCCTACATTATGAAGAACATAAAAATATAATTAAAATAAGGAATTTAGATTATAGCCTTATTAGTATGAATTTAAGAGAGAGATGAAGATGATGATGATGGGGCTTGTTTTGTCTTCTCAAAGCTTTCCCTTCTTCTTTTTCTTCCTCTTCTTCTTCTCCTACAACTCTCTCTAACTCTCTTCTTCTTTCTTTTGTTTGTTTTCTAAAACTAACATACTAACTTGTAGTATATACATATAATATACAACACTAGTAATATATAATATATGTAACTCCTAGTAATTATTAGATATACTAATTACTAGTTAAAACATAGGTTACACCAACTTGAACTTGAAAAGCCTAAGACCATGTTTGGCAAATACTCATTATTTTAATTAATCAATAGCTTAACATCAATCAATCTCATCAAATTGTCACATAATTATATTTACTTGTTAATTATAATTTCGTGTAACAATCATCACATAACTCATCAAATTTAATTATGTCAATTAAATTAGAACTATAACATAAAATTATTATATTAATTAAATTAAATACTAAATATTCATTTAATTAATCTACTACACTTAATTACATTATTCTATAATCAAAACAAAATTTATTTATTTACTCAATAAATAATTCAATTAATTTTTATATTTTTATAATTAATATATAAAATTCTCTTCACATCAATTCATATATTCTACAATATACACATACTCCCACTCAACATATCTCATAAATAATACTTTTATTTATAAAATTCTCATTTCTAAATTCTAAAAATCTGGGATGTCACATCCTTCCCTCCTTATAATGATTTCGTCCTCGGAATCACCGAAACCATACCTTACTCAGGTTTTCCTCAAATCTATTCGTTGAATAACTTCAACACATTACCTTAATATATGTTTTATATTTTCTACTCTCACCATTCTTGATAATAAATTCTTATAAATTTTATTTCATAACATTTAGTTAGACTCGATTATATTTGAGTATTACATATTCTTTGACCCGTTCATTATCTTTCTCTAAGGATCATTATCATATACTATATGATCAAACTCTCGGGACATTACATTCACCTATTCTTCTAAGAATTTCGTCCTCAAAATTTTTATTTATTAATCTTTATTCATTCAATCTATCAAAATATATTTTTACGTTAATACTTTATTCAGTCATTGGGTTCTATAACCACTTCCTTTCCACAAAGATCTTTCTACAATTATTAACTTTTCTATTAAAAATTTTACATTATTCTTTGATAACTCATCTCCTTCTCATATCAACACTTCTTTTCTCACTTATTCAATATATTCATCATTCAGTGTCGCATCCTACGACTTACTTCTTTCTAAGGAATATCATCCTTACCATATTCGCCTTTTAGAATAGCAAGAATCTTTCATAATTGCTCAATAATTAGGAAGTAGTATGAATAACTTAAGAATTTAAAAGATTCCAAATCATGCTGAGGGGTCACAAGACCGTGAACTCTATTCTCGGTTTACTAGTGCTTCAACTCAATCCTTCACACTACAAACCAGAGTGTTTATCAATCACAAAGACTGAAAACATCCTCCATACGTACACTAGGTGGCCAGCCTATTGTACCACTACGTTAGGCCGCAATGTAGTGTTTTGTAACGACTATATGCGTTACGCTCGGAACCATTATCCTCGAAAACATGTCCCCTTATAGGGTTGTTCACCTTCAGATTCAAAACACACGAATTTATATGAATTTTCAAAGTCAAAAACCGTAACAGTTTTGATTTTCGGGACATATTATTTTCCCTTCGGACCAGCCTTACTAAAATAGACATTGCAAGAAATCTACAAAGAGTTTTCATCTGATTCCACTATCAGAATATAGCTTACTTCCATATCTTCGATTTGATATAAGGCTCACTTTCTAACTCATTATACCCAAAGAGATATGAATTTCACCAAATATGTCCACAATTACTCAAAACCTACGAATTTTGTTTTTCAAATTTTCTTTCCATTTCATTTTCTTTCTTGAATCCTCTTGTTTGATTCTTGATAATCCAAGATTAAACCAATACAAACAAGATTAAGCATGATCTATTACCCTAGAACATAAATCTACTAAAAAATCAAAGATCAAATAAGAGTTTAGAAGTTACCTTCTTCTAGCTTTTTCTTCTTCTTCTTTTAGCTCATTTCAATTTGTCTATTTCTCTCTATCTCTCTCAATTTCTCAATACAACTTCTGTATAACTATTATCCTACATTATAAAGAACATAAAAGTATAATTAAAACAAGGAATTTAGATTATAGCCTTATTAGTATGAATTTAAGAGAGAGATAAAGATGATGATGATGGGGCTTGTTTTGTCTTCTCAAAACTTTTCATTCTTCTTCTTTTTCTTCCTCTTCTTCTTCTCCTACAACTCTCTCTAACTCTCTTCTTCTTTCTTTTGTTTGTTTTCTAAAACTAACATACTAACTAATAGTATATACATATAATATACAATACTAGTAATATATAATATATGTTACTCCTAGTAATTATTAGATATACTAACTACTAGTTAATACATAGGTTACACCAACTTGAACTTGAAAAACCTAAGACCATGTTTGGCAAATACTCATTATTTTTGTTAATCAATAGCTTAACATCAATCAATCTCATCAAATTGTCACATAATTATATTTACTTGTTAATTATAATTTCGTGTAACAATCATCACATAACTCATCAAATTTAATTATCTCAATTATATTAGAACTATAACATAAAATTATTATATTAATTAAATTAAATACTAAATATTCACATCAATTCATATATTCTACAATATACACATACTCACACGCAACATATCTCATAAATAATACATTTATTTATAAATTCTCATTTATAAATTCTAAAAATCTGGGATGTCACAGCACCCCCTTCATCTATTGGTATAAGGACAGGTTTAGTCACACTCCCTTTATCATCTATTCTCGGTATCAGCTTAATCATATAAATCAGGTGTCATAGAAGTTGGCCAATCAAAAGAATTTTCTCCTTCCTATCCAATTCATGCACTTCCCGGTCATCCCTGCTCATCAGTCATCTCACATCCAAATCATCCAAAAAACCTCGGATAAATCAAATCGAAAATCGATTGCCCCTTTTGAGTCAAAAGTTATTTCTGATACTAATAGTTATTCTACAGCTCAGCTCACACTCTTTGCTGATGCTATTCATATGAGATTTGAACAATTAAGTGAAGAAGTTGAAGCTTCAAACGATGCTTCTCACAACGATGCTTCTTATAATATGTTGATCTGTCAAAATGAAGACGAAGAGGAAGACAATTGTGATCCCTATGGCACCATTAGTCTTCAGGATGCTCAAGAGCCCTTCGCCTAATTAAACGGACAATGTAACAATCCAGATTTTTATCCAAATATTTAAATATTTATTAAATTATATAAATATTTAGTGGATGTGTTTATTATTAGATAAATAATTGTTCAATTAGATTGATTTGATGTAGTTAATTATTTAGTTGTTAAATAATTAATATGTGGATTGAGTTATGTGATTAAGTGAATTATTTAATAAATTGTTATTAAATAATGTATGACAAATAACTATGTTATAAAGAGTTATTAAATTAAATTAAAGTAGTTTAATTTAGCTCTTTGCCAAACAAGGCTTACGTATTAATCCTTAATTTTTAAATGGGTTGCCAAACGAAGCCTTATGGCTTTTGGGTTTCTTTTGAATTTAAATTATTAATAAAATAAAACAAATATATAAATAAAATATATTTATATTTATAAGTTATACGTTATATAAGTTATATGTTTTTGGTAACTGATAGTATTTAGTAGTATTATAATGACCACATACGTTTCTTTTATTTACGTTGGCTTATCAGTTTTAGAGTACACATAGATTATCATTTGATTTTTAGTTTACGCATTTGTCTAAACCTAAGCCTAAGTAAGAAAAGGGAGAGTCTGAAAGAGAGAAGCAAGAGAAAGACAGGTCTTTGAATACTTCAACTTTTATCAGTGATTTATAAGTGTCGTTTGAACAAATTAAAGGTATGTTCTATAAACCTTATCATATATGTTTTACAGTATATAGTCTCTGTGAAATTGTAGGTCTCGGTTTCTTAAAAATCACTATGTATCAGAATGTTACAAAAAAATCTCTTGAAAAACCATGTTTGTATAATTAGTTAGAGAATTGTGATCACTAGCATGTGTGTGTGTGTGTGTGTGTATATATATATATATATATATATATATATATATATATATATATATATATATATATATATATATATGACTGTATGCTAATTACAAGCTAAAGGAAGAAATTGGTTTTACAGTGAGTATATATGCACGTATATGATTTGTAGAGATATCAAAATTAATATATGCTAATTGTGAAATTTAACTGAGAATGGGTGTTTAGTCATGAATGTCAGATCACGTAGTACAAAGAAATCAATTTGGTTGCTACCAGTAGAATTTCAGTTCACTGTGTCAAGAAATATGTCAAACATGGAGTTTTAACTTTAAAACATTGTTTTTACAGATTTAGTCTTTCTAAATTTGTTGTTCAGTAGTTTTAAGTTAATATATGTATGCTTGGTTAGGTTATGTGTAAATTACATCAATTATATGTATGTAATTAGTTGCTAGAATTTCTTAAACAGACCAAAAATGGTCTTCGTGCTCGGTTCTGTTAGTTTTTGGCGCCCCAACGCCAAAAATGGAGCCCTAGCGCCAAAATTCGTGCCCGCTGCCAGAACTTCATGCCCTAGCACTAAAATTCGTGCCCCAGTGCCAATCTCACACTGCGGCGCCACTGGTTAGCCTAGTTCTTGAGCCGCGGCGCGGGGACAGAAGTTTGAGTCCGACAGTTTTGGCCTCATGTAGTAAAATGGTCATAACTTTCTCATACAAACTCCGATTGAGGTGATTCAAGATGATCCGGAACGAGGACGAATAGATCTACTACTTTCATGCTTTAAGTGTTTTAATTTGAGGTCCCTAAAAGTAGTCAAAATGGTCATCTTTAGGACTATTGTGTTTTTAGGGGCAATCGGAGGGCGTCGGGCATGCACATATGCATGTGTAGTGCTCCTGATGATAAAAGATGATGCCCTAAGTTACAGAACATGTATGTTAGTAAATATAATGATGCTTAACATTAATAAATAATGTATTAGATAAGTTATAGAAGCATAGTAAGCATACACAAGAAAGGCAAATCGGGCGTGTGACGAATAAACGTCGAAACGCCGTGCCAAGTGTTAATGAACTTAAAAAGTGTTTCAATTCAATTGAAATGAATATTAAAGGATATGAAATGGGTTTAATATAAAACCAATAAGTAGTCCTAGCAAGACTTAAGCGCTTGAATGAACTGCGAATATGAAATATAGTGAGATATAAGTTGAAAGTTAACACAATTAAGTTGATCATTGTGTATTTATGATAGGAAGAGTTATGAGACGTAGAGTAGAGTTTACATTATAATTACTATGTGTTGTTATATGACTAATATTTGATGTGTATGATTATATAAATGCGTAGGGCACGTGAAGTGCAGATAGCTGTAAGTTGTTAAACTGTTATTAGTAAACAACGATCAAGGCAAGTCTTTCGGTTCCTATTTTCTACGTGGACTTGATGAACTGTTTTAAATTGCATGATATGTTATACATGTTAAAATCATGAAATGTTAAAGTCAACATATGACTGCATTATTTTGGCTAAAGAATGATGATTGAGTAAGGAACTCAATCTTGATATTTGCTATGTGAATTAAAAGCATGTATGCCATGTTACTTTAATGAGATGTATATCGAGCATGTTATTATGTGTTATGTGATGCATAAAAACTGTTAGATTTTGCTGGGCTGTCGAGCTCACTCTTGTAAATAACCACTTTTGCAGGTCAATGATATGTGCTAAGTGAGTTATAGAGATCTATATTCATAAAAATTACTTATGTTTTATGAGAAATGTATGTAAGATTTTGAATGTAAATGTTGTTAAACTATAAATTGAGTTATCCAGTGTATATGGATATCTATTTATGATGTAAGACTTTGTATAGTCAGTTTATTGTAACGATTCATGATATATATTTGAATCGAAGAGATGTAATGTAAAGGTTACAATTTAGGACAATAAAGAAGGAAATGTACAAAAGTTTTAAATATTCTGCAATTTTAGTGATTTTTAATATCGAATAATGATGTAAATTAGAGGTTGAATATGTGGTTAATGACCGAAGTCGAGATTTAAATTGTATGGATTTTGGGGTCGTTACAAACTACCGGTGATAGCCCCATTCATCAATCAATCAAAGTGGATGTGGTAATTGCCGCCAGTTCCAGCACCTGCTCCGGCAGCCAACACTTACTCCGACAACCATTTACTGCTCGTGTAGCCTCAATTCCTGCCCGTCCAGCCCCAATCATTCCAGTCACATGCATCAGGGCCCTATGGCCACTAAAGTCAAAAGAATACGCCAGCTTTTCCACCGAAAGTAGATTCCTGTGCAATTTTTGGTCTAAAGTCAGCTTTTACTTTTTACTTTACTTTAGTAAATGTAACATGTTTCTTACTTTGTACTTTTACCTTAGTTAATGTAATAGTATCCATGTAACAGTTCGGT
This sequence comes from Panax notoginseng, assembly GCA_016801055.1. NCBI lineage: Eukaryota > Viridiplantae > Streptophyta > Magnoliopsida > Apiales > Araliaceae > Panax > Panax notoginseng. The sequence goes on from CM029021.1 coordinate 78,926,218, forward strand.
TCCTTGATCTATAAAAGGAAACTGAATTCATTTGGTACGGCAGACTTCAAAAGACGCTGAGTTCCTTCTCAGTCGAATCTTTAGCCTTTACCGCTGGTTAGCTTTTCTTTACCCCTCTTCTTCTAATGTTCTTAATTTAGTAAGCTTGTAAGTCATTTATTTTTCTGCACTTGTACATAGTTCTAGTTATCAATTAATAAAACTTTTTTTATTTTAGTAATTCAATTGTGTTTGAATGCACCTCTGAACTACTCTGATTTATAATCTATCTCTATCTCTGCTTCTGCCCTTCTAGTATCAAAGCCGTATATTCAATATCACAATCAAAAATACTTAGGAGAGCTTGCCATCTAGTGAAAGAATGCTTAGAGGCGACGTTCTCAACGTCTTTTTCAAGAATAAATTTTGTTGATTTGCAATCTATCCTAACTAAGAATTTTTGGTTAAGTAAATCACGCTGGAATTTATTAACACATAAAACAAGTGACAAAATCTCTTTTTTAATAGTACTGTAATTTAACTGTGTAGGATTCCATGAAGGGCGGAAGCAGAGATACAGATAGATTATATTTCATAGTATTAATCAGAGTAGTTCAGAGGTGCATTCAAACACAATTGAATTTCTAAAATAAAAACAGTTTTATTAATTGATAACTAGAACTATGTACAAGTGCAGAAAAACAAATGACTTACAAGTTTACTAAATTAAGAACATTAGAAGAAGAGGGGTAAAGAAAGGCTAAATAGCGGTAGAGGCTAAAGATTCGACTGAGAAGGAACTCAGCGTCTTTTGAAGTCTGCCTTACTAAATGAATTCAGTTTCCTTTTATAGATCAAGGAGCCGAACTGTTACGTGGATACTATTACATTAACTAAGGTAAAAGTACAAAGTAAGAAACATGTTACATTTACTAAAGTAAAGTAAAAAGTAAAAGCTGACTTTAGACCAAAAATTGCACAGGAATTTGCTTTCGGTGGAAAAGTTGACGTATTATTTTGACTTTAGTGGCCATGGGGCCCTGACGCATGTAACTGGAATGATTGAGGCTGCACGGGCAGGAAATGGTTGTCGGAGCAAGTGCTGGCTGCCGGAGCAGGTGCTGGAACTGACGACAATAACCACATCCACTTTGATTGATTGATGAATGGTGCTATCACTGGTTGTCCGTTTAATTAGGCAAAGGGATCTTGAGCATCCTGAAAACTAATGGTGCCATAGGGGTCACAATTGTCTTCCTCTTCGTCTTCATTTTAACTAGAAACATCAACTCTGGATTATGAAGAAGCATCGTCTGAAGCTTCAACTTCTTCACTGAATTGTTCAAATCTCATATGAATAGCATCAGCAAAGAGTGTGAGCTGAGCTGTAGAATAACTATTAATATCAGAAATAACTTTTGACTCAGAAGGGGCAATCGATTTATCCTTTGATTTATCCGAGGACTTTTTGGATGATTTACTGGAAGAGTCGACTGCAGGAGCAGGGATGACCGGGGTAACTGAATGGATAGGAGAATGAGGAAATTCCTTTTAAACTTGGCCAACTATCCTATCGACACCGAATTTATCCCACCATTTGATGTAAAAATGGCGAGATACATGAGCAATGGGTGATAAAGAGGTCTGAACCGTCCTTATACCAATAGATGAAGGGGGTGGGAAAATGGTTACTTCTTGGGGAGACAAAATCTCGTATTTCCATTTAAGGATCTACGAGATTTTATATTTACTACATAATAGAAGGAAAATTGGAACTCCTTCATAAACTGGATTATACTTTGCATGATTGATAAAATGATTAACTTGTGTTTTGAGAAGATCAGTAAGAATCTCATAACACAGACCAAGTCTGGACTACCAAATGGTGAATCACATAGGAATTTAACTTTTGAATTTGTGGTCGAACTATAAAAACCTTGAATGACTATGATCTTCATTTTGGGGAATAATGATTTTACTCCAGGCTTCAATATAATCAAAATAGCAGTAAGAACTAGTTTGATTTGATAGAGACTTGAGATCTGAAGGATGATTTCCCCAATCAAAAAAACTGAGGATGTTTTTAGTATAAAGTGAATGATAATGAAGTTTAGACTTATTATCATTAGCATAAATGGGTTTAATGAAAACTGACTCGGTTTCAATATGAATGTCCTTATAATACGAACAAGATTTATATGGAGCCCATGGAAGGAAATGCTAGCTAGTAGGAAAATACTGGGCTGCAAGTTTAATTGGGTCATCTTTGGGTTTCATGTGTGACTCAAGGTGAAATAAATGATGATCATATACGGCATGATACTCAGAGGCCGGATAACTATGTTTGGATGAGGTTGCCCTCGTTTGATTAGCATATGGGTCAATTGGTTGTGGTTGACTACCAAGAGCGGATGAATAAGGCTTGGGGATGGTCCCAAGAACCTGAAACCTATTAACTACATTGGGCTTGGTAACTGGATTGACTGGGTGAGGACCTAAGGTTCCCTTTAACTGAATACTTGGGCCGGGAGACTGGCCCTTTCCACGGGAATGAGGATTTCCCCTTACACTCATTTTGTCGAAACTGTACATGTGTTGACAAATTCTCTGGTTAGAAAATCTGGGATTGAATTGTTACTACCTTTAATATATTCAATATCAAAATCAAAAATACTGAGGAGAGCTTGCCATCAAGCGAAAGAATGCTTAGAGGCGACGTTCTCAACGTCTTTTTCAAGAATAAATTTTGCTAATTTGCAATCTATCCTAACTAAGAATTTTTTGTTAAGTAAATCACGCTGGAATTTATTAACACATAAAACAAGTGACAAAATCTTTTTTTAATAGTACTGTAATTTAACTGTGTAGGATTTCATGCATCAGAATGAAATCGAACAATTTGTTCAGAGGAAGTGGGGGTTAACTTTTGTTTGAGAATGCCACCAAATCCAATGTCAGAGGCATCAGTTTCAACTATTTTGAATGCTGAATCATTTGAGATGGCAAGGCAAGGCAAAACCTTAACATATTTTTTGACTTGTTGGACGACGGAAGTATGAACGTCAGTCCATGGAGGTGGATTATTTGTAAGAGCTGAAAAAGAGGCTTACAAATCTTCCTGAGATCTTAGTAGAACTTGCCAATATAATTAAGCGAGTCCAAGAATCTCTGTAGCTGTATTTTATCAGTAATCTTATCTGGGAACCAGTCAGTGAATTGAATAGCTCTGTCAATTGGCCGCGTGAGTTCATGATAGAGGATTAGACCGAGGAATCTGACTTTTGTCAGAAACAGACTACACTTGGAAGGTGAAAGAACAAGACCATTGGTTTTAACCGTTTTGAATAACGAATTCAAATGTTTAATATGCTCTTCAATAGTCTTGGAGAATACAAGGATATCGTCAATATAAACAATAATAAAATGACTGAAAGGATTCAAAATATTATTAAGAATATTCTGAAATTCACTAGGTGCATTTTTTAGTCCGAATGACTGAACATTCCATTCGTAATGACCGAACGGAGTGGTGAATGCTGTTTTGTATCTATCATGGGGATGAATAGCAATTTGCCAAAACCCGGATTTAAGATCAAATTTACTAAAAATAGTGGAGGAGCTTAACCTACTAAGGAGATCATCCTTATTGGGTAAAGGGTACCTAATCCACTCTAAAACTTTGTTTAATGGTTCGTAATTCATAACTAGATAGGGAACACCTCTCTCTTTTTCTGCTTCATTGTTAACATAGAAAGCAGGACAAGACCATGATGATTTACTATGTCTAATTAAACCCTTACTGAGGAGATCATTGATTTCCTTTTTGCATAACTCCATTTGTTCATCACTCATTTGAATAGGTCTAGCTTTAGTAGGAATTAAGTGTTCTTTGAATTCCTTAGCATAAGGTAATCTAACTACATGTTTCTTCCTATTCGAAAAGGCATTGGGAGACTCAGAACATAGATTATCTTGTAAATACTTTTTTAAATTGTCAATCTGTTCTTGAACTCTTTTAGTTTTAAGTTGTTCTTCAACTTGTTTGTATTTAATTTCTTCTTTAAGAAATCCTAAATGGGTAACTTTACAGTTTAATAGGTTTAAAGACTTAGAGATTGACTCTTCTTGAATGAATTTTAAATCTCTTTCTTTAGGTTTAATAAGAAATTTAAATGTTATTTCTTTGCCTAAATGAGTACATGATAATCCTTTATTACTAGTAGTAAATGGGTATAATAGATAGATAAAAGGAAGACCAAGGATGATCTTATCTGTAAGATTGTGGATTAAAACAAATGAAGTTTTAAAACACATATTATCTTAACAGATATGAACTTTAGGCAACTTATACTTTATTTCCATTTAACTACCATTAGCTGAATTAAGCTTTTCACTGGTCTTTTAATAATACCTAATAGGGATAAGACCTTCTTGAATATAGTTCAAATTCACACCAGTATCAACTAAGGCAGGGGGGCTGTATAGAGAAAGTTTTATCAATAACTAAATTAATAGAGATATACCACTTTTGAACGGTAATTTCTTTAATTCTCTTAAGAGAAAGACCTTTAACAAAAAGATCTTCTTCATTTTTTATACCCGAGGATTCAGGTAAATCACGATCTTCATCACTAATGGAGGAATCATGAATCTGAATATCAGATTTTTTTATCTTAAATTTCTTTTCTTAAATTAGCAACATCTAATTTTAGACTAGAAATTTCTTTCTTAAGTTTATTAACTTCTTGATTTAATTCTGGGAGGGTGACTTCTCTAATTGGAGATTTAAATCTTTCTAGTGTTTAATTAAGACTAAAAATAGGTTTTTCTTTGTTTTTAAGAACCCTATCATTAATTTTCTTATCTTTCGTTAATAAATCTTTTAACTGTTTTGTGTATTGAATTTTTAAATCTGGATCAGTAATTTTGCTAATTAAGTCAATTAACAAAGAACTTTCTTCATCTTCTTTAGTAATTACATTTAATCTTTTGCAACAGTTGTTACTACAATCTTCAGCACAAACTGTAACTTCGTTATTACTATTTGATTCATCGTTACAAGTGCTGCTACTCGAAAATTCGGGAATATCAGAAGCTTCTTCATTACTGACATTGTTTTCTATTCTTATTAATTCTAACAATTGTTCAGTATCTTCAGTTGAGATGTTCAACTGAGCTAATTTTTGCTTAACTCTACACTCACTTTTAAAGTGCCCTTTCTGCCCACAATTGTGACAGACAATTTTACTTTTATCAAATTTCTTTTATTTATTGGTTGATTTCTTGTGTGTTGACTTGGGTTTCTTATAATAAGACTCTTGATTATTATTTTTAACATATCTGTCTTGATTATATCTTCGTTTACGGCGTTTATGACTCTTAAGCTAAGACTCAATATGTTTATTTCTGTGCTTTCTTCTAGAGGGAGCAACAGGGGGTAAACCATATTGTTCACAGAAAGTGCCTAACTCGTATTTAGCTTAATTTTTATCTTTACTAGCTTGCTTAGCTAATTTAAAGTCAATACACATTTTTAATCCAATTTTTTGAATATAAATTATAATATCACCGTATTAACTCCATCAGGCGGACCAATCCCAGCATTTTCATCAAAGATGGGATTGCCGTCATCATGTCGCTGGATGGCATGAATAATTGATATTCTAGAGTCTTCTGTGAGATGTTTTTCCCACCAAGATCTAAGAATACCAGTAATTCCACTAGCTATTAATTCAACTATATATATATATATATATATATATATATATATATATATATATATATATATATCGTCTAGCCTGAACTTTACTTCGTGGCGGTTAATCGCTTTTACAGCTTTATTTATGTTTCGTTCTGCCCGGAGTTTCCTCCGTGGCGGTTGGTGGTTTTTACAGCTTTATTTACATTTAGTGATCCCTCATGGAGGTGCTTCGTGGTGGCTGATCATGTTTGTATATATATTTACAGCCTTTATATATATACCTGCTTACTGATTTCATACAAATTGCGGCATTATGTGAGCCTAGGAATCATGTGATCACAGATTCAGTCTACTGGATCTAGATTAGGTTCCCGTGATGGACATTTTTAGCTGTAAGCGGCTTGTAAATTTATTTGTGGTGTACGAATTTCTTCAGATGGTTTTCATACCCACGAGGAGTTCGGCATCATTTTGTATATTATTTTCTTATAGCTGCTTCGCATCTCGAAAATAAAATCAATCAAGCCGAACACTTAATAAAATGGTAGTGTAAAAGGTCTCAATTACTATTGAGCACGAGGGTTTGAAAAACCTCTTTTTTTAAAACATCACTACTATATCTTTCTAAAAATTGAATTTTTACATAAATTCAAACCTTGTGTATATAGGTGCGAACGAGGCCTTACACTAATTCCAAATAAACAACACATTGACCCCCCCCCCCCACACACACACATTCATGTAACAGTTTCTTGAAAAGTGGCGGTTAGCGTGGTAACACGGATGTCGAGGGGTGCCTAACACCTTCCCTCCGCATAATCAAGTCCTCGGACCCTAACGAATCTCAGTTTCACCGATCCGTTAAGTAGTGTCACATCACTGGGTCAATGTGCAAACCTTTTTTTGTGCAAACCTTTTTTTGGTTGTGTTGGTACAACCATTTAAAAAACCAGCTGGGGACTCTTAACAGTCCATCGTCGCATTATACATGTTGGACCTTTTTCACTTATTTTTTCAAACAAATCTCACCTAAAATGAGAAAACCAAAGAACAAGTAACGGAAAGGGACAATAAAAATCCCGACGTCGACAGGTGGCGACTCTGCTGGGGACTCCAGTAAGAGGACTTTAGCCGCTATTACAATCTTTTCAAAATTATTATCTGCTTGTGTGTGGATGTTGCATTTACATTTGAATGAATGTGTACTAATGCATTTACTTACTGCACTTAGTGCTTTGCAATATATCTGCTTGTGATATTAGTTCTTTGCACATGTCATCATTTTCATACGGTGAGACACGATGTATGTAAATGTATGTTATGTGGTCCCTCCACCAGGAGGCTATCATGTCGGTGTTTGATTATTGAACTCGTAGGAAGACTAATTCCAACAAGGCTCAAGAAAGGTACCACCCAAATTCGCTTCAATTGAAAGACCGGATTAATTTCCCATTGAGTAAATTACGATGATTTGGGAACCTTAATGCCAAAAAGCCGCGAGAGTAACCTAATATATGTCAGCCTCTGATAAACCAAATACGGAGGAAAGTCTCTTCATGCTTTTTCATTACTTGTAAAGTAAATTACTTGTAATTTCATGCCATATTCATCTACATGTAATGAGAAATATGAAGAAATGTGTATACATACATATTTAAATTAACATGCTATCATTACAAACAGCTAACATCCGTTTTGCAGGATAAAATTCCTAAAACAGACACATCACATAGCATGTTAATATTTACACATTCCCTAAAGACTAAACTATACAAGTCTTTCGCAGGGAAACAATCGGACCTACTACCCGGTCAAAATCCAAAAAGGCCGCGAGCCTAAAGTCAATTATGTCATCATCCGACCCGATTGACCTTAATCCAGTTTCTTACAAAGAATTCGATGGATTAAGTAAACAAATCACATATTTGGTTGTTCTACTTAAAGAACTACACCAGTATACTCAGGGTCCAAAGATACCCATACATGTTGAATCCTCTACACAAAAGGGAACTAAAGCCATTACGATACCTGAACTGCAGTTGGATACGACCAAAAAAATTCATGATGCCACCCATCTCACAGGAGATCCAGACACCAGTGACATCAGAAATAAAGTCCTTCAACTGGAAGAAACCCTTCGTGCTATCAAAGGAATTGGAGGACACGAGAGTGTTTCATATGCTTACCTGTGTATATTCCCTGGTGTTCATTATCTAGAAAAGTTTAAGACTCCTAACTTTGAAAAGTATGACGGGCTAGGAGATCCTTACACACATTTGAAGGTGTTTATTGGAGAACTTGGATCTTATGCAGAGGACGAGAAGCTCAGCATGCTGCTGTTCCAAAAGTGTAAGACCCCAACTTTTATGAATAAAGAATAATTTTCTCAAAATATATTTTTGAATATTATGGTGTGGATTTGATATAATGTTATAGATGTGGATAATATTTACAAATTTTGTAAAGTAAGCAAGTGGTTATATAATATTCGATTGGTCGGGGAATATTCGTTTTAACACGGAATATTCGTACGACGGCACAATCATTGGTGGACCCCACAACGGAAGAATTGTCGTAGTTAGAAAACGACAGAATTAAGTTGTAACAACCCGATATTTTTTTTTACATAAATAAATAAGAAATTTTGCATATAAATTTTTTTTATTTATTAAGGATGAGGATTTGTACAAGATAATGTGTATGTGTATTTATGTGGTAAATAAAAATATATTTATTACATAAATGTTTACAAGTAAATTTATTTTAGAATTTTTGATTATTATAAAGTATATTCTTATAATAATTAAATTATGGTAGAAATGCTTTATTAACTATTTTCCATGAAAATATAATCATATATTATTTAAATAATATATGAAGTGATTTTTAGAATAAATATAATAATGATTTTATTATATGAATTTTAGTACAAGTTATTAAGTGAATTATTTTACCTTAATTATTAAGGTTAAATATGAAGAATAAATCAGATATGGAATCCAAACCCTAATGTTGGATTATTGTCAAGGTATGAGAATAATAATATAATATTAATTATATTTTGATTTTTCAGTGCTATGAATATGTACTGTATTTTCAGATTGATAATGGTAGGTCAGTTACGGTGTATTATGACCAAACCCTAGTAATAATGCTAAACCCTAATTTGAGATCCAAATTAGAGTGCAATATTGTTTTACCAGTGTGTTATATAATTTATGATGTGTATTATATAATGATTTGATTAATTAGGTAAACCTTAATTAAAATTCTAGAAACCCTAATTTTTAGAAAACCCTAATTATAATCTAGGAACCCTAAATAATTTTTGGAAATGAGGAATCCTAATTTGAAATTTGAAATTTAAATTAGAGTTCGAGATTGGTTGTAATTGTGTTAATGTGATTAATTAGCAAGTATTATAATTTCAATTGCTAATTTTGGAAACCCTAATTTGATAATTAGAAAACCTAATTATAAATTGGTAACCCTAATTATCAAAATCGTAAACCCTAATTGCTATTTTAGTAAGGTTAATGATAATTATATGATATTAAACCCTAATGTTACTGTATAGCGTAATTAGAAATTAATCATAATTAGAAAACCCAAATTTTAAAATTTTAGAAACTAAAATTTATTTAATTTTTATTTAATTTTTATTTTGTGTAAACCCTAGCGGGAAAATCCTTCATTTTGTGCTAACCCTTAGGGTTAAACCCTAAGGGTTTGCCAAGTTCTATTTTGCCATTAAAATGATTTACAAAAAGACCATTTTGCCCCTAAATGCATTATTTTGGCTATCTTGTAAGTTTTGACAATAGGTTGAGTGGGTGAACCACTTCAACCACCCCATGTGCTCAAAATAATAGCAATAAGCAATATACACCAGCCATTCATGCATCTAGCAAGTTTTATAAATAGATTTGAAGAGAGAGAAATGTCATTTGTTACTTATATTTTTCACAACACTCAAACCTTTTCTCTCAAGCCCAAACCTCCAAAATTATTTCATAATATCAGTCAAGAAACAAGCCCCACGTTCACCATAAACAAATCAGTAGCCAGAATCAAGAATCGTTCATAGAAGGTATAAACCTTAGTCATGATTTCTGTCCAACGATCTGTTGTTAGATGTTAGATTTGTTGTGTTAAACATGTTAAATCTAGTGTCTAAGGATGATCTGGATTGCTAGATGTTAGATCCATAACATTTAGAAGCTCAGATTTGAAGATCTTAGAAATTTGAAAAAAACTTGGTTTTGTGGTCTGACAACGAATGTCAGAGGCCACAGATCCTTGCTCGATTATGTTTTGTGTTGTTTTTAAGTTGTTAATAGTAGCCTGCAATGTTGTCTTTAATCTGCCAAAAGAATCAAAGTCATATTTGTTGTAGATTAAAAGTTATTTAAGGTCAAAGTGGGTTGACCGGCATTGACCGGCTGTTTTTGAAACCCAGAATTTGCCCAGAAAGTCTGACAACAAATGTCATGCCTTTTATCTCTGTGATCTTTAATGTGTTTTGTGTTTTGAAACTTTGTAGTTGTAGTCTGATATGTGCTCTTTGATCTGAACTTGCATTGTGCTCTTTGATCTGAACTTGAAATCAGGCTTAGACCAGATGTAGATTGCAAGATATGGAAGGTCAAACTGCGTTGACCGACCATGACTTGCCAAGTTTCTAGGTAACCCAGAAACAGCCTAGACCGGCCTGACAACATTTTAAATCATCTTGATTTGTCAGTGTATTAAGGTTTTATTGTTGTTGTGCTATCTAAGTTGTAGAGTTGTATATGTACTACATGTTGATGCTTTTATATAGCTTATATCACGATCAAACAGGAATTGGAGGATGGTCAAACTAGGCAGAAAGTCCACGAATGAACTTTCTGGGTAACCCAGAAAGTCCATGAGCGTGGTTTCTGACAACGTTTGACTAGACAAGATCTTGGTATTATGTTGTTATTTTGTTTATGTGTTGTAATAGAAATGTTGTCCTACATGCTAGCTACAACCTGGAACTTTTAGATCACAAAAGCAATACCTGAATCAGAAGTTATGGGAACCCGAAAGTGAACAGTCGAACTGTTCTTCATTTCTGGGTAACCTAGAAATGAAGAACAGCCTCTGACAACACTTTTGGAGGCTCAGATCTCCTTGGTTATAGGTGTTATGATCATGATTGTTGTTGTAGCCTGAAGTGTTACACTAGTACTACACGCTCTAATGCTTAGTTGGTCCAGAATCACACTACATACTGAATTATTGGAGGTCAAACGTGCTTACTCGATAACTGCGTATGAGTTTCTGGGTTTGGCCAAGAACATGAAGAACACCTATAGCAACGGTTCTGTCGCTATAGGTGGTCTTTAGCGACACATATTATTTATTTTTCTGGAAATTAATAAAAAAAATAGAAAAATTAGTTTTAAATTATTAAAAATACAAAATAAATTATTAAAAATTATTTTAAATTCTGAAAATTAGTTTTTAATTATTTTAAATATATTTCATAAATATTTAATATTTTTAGAATATTAAAAGTATTTAATTATAATATTAAATAAATTATTTAAAAATAATTTTAATATTACAAAAATCATTAAAAAATTATATTATGATATAAGAAAATATTTTAAGTTATTTTTAATGACTTTTAATATTTTGTGATAAATTTCATTAATAAATTGATATTAATGGTAATTAATTTATTTACTAAATGAATTAAATAAATTAATTAAAAATGATTTTATTATATTAAAAATTATTTTAAATGAAAATAAAGTGTTTAAAAATATATTAGGTTATAAAATATAACTTTTAATATTTAAAGGATAATTTCATTAATAATTAAATATTAATGATTATTAAGTTATTACTAATGATATTAAATTTATTTAATAATTATATTAAATAAATAGTTTATAAATGGTTTTATTAATTTAAAAATCATTTAAAAGGATATAAATGAATTAAAAATATTTAGGTTATGAATAATGACTTTTAATATTTTGATAAATAGAACATTAATACCTTAATATTAATGGTAATTATTTAGAAATGATTTTAAATGTTTTAAAAATCATTTAAGGGTAATATTAATACTTTAAAAATATTTTGAGTTATTATAAATAACTTTGATATTTTAGAAATGATTTTATTAATAGTTTAATACTAATTAAATATTAATGATAATAGAATTGATTAGTATTTAAATCATTTTAATGTGATTCCGTTGTTTGAAATTTCGTGATAAATTATAATAAATATTTTAAAATTATGTTAATTAATTTAAAAATAATATGACTGATATTAAGTTACAGAATAGAGTCTTAGACTCGATAAATACCCGATAAAGTTGTTGGTATACCGACATATTTCAAAAATTGATCTGGACTTAGATAATGTGATTAGATAAGTGATTATTTGTGATTCAATAATTGTTAAATCTATGTGCCAATGTGATTAGGGTGCGTGCTGACTGCAATAAGTAGTGTTATGTGTTATAGTATGTTGTTCTAATAGAACGAACGATCTTATTAATGATACGTCGTGAGATAAGCAATAAATCTAAATTGCAAACTGTAAGTAGTGCTTCAGGCAAGTATCTTACCTTTACATTTTCTTTATGCAATGGACATGAGTAAGAATATTTACGAATGATATTATTACTGTACAGATTATTAACCTTATATTATATACGCTCATTGCTTATCAACATGTTAATATATGGTAATTTAGATATATATATTCTGTTCGTTAATTTCTGTAAATGGTTATACAAGTGTCCCCACTTGGATAATCATTGTATTTAATCACATGTTGATATATCTTTGTCAATTACCCGTATATATATATATATATATATATATATATATATATATATATATATATATATATATATATATATGTTGCATTGTAGAATATTGTTGAACAAGATAAAATCTTTGATTTAGAACCCAGACAAGTATGATCATCCCTACACGGGAAAATATTTATGCGCCCAAGGCGGACAGAGTGAACGACACCCTCGTTCTTGTATGTAGTATTGATCAATATAGGGTACAATGGGCTGATCACCCCCGTGCCCGTAAGCTATGACGGTTTGTAGATGAATTTCTGTTTAACCTTTTCGAAAATGAAAATAATGTTCATGACATGTCACCTTAACCCCAGTTATAGTCAATATGTAGTTTCAAAAATTTGAAAGAGAGTTGATATGATTATAATCGGTTCAGAATACTTAACAACTATTGACTTGTTGTAGAAGAATAGTACAAAAAAAACATTTAAATTCTTTTAGATTATATATATATATATATATATATATATATATATATATATATATATATATATATAATTGTTATTACTTGCTGGGCACTCAAATGCTCATCCTTGCTTAATTTAAATATTTTCAGCTAAGTGTGAACGACTAGAGAGCTCTGCAAAGACCGAGGGAAAGAGAAAGGTTGCTGATTGAATGCAAATGTTATCTTATATAATAGTTTGATATTAATATTAAGACAATTATGATATATATTATCTATCATGGGTTGTAATGAATGTTTAAAGGTTACGTACTTGGGAGCTAGACTCTGATAATTATGTAAATTAAGTTTGACTTTTATATTATCGTTATTATTATTAGTATTATTCCACTCATAGAAATGGTATCGTAAAGCACCGAGTTCGGGTTTCAAGTACTTGAGTTTGGGGTCCTCACAGGTTGGTATCAGAGCTATAGGGTTAGAAACCTTAGGTGGGTTAGACCTTAGGCTATAACCTTAGAACAGAGGGAAACGTTGAAAATATAAATAACTCATAAAGAGTTTAAAAAGAGATGAATTGACTAAATTCATCGTCAAACAAAATAAAAGATAACTTATATAAAACTCTTATTTGCTGTGTGTATATACTATATGCTAATCAGGATAATTTATGTGTGTAGATGTCAGGTGAAAAAAGATTTGATTACCCTCGGATCGTAAAGAAGGAGCCAATATCGAAGCCGATAGCTGACATAGAGGCTCGCAAAGAAAATAACTCAGAAGATGTGGTTATTGTGGAAAACATAGTACCAGATATGGAGATGGTGGAGCTGACAGATAGCGATTCAGACACTAAAGTTGAAGCTGATCAAGCATCAACAGAGGTGCAGAATCTGAAGAACAAGATTTCTTCTCTGGAAAGGCTGTGGGAGATAAAAAAGCTGTTGAATAGTAAGTTACGTCAAGCGTTAATAGAAACAATAGAAGGACAAGATAAGCTTAAGATCCAATTTGGTCAGATGGGAGCCACAAGCAACACATCGTGTGCAGCTCCGAAAAAGAAGGGGAAAAGAAAGATAGAAGACCATGATTTAGGAAAATTCAATAAGAAGAAATGGAAAAGAATATGTTATCTTTGCGGCTATGAGGGACATACTACTCTGTATTGTCCTGACTACAAAAAAGGAGCATGTTTTGTCTGTGGGATAGAAGGTCATCAGGCGAAAAGTTGTCCAATAAAAAAAGAATAATAAATAAGTAGTATAGGTTCTGTTGTGATGTAGGTGTGTTTAATATGTGTGCTTAGTATGTCTGTGTAATGTAATATTCTAAAACTTTTATGTTGGTCAAGTCTGTAAATCCTGACTTTTGTAGTCACAAAGGGATGAATGATGTTTAAAGCATTATATGTTATGCTATGTAAAATATTCGTTGAATGAATATGAATCTAAGTTTGAGAAATAAAACAAGTTTAGAATATTAAACTTATTTGATAAGGTTTAGAATGTAAGTTAAATTATGATTTTATTTAATCAGATAATGCCGCCAAGACGTCGAACTCGCAACCAAAGGGCAGAAGAGTCTGTTAATAATGTTGAGGGACAACAACAAGCTGATCCAATGCAGCAATTTGCAAACATGTTAGCTCAGGCTATGCAACAGGGAATACCAGTCGCTGGAAACTAGCTGGAAAACCGCTTAGCGAACTTCAAAGACTTTAAGGCTGTAGGACCACCGGAATTCAAAGGTACAACTGACCCTGTTGAAGCCCAAACTTGGGTTAAGGAAATTAAAAAAGCATTCGTGGTAGCTAGGGTATCTGAGGGGCAAAAGACCGCTTTTACCACCTACATGATGAAGGGGGAAGCAAATTTTTGGTGGGAAGCAAATCAGACTAGGGCAGGAGAAGGTGTAGTCACATGGGATAGATTTAAAACTTTATTTTTCGAAAACTATTTTTCACCAAGTATGCAGGCGAGGATGGAGGTTAAATTTTTAGAGTTGAAGCAGGAGAATATGACGGTGTCTGAATACGCCACCAAATTCAATGAGTTAGCTAGGTTTGCACCGCATCAAGTCGATACGGAGGCTAGAAAAGCGAGAAGGTTTGAGCTGGGATTGAAACCCGGGCTCTACAACAAAGTGGCGGTGTTACAAATTCCTACATTTGCAGCACTCATGGAGAAAGCGATGATAGCTGAGGAGGGAAGTGAGGCCATGAGCATTTACAATAAGGAGAGGAAGAATAAGGGTAAGACCGAAGGAGCTGGAAAAGTAGGAGTTAATAGTGGGAGCAGGAGTGGAGATAACAAGAGGAAGGTAAGCAGTTTTACAAGTGTACAAGTGAAACAGGAAGGTGTTAAGAAACAGATAGTGCCATGTAAGACATGTGGGAAGAATCACTCGGGGGAGTGTTTGAAAGGAAAATTTGTTTGCTACAAGTGCGGGCAGGAGGGCCATATCTCTCCCATCTGCCCCAATCCTAGGATGAATAGTGGATGTTTTATATGCGGATCGACAGAACACAGGGTGACAGATTGTTCGAAGAGGAGGGTGGAGACAGGGAGTGTGAACATGGGCACTGGCAGTGGAACTTTAGCAATCACGGGACCGACTTCGTCGAGCAAGCCAACAAAATCTACAGCAAGGTTCTACAACATGACAGTCTAGGACATGGCAGCAGCTGGCAATGTAACTCCAGGTATTATTCGTATAACTTTTATTTTATTATACATGATTTTCCTATTTTTAGTAAATTAGTTTATAAAAAAAATTTGAGGAGGAATTTGAGTTCTTTTAGAAATTAAATTTCCGTTTAATCAGAAAGACAATCTTTATGTGAACAGTTAAAGATCAGTTCGATCAAAGTTGATCGAGATCTACTTGCGATGATTGTGTATGTTATGTACCCTTGTATGTATAGGTTTTTAAACAGTGATTCCGGGGACGGAATCTTTATAAGGGAGGGTGAATGTAACAACCCGATATTTTTTTTACATAAATAAATAAGAAATTTTGCGTATAAATTTTTTTTATTTATTAAGGATGAGGATTTGTACAAGATAATGTGTATGTGTATTTATGTGGTAAATAAAAATATATTTATTACATAAATGTTTACAAGTAAATTTATTTTAGAATTTTTGATTATTATAAAGTATATTCTTATAATAATTAAATTATGGTAGAAATGCTTTATTAACTATTTTCCATGAAAATATAATCATATATTATTTAAATAATATGTGAAGTGATTTTTAGAATAAATATAATAATTATTTTATTATATGAATTTTAGTACAAGTTATTAACTGAATTATTTTACCTTAATTATTAAGGTTAAATATGAAGAATAAATCAGATATGGAATCCAAACCTAATTTTGGATTATTGTCACGGTATGAGAATAATAATATAATATTAATTATATTTTGATTTTTCAGTGCTATGAATATGTATTGTATTTTCGAATTGATAATGGTAGGTCAATTACGGTGTATTATGACCAAACCCTAGTAATAATGCTAAACCCTAATTTGAGA
The DNA here is from genome assembly GCA_016801055.1 of Panax notoginseng. Taxonomy (NCBI): domain Eukaryota; kingdom Viridiplantae; phylum Streptophyta; class Magnoliopsida; order Apiales; family Araliaceae; genus Panax; species Panax notoginseng. The sequence continues at coordinate 78,942,708 of CM029021.1, forward strand.
TCCAAATTAGAGTGTAATATTATTTTATAAGTGTGTTATATAATTTATGATGTGTATTATATAATGATTTGATTAATTAGGTAAACCCCAATTAAAATTCTAGAAACCCTAATTTTTAGAAAACCCTAATTATAATCTAGAAACCCTAAATAATTTTTAGAAATGAGGAACCCTAATTTGAAATTTAAATTAGCGTTCCAGATTGGTTGTAATTGTGTGAATGTGATTAATTAGCAAGTATTATAATTTCAATTGCTAATTTTGGACTAAAATTTTAAACCCTAATTTGATAATTAGAACACCTAATTATAAATTGGTAACCCTAAATATCAAAATCGTAAACCCTAATTGCTATTTTAGCAAGGTTAATGATAATTATATGATATTAAACCCTAATGTTCTTGTATAGCGTAATTAGAAATTAATCATAATTAGAAAACCCAAATTTCAAAATTTTAGAAACTAAAATTTATTTAATTCTTATTTTGTGTAAACCCTAGTGGGAAAATCTTTCATTTTGTGCTAAACCATAGGGTTAAACCCTAAGGGTTAAACCCTAAGGGTTTGCCGAGTTCCATTTTGCCATTAAAATTATTTACAAAAAGACCATTTTGCCCCTAAATGCATTATTTTGGCTATCTTGTAGGTTTTGACAATAGGTTGAGTGGGTGAACCACTTCAACCACCCCATGTGCTCAAAATAATAGCAACATGCAATATACACCAGCCATTCATGCATCTAGCAAGTTGTATAAATAGATTTGAAGAGAGAGAAATGTCATTTGTTACTTATATTTTTCACAACACTCAAACCTTTTCTCTCAAGCCCAAACCTCCAAAATTATTTCATAATATCAGTCAAGAAACAAGCCCCACGTTCATCATAAACAAATCAGTAGCCAGAATCAAGAATCGTTCATAGAAGGTATAAACCTTAGTCATGATTTCTGTCCAACGATCTGTTGTTAGATGTTAGATTTGTTGTGTTAAACATGTTAAATCTAGTGTCTAAGGATGATCTGGGTTGCTAGATGTTAGATCTATAACATCTAGAAGCTCAAATTTGAAGATATTAGAAATTTGGAAAAAACTTGGTTCTGTGGTCTGACAACGAATGCCAGAGGCCACAGATCCTTGCTCGATTATGTTTTGTGTTGTTTTTAAGTTGTTAATAGTAGCCTGCAATGTTGTCTTTAATCTGCAAAAAGAATCAAAGTCATATCTGTTGTAGATTAAAAGTTATTTAAGGTCAAAGTGGGTTGACCGGCATTGACCGGCTGTATTTGAAACCCAGAATTTGCCCAGAAAGACTGACAAGAAATGTCAGGCCTTTTATCTCTGTGATCTTTAATGTGTTTTGTGTTTTGAAACTTTGTAGTTGTAGTCTGATATGTGCTCTTTGATCTAAACTTGAAATCAGGCTTAGACCAGATGTAGATTGCAAGATATGGAAGCTCAAACTGTGTTGACCGACCATGACTTGCCAAGTTTCTAGGTAACCCAGAAACAGCCCAGACCGGCCTGACAACATTTTAAATCGTCTTGATCTGTCAGTGTATTTAGGTTTTATTGTTGTTGTGCTATCTAAGTTGTAGAGTTGTATATGTACTATATGTTGATGCTTTTATATAGCTTATATCACGATCAAACAGGAATTGGAGGATGGTCAAACTAGGCAGAAAATCCACGGATGAACTTTCTGGGTAACCCAGAAAGTCCAGGAGCGTGGTTTCTGATAACGTTTGACTAGACAAGATATTGGTATTATGTTTTTGTTTTGTTTATGTGTTGTACTAGAAATGTTGTCCTACATGCTAGCTACAACCTGGAACTTTTAGATCACAAAAGCAATACCTGAATCAGAATTTATGGGAACCCAAAAGTGAACAGTCGAAGTGTTCTTCATTTCTGGGTAACCCAGAAATGAAGAACAGCCTCTGGCAATACTTTTGGAGGCTCAGATCTCCTTGGTTATAGGTGTTATGGTCATGATTGTTATTATAGCCTGAAGTGTTACACTAGTACTACACGCTCTAATGCTTAGTTGGTCCAGAATCATACTACACACTGAATTATTGGAGGTCAAACGTGCTTACTCGGTAACTACCTATGAGTTTCTGGGTTTGGCCAAGAACATGAAGAACACCTATAGCAACGGTTCTGTCGCTATAGGTGGTCTTTAGCGACAGATATTATTTATTTTTTCGAAAATTAATAAAAAAATAGAAAAATTAGTTTTAAATTATTAAAAATACAAAATAAATTATTAAAAATTATTTTAAATTTCGAAAATTAGTTTTTAATTATTTTAAATATATTTCATAAATATTTTATATTTTTGGAATATTAAACGTATTTAATTTATTTAATTATAATATTAAATAAATTATTTAAAAATGATTTTAATATTGGAAAAATTATTAAAAATTATATTATGATATAAGAAAATATTTTAAGTTATTTTTAATGACTTTTAATATTTTGTGATAAATTTCATTAATAAATTGATATTAATGGTAATTAATTTATTTACTAAATGAATTAAATAAATTAATTAAAAATGATTTTATTATATTAAAAATTATTTTAAATGAAAATAAAGTGTTTAAAAATATTTTAGGTTATAAAATATAAATTTTAATATTTAAAGGATAATTTTATTAATAATTAAATATTAATGATTATTAAGTTATTACTAATGATATTAAATTTATTTAATAATTATATTAAATAAATAGTTTATAAATAGTTTTATTAATTTAAAAATCATTTAAAAGGATATAAATGAATTAAAAATATTTAGGTTATGAATAATGACTTTTAATGTTTTGATAAATAGAACATTAATACCTTAATATTAATGGTAATTATTTAGAAATGATTTTAAATGTTTTAAAAATCATTTAAGGGTAATATTAATACTTTAAAAATATTTTGAGTTATTATAAATAACTTTAATATTTTGGAAATGATTTCATTAATAGTTTAATACTAATTAAATATTAATGATAATAGAATTGATTAGTATTTAAATCATTTTAATGTGATTCCGATGTTTTAAATTTCGCGATAAATTATAATAAATGCTTTAAAATTATATTAAGTCATTTAAAAATAATATGACTGATATTAAGTTACAGAATAGAGTCTTAGACTCGAAAAATACCCGATAAATTTGCCAGTACACCGACATGTTTCAAAAATTAATCTGGACTTAGATAATGTGATTAGATAAGTGATTATTTGTGATTCAATAGTTGTTAAATATATGTGCCAATGCGATTAGGGTATGTGCTGACTGCAAGAAGCAGTGTTATGTGTTATAGTATGTTGTTCTAATAGAACGAACGATCTTATTAATGATAGGTCGTGAGATAAGCAATAAATCTAAATTGCAAACTGTAAGCAGCGCTTCAGGCAAGTATCTTACCTTTGCATTTCCTTTATCCAATGGACATGAGTAAGAATATTTACGAATGATATTATTACTGTACAAATTATTAACCTTATATTATATACGCTCATTGCTTATCAACATGTTAGTATATGGTAATTCAGATATATAAATATTCTGTTCGTTAATTTCTGTAAATGGTTATACAAGTGTCCCCACTTGGATAATCATTGTATTTAATCACATATTGATATATCTTTGTCAATTACCCGTATATATATATATATGTTGCATTATAGAATATTGTTGAACAAGATAAAATTTTTGATTTAGAACCCAGACAAGTATGAACATCCCTACACGGGAAAACATTTATGTGCCCGAGGCAGACAGAGTGAACGATACCCTCGTTCTTGTATGTAGTATTGATTAATACAGGGTACAACGGGCTGATCACTCCCGTGCCCGTAAGCTATGACGGTTTGTAGATGAATTTCTGTTTAACCTTTTCGAAAATGAAAACAATGTTCATGGCATGTCACCATAACCTTAGTTATAGTCAATATGTAGTTTTAAAAATTTGAAAGAGAGTTGATATGATTATAATCGGTTCAGAATACTTCACAACTATTGACTTGTTGCAGAAGAATAGTGCAAAGAAAATATTTAAATTCTTTCAGATTATATATATATATATATATATATATATATATATATATATAATTGCTATTAATTGCTGGGAACTCAAATGCTCATCCTTGCTTAATTTAAATATTTTTAGCTAAATGTGAACGACCAGAGAGCTCTGCTAAGACCAAGGGAAAGGGAATGGTTGCTGATTAAATGTAAACGTTATCTTATGTAATAGTTTGATATTAATATTAAGACAATTATGATATATATTATCTATCATGGGTTGTAATGAATATTTAAAGGTTACGTACTTGGGAGCTAGACTCTGATAATTATGTAAATTAAGTTTGACTTTTATATTATCTTTATTATTATTAGTATTATTCCGCTCATAGAAATGGTATCGTAAAGCACCGAGTTCGGGTTTCAAGTACCTGAGTTTGGGGTCCTCACATAAGTTGTATTTAAATTTTGTACCATGTATTTAGCGACTCAAGATGGGTGATGTATACCTATTTTGGGGGCGTCACAGTTGATATCAAAGTTTAGGGATATAATCCCTGGCTGAGATGTGAGACAAGAACTAGGAGGGAAAAGACAGGGAATTTCTTTGCTAGTATGACCTACCTAAGTTTATTTGGTATTTAATTGGTCGGTCAGAGTATAGGGATAATATGTGACATGTTAATTAACCTTTGTTTTGTGGCAGTATTTGAAAATGGCATCTGAAAATATTGAGACAAGCAATGAAGCACATGAGACCGTTGAGTCACCAACGATCAATACTCAAGATAATATGCATCAAGATGGCAATAATCCTTAAGAAAATAACAACGCTGAGCAAATGATGAATGATGGGATGTTCAGAGGCTTTATGCAATTCATGCAACATCAGGCGAGAGTGGCTCCTGTTCAAAATGCAGGTGGAAACACTGGCAACTCTCGAACGGTCACTGCTAAACAGTTCAAGAAGCTGGGTCCACCGGAGTTTATTAGAGAGCCAAAACCACTTAAGGCGGAGACGTGGATAAAGTAGATCACCAAGATATTTGATATATTGGGATGCTCCGAGGAGCAAAAGGTTCCCTTTGCAACCTTTATGTTGCGTGGAGAGAAAAATTACTGGTGGGAATCAGTAAAGCGTACTCAACCTGTCACACTGAAGATGTCTTGGGAGAAATTCCAAGAATTGTTCAACGATAAGTACTTTTCCAAAAGTATTCGTCATATGAAGGAGGTGGAGTTCGTCAAGCTAGAGCAGAACAATATGATCGTGCCACAGTACGAAGTTAAGTTTGCCGAATTGTCCCGGTTTGCATCCCACTTGGTTGATAATGAGGAGATAATGACGCGTATGTTTCCAAGAGGTTTGAAACCCGAGATACGTCAGTACTTAATTTCTCACAAACTGTGTTTGTATTTAGATGTTGTAAATATGGCTCAGTTATTGGAGCGCGATAACGAGTCAATCCAACCAAGAGAGAGCAGCCGACAAAATGATAATACTAGTGGTAACAGTCATTGAAGCGGTGACAACAAACGTGGAGGGAATCAACATGCCAGAAATGGTAACCACTTCGGTGGTAATCATGGTCAAGACAATAAAATTGGGAGTTTCAAGAAGAGGAGATTCAATAATGATTGAAGGACGTCAACACCAACACCTATTGTTAAGGAAGGAGAACGACCGCCGGTCGTATGTTACAAATGCGGAGGGGAGGGACACATCAGTCCAAACTTTACGCAGCAGTCCAAAGAATGTTATAATTGTGGAAGAGAAGGTCACTTAGTCTGATTTTGTCGTGCACTGAAGTCATGTTTAGCTAGGATGGAGGCATCAAAGGCTGTCCCAGACAAGTCAAAATCAGTAGTTAAAGGGAGAGCATTTGTCGTAACCTCCCAAAAAGTAAAGAATCCAAACGAGGTGATCACGGGTAAACTAATCATAAAGTGTAGTGAAGTCTATACCTTATTTGATATCGGTTCTAGCCATTCTTTTATTTCTCCTACTTGCGCTCAACGTTTAAATTTGACTCCAGAGAAATTATACTTTGACTTATCTGTTAAAACTCTGTTGGGAGAAACCTTCATTCCACCCACTATTTATAAGTCTTGTTTGATTCAAATCGGTAACCGTACGTTAGCTATCAATCTTATCTCCTTAAAAATACTTGCATTTGACGTGATTCTAGGGATTGATTGGTTAACTACTCATCATGCTAAAATTGATTGTTTTCGTAAGGTTGTTAGTTTTCATATTCCTAATCAACCTACTATGCGATTTCAAGCGACCAAACTATTAAAATCAATCACGGTTATCTCAATCCATAAAGCTATTCGTTTATTAAAAAACGGATGTCAAGCTTTCTTAGCTCATGTCACAGATTTAAACAAAAATACGTCAGATTTGAATGATATTTCTATTGTTAATAAATTTCCTAACGTATTCCCCGAAGAACTTCCTGGCCTACCCCCGGAGCGTGAAATTGAGTTTGGTATCGACCTTGAACCTGGTACAAAACCTATTTCTAAAGCCCCATATCGAATGGATCCTATTGAACTTCAGGAGTTAAAAACCCAACTACAGGAATTGTTAGACATCGGTTTCATTCGACCTAATACGTCTCATTGGGGTGCTCTTGTTCTATTCGTGAAAAAGAAAGATGGAAGTATGCAACTTTGTATTGATTATCTAGAGTTGAATCATGTCACCATCAAAAATAGGTACCTGTTACCTCGCATTTATGACCTGTTTGACCAGTTGCAAGGTGACAAATTCTTTTCAAAGATCGATCTTCGTTCTAGATATCATCAGTTGAAGATTAAAACTGATGACATTCCAAACACTGCTTTCAGAACTTGGTACGTGCATTATGAATTCCAAGTCATGTCTTTTGGATTGACTAATGCTCCTACTGCCTTCATGGACATGATGAACCGAGTATTCAAGGAATAGTTGGATCACTTTGTGGTCGTCTTTATTGAGGACATCCTCATATACTCCAAAAGCCGTGAAGACCATGAGCAACACTTGAGGCTGATACTTCAAAAGCTTCGTGAAAACAAGCTTTATGCTAAGTTGAAGAAATGCGAGTTTTGGCTTGAGGAAGTTGCATTCCTTGGGCACGTGATATCAAATAATAGAATATATGTTGACCCAACGAAGATTGAAGCAATTCAAAGCTTGGAGCAACCAAAGTTAGTGACTGAAGTACGTAGCTTTCTCGGCTTAGCTGGTTATTATCAGAGATTCGTGGAAGGATTTTCTTAAATCGCTACTCCATTAACTCAGCTGACTCGAACAGATACAAAGTTCAGTTGGAGCGAGGAATGTGAGAAGAGTTTTCAAGAACTCAAGAGAAGACTCATTTCAGCACCTGTTCTGACAATACCATCTGGCTCGGAGGGATTTGTCATCTATAGTGATGCTTCAGGCAAAGGGTTAGGATGTGTTCTTATGCAACATAAGAAAGGCATAGCCTATACCTCATGATAACTCAAAGAATATGAGAGGAATTATCCTACTCACGATCTAGAGTTGGCAGCAATCATTTTTGCGCTTAAGATTTGGAGGCATTACCTGTATGGAGAAAAGGTGGAGATCTATACGGATCATAAAAGCCTTAAATATTTCTTCACTCAAAAGGAACTCAACATGCGGCAACGACGATGGCTTAAGCTGTTGAAAGATTATGATCATACTATCCAGTACCATCTTGAAAAAGAGAATGTAGTAACTGATGTATTGAGTAGAAGATCATATGCGGGTACGAGTGCAATATTTTAAACGCAAAGACCTATTTTATATGATTTACGAAGGATGGAGATAACGTTAAAGACTCCAGGAACCCATGTGATGATGGCAAATATACGAGTAGAATCGACTTTAATCGATAAAGTTAAAGCTGCTCAAGTTACATACCTGGAGCAGATTGTAATGAGGAAGAAAGTGCAAGCAGATGCTATTCTGGAAGCAAGAATCGATGAAGAAGGAATACTTCGAGTCAACTTCAGACTTTGTATTCCTAACGATTTTGACTTGAAGTATAAAATCATGATGGAGGCGCATAACACACCGTTTGTAATCCATTATCATGGGAGTACCAAAATGTATCGTGATCTTCGACATACATTTTAGTGGAGCAATATGAAGAGAGAGATAGCGGAGTTTATCTCAAGATGTCTAACTTGTCAACGAGTCAAGGTGGATCATCAAGTGCCAAAAGGTCCATTGCAGCCACTTGAATTTCCAGAATGGAAGTGGGAGCACATTACCATAGATTTCGTTACTGGTCTTCCCTAAGTTTCTCAAGGCATAGATGTGATTTGGGTCATTATTGATTGATTGACCAAGTCTGCTCATTTCTTACCAGTACAAGAAATTTATACACTTGAACATCTTGCTCGTATGTACATAAAAGAGATTGTAAGATTGCATGGTATGCCAGTATCCATAGTTTCTGATCGAGACCCAAGATTCACTTCAAGATTTTGGGTTAGTTTGCAAAAAGCTATGGGCACAGATTTACGATTTAGTTCTACATATCATCTTCAAACGGACGGGCAGTCGGAAAGGACTATTCAAACTCTTGAAGATTTATTAAGACTCTGTGTCCTTGACTTTAAGGGAAGTTGGGACAAGTTCTTACCATTGGTGGAGTTTTCCTACACCAATAGTTATCAAGCAAGTATTGGCATGTCTCCATTTGAGGCGTTGTATGGAAGAAAGTGTCGTTCTCCATTATGCTGGGATGAGGTGGGTGAAGCAACGTTGTTGGAACCGAATTTGGTAAGTATGACTACGGAAAAGATTCAAAAGATCCGAAAACGTATAAAAACCTTACAAGATCGACAAAAGAGTTATGCTGATCTTCATCGAAAGGACGTGGAATTTAATATTGGAGATCATGTGTTGTTACGTGTTGCTCCATAGAAAGGAGTTACGAGATTTAGAAAGAGAGGAAAGCTCGATCCTCAATTCATTGGCCCATTTATAATCCTCGATCGAGTAAGAACTGTGACCTATTGATTTGCTTTACCGCCAAGTATGTCTCGTGTTCATAACGTCTTTCACATATCTATGTTACGTAAATATGTGAAAGACACGAACCACATTATTGGATAAGAAGGATCATATTCTACGCTCCAAGGTTATATCTTAAGTCAAAGTTTTGTGGAGAAATCCCAATGTGGAAGAAATGACTTGGGAGTTAGAATCTGAGATGAAGTCAAGATATTCTCACCTCTTCGATATACCAGGTACGTACCCTAATTTCGATGATGAAATTTCATAAGAAGGGGAGGTTGTAAGACCCCAACTTTTATGAATAAAGAATAATTTTCTTGAAATATATTTTTAAATATTATGGTGTGGATTTGATATAATGTTATAGTTGTGGGTAATATTTACGAAATTTACAAAGTAAGCAAGTGGTTATATAATATTCGATTGGTCGGAGAATATTCATTTTAACAGGAAATATTCGTACGACGGCACAATCATTGGTGGACCCCACAACGGAAGAATTATCGTAGTTAGAAAAAGACAGAATTATATTTTTATAAAAATAACGGCGAAAATGTTACCGTTAAAACTGTTGAACTACTCGGTAGTAAAAGTACAGTAATACGCGTAGTTGCATAGTAGCACACGGTGTTGATTATTGATGCTTACGTGAGAAGTCACTTAGTTATACTCAATTATTGTTGTATCATATCTCTCATATTATTGATTCAATTATTGTCACAGTATCATCTGCATAATATTTTATATTATTAAATATAATTGAGACGACAAAGTTATTCATATTATTATTTGCAATATTGACAATGCCTAGAAGTTTTGTCAAGGAGAGTTTTGGTCACCTAATTGCGCGCCAATAAAGAGAAATCCTTATCGGAAAGCCCCCTATTTCTTGAGAACGACCTGGTTATTAAATATTATGAGTTATAATATTAGTGATGAATAAGTTCGTGTTGATTAAAGATGAAATTGATAGTTCCATTGTGTGGAATTATTAGTGTTAGTGGAAATCGACATTTATTTCGATAATAATTAATGTCTAGAGGTTATATTGACCAATCGGGTAATTCACCGGATAAATGGGCAATTAATTGCTATTAATTCACATGCTTATAACTATGTGTTCACATGTGTGTACTATTGATTCACATGATTTATTATTAGGGGAGTTAGTGCAAGATTGATAATACTTGCATGACTAAATTAAAAATGGAGGTATAGATGAATGTACTATACTGTAATAAGTTTTTCCACAAGATTTTACTATTAAGTCACATGAATGAACTATTAATTCACATTATTTACTATTAGGGGAGGTGGTGCAAGTTTGATAATACTTGCAGGACTAAATTAAAAATGAAGAAAAAAAGGAAGGTATTATACTGTAATATTTCGAGCCCCAAAACGTGCAATTATCGAAACTATATTTTCCTATAAATATAAGCTCATTGTTCTTTCATTCTCACTAATTCACTAAGTCTGACAAGAGCAATTATTATAGAGAGAAATTATAGAGAGAAAGAAGAAGAGAAGTCTGCTACCTCACTATTCCAGTATCCAGTTTCTTCTAAGGTAAGGGGTATTATTTCTTTCATATTCGTGAAGAGAGTTATTTTCTTTAAATACTCGTAAGGGTTGTAATTCCATTCTTTATTATTATGTTGGAATAACCTGTCTATGCGGTCTATCACATGCCTAATGAATTCTTCTGTTATTCCATTCTTTATTATTTTATTAGAATAACATGTCTGTGCGGTCTATAGTATGCCTGGTGAATTCTTCTTTTATTTCATTCTTTATTATTCTATTGGAATAACCTGTCTGTGCAGTCTATCGCATGCCTGGTGAATTCTTCTGTTATTCCATTCTTTATTATTCTATTGGAATAACTTGTCTGTGTGGACTACCGCATGCATGGTGAATGATCCTTCGTATTCATTCCTTAATAAATTATGGAAATGATCTGTCTTTGTGGATTACTACACGGCGGGCGAAAATCCATTTGCAGTTTCATATATTCTATTATACTCAGTTAGTTAAAGTTTTGGTTTCTATACTCCATGAAATTAGTAGAATATCCTGGATATTTGCGCTTCATCCAATATCTTTCCATGGAAATATTCTTTTGAGCATTCTTGAATTTTACTCCACAAAGCAGTATCATGTTAACAATTTGGACGTTATTGATTTCTGGATAAATTAAATTATAAATCTTTAAAATTTATCTTGAACTTGTTTTATTGAATTATTATGTCATTGTCATCATCCTCATGCTTATATTATGATGAAAGTAATCTTTGGCTTACGTGCACAGATGGACTTGGCATGATTATGACCAGGGATTATTTGATATAATCATGACCGTAATGTGACGAATGATGTGGTGAAAGTCCTCATTGGCCTGTAATTCATTGATGGACAATTGTTGGTATGATTATTACTAGGGATTATTCGGTATAATCATGACCATTGATGATTACATGAATATCATTGGCCGTGAAGCAGGGATGATTCAATTTTATTTATTAAGCTGAGTCTCAGCGATAAAGTTGATGAAAAACTCTTTAAATCATAGAAGATAATAGATTTTATGCTCTACTTGACTCTTCTAATGGATTGCTTATTCCGCTGCAGTTGTTGATCTAAAACTTGTTGTCTATTATATTCTATCAGTTCTTATACTGTTGAAGGCTAAGGATAATTTATTCTGCATTATCTTAGTCATAATATTTCTTACTGGGCTAGTTGAGCTAACCCTTTCTTTCACTGTTCTCTTCAGGAAATGAGAATATAGTTGGGAAGAGGCAGGGAACGGATTGACGGTCCAGATGGTTGTTTTAGTAGTCCTCACTATTGTGTAAAATAGTGTGACAATGAATGTAATGAGGACTCCATTGAGTGTGGATATTGTCTAGATGACAATATTCTTATTAAAACTCTTAGATTATGTTTTGTCGTATTTTACACGACTGTTGTATAATTAAGTTATATTTGAATTTTGTACCATGTATTTGGCGACTCAAGATGGGTGATGTATACCTATTTTGGGGGCATCACAAGAAGAGTTTGACTGGAGAAGCCCGTTCGTGGTATACCAGAATAGGCAATTCAAAGATCCATAGCTGGGAAGAGCTAGCACACGCCTTCCTCACACAATACAGCTTCCAGTCTCAGATGGCTCCTGACCGGTACCAGATTACCAAGGTCAAGAAACAGTCTAATGAGTCTTTCAGAGAATATGCTCAGAGGTGGAGGTGCCTTGTTGCTCAAGTTATTCCTTCCGTGACAGAATCAGAAATGGTCATGACCTTCATAGACATACAAGAAGCTCCTTTCTATGAAAGAGTCTTAGTCGACATTGGTAAACTATTTTCTGAAATGATCAAACATGGGGAGATGACTGAGATGGGATTGAAGTCAGGAAAGATTCAAGACCTAGCTGCCCTTAAAGCTGTTACTGAGCACATCCAATCCGGAAATTATGGAAACAACCCCCGGAGGGCCCATAAAAAGAAAGAGGAGGATGCTTCCTTGATACTGCAAGGTCAGAAAGGCAATCAAAATATGCATATCCAAAGGAGAAATTATACTCCCTCACAAGCTCAGTCTTCGAACCCTACGTTACCGAAAGGTGGAGAAGTCAAATGCCCTCAAGTGTTCATACCCTTAGGAGGCTCACTCGAGAATATTCTCACTCTTCTGACAATGCAAAAGAAAATCACGCAACTTCTTCCACTAGCCACCCCTAATTGGAGGGGTTTCAATGCTGCTCGGAAATGTGCTTATCATGCCGGGGCACCTGGACATGATATTCAAGATTGTTGGGCCTTGAAACATAAAATCCAAGACCTGATAGACAATGGTGAGATCGTGGTCATCAAACCAGATCAACTTCATGTACAAGACAATCCTCTTCCTCAACACAAAGAAGAAGAGGTCAACATGATTAATTAGAGCAATGGACATAGTTCCAATTTCATTGGCGAATCATCTCAGGCCACCGAAGACGGTGTTAACAAATGGGATTATGCCAAGTTCCAATTTGCAATGGAACGGAAGATAAAAGCTCTATCCAAGCAAATTAAGCAATTGGCAGAATTGGTGATCTATCAACATTAAGTTACACGCCAGTTAATTAGCCAGGAGCATGCTAGTCTCCTTCCTCTTGTCATGAATATTCCCTCGTCACTTTCAGAAAATGAAACGCTGGAAGACAAAGTGACAAAGAGAGCGAATGCCAAAGCCCGTCGGGAATTTGCTAATATAAGGGAATTTACATACCTAGGCCAACCTATGGAGAAAATCATTCAAATGCTAATCAATGAAGGAAGGATCACTTCCTTTCTATCTCCAATTAATCCTCGTTTAGGACGGTTTAATTCTGATGGAGTATGTAAATATCACTCCCATTCTCCCAGTCATAACACAGAAGAATGATGGGCACTCCGCCATCTTATCCAAAATCTAATTGATAGTGGTGTCCTGCAACTAGCAGACGATGATACTGTGCTACGTGAGAGTGAGAATACATGTCCTACTAAGTGGAAGGAATTGGTAGCAGTTGTATCTGTTGAGGTTGATGACACTGGCAAACCACTCACAATACCAGCAATTCAACTCAGAGGAAGCGACAATCCTTTGAAAGTGGCCGCTCCAAAGCCAATCAACTTACCATGCAGATCACAATATCCTATTGTCATCCTACAAAGAGTTCCATGGAATTATAGAGAAGCTGAAAGATCCGCATCGCATACAACTATTGTAGTGTCGAAGGAAAATCCACTGTGTCTTCCCCAACGGGTGATTAAGTCTACCATCAAATCAAATGGGAAAATACCCATGGAGAAGATTGAAAAATTCCTTCGCATTATGGGTCATAACGAAGCCAAGGTGGTTTTAAGCTTAAGAGAAGCTCCACACTAAATTTCAATTTTGGACTTGGTCTTGACTTCCGAGGGTCACCAGAAGATCTTACTAAAGGTTTTAGAAGAAGCCAATCTACCAAAATCAGTGGATGTGGAAAAGTTTCAATATTTGGTTGATCACATTTTCAACAACAATGTGATATCCTTCACTGATGATGATATACCGCCCGGAGGAACCGATCATTGCAAACCGTTACACATTACGGTATTGTCCTCCGGGTATATGCTAGCTGGAGTCTTGATAGATGGAGGTTCATCTCTAAATATCTGTCTATACGCTACATTGTTGAAGATGAATGTTAATCTCAACCGGATCCGGAGTAGCCATACGGTTATCAAACCTTTTGATGGAGCCCGCCGGAATTCGGTCGGTGTAATTGAGCTGCCAATAGAAATTGGTCCCCACACATTCTGCGCGTCTTTTCACATACTCAGGATAGATTCAAGATACAACCTGCTATTAGGAAGATCGTGGATTCATATGGCCAGGGCAGTCCCCTCCACCCTTCATCAACAACTGAAATACATTATCAACAATAGCCTAGTCACGGTCAACGCTGAACCGGAATGTCCTCAACATGATGACATACCATACATCAACGTCAATTCAGATGTTGAACTGGTTAGTTTTTATGCCTTGGAAGTAAGCAACACTCAATACCATGCTATTGAAATGCCATTTCCCATACCAAAGATTTCTGTCGAAGTAATGTCGGCTACTCAAGAAATGATGTCATTGGGTCATCAGCCGGGACAAGGGCTGAGTAAAGATCACCAGGGTATCAAGCACCCCATTCAAGTATCCAATCAAACTGGGACAACTGGACTAGGCTATTCTGCTAGTTCTAGTCATAGGAATCCTTATAAGCATCAGCATATTCCTGCAGCTTCAGCCACATGGCAATTATCTTCACCTACGAATTCTGAGTCCGCACAACCTCCGGTAAAGGTGCCAGCCAACTTAATGGCTATGTTATTTCCCAAGCGGTACTAGTGAAGGTGAAAGAAGTCTTTGTTCCAGATCCCACAGTGGAAGAAGAGGAACGAAGAATAAAGCAAGATATCGTCAAAATGATGTCAGGCATACGCATCATCGTTCATGATGAACATACAAACAGATACACCCCAAACGATGATTGCCCAGACATAATGGTCATCTTTCGGGATAAGGAGGACGATAACAGCCCCTCCATCACTGCGCTACACCCGGACTTTGCCCTTGCCAATTGGAGCAGCACTCCTTGCATTGGTCAACAAGGGTAAAACGAGCATGAACTCTTTCTGCCCTGTAGATATCATAACTGTTTACTTTTCTGTACAGTATTAGCAGTCGTTTTGCCAGTACATGCTAACACTTTGTATGATTAAACCATTTCATATATACTAAGTGAAAGCATATTTTGTTTTAGGACCCTAAATTTAGATGTGCTTGTATTTGCTGATATGGTGCATCTTCTCCACAAAGATTGTAACTTTTATGTAGAGATGAATTCAGCCTTGATGGAAATACATGAGGACATTGAGGTGCCTCCAGAAATTAAAGAATGGGTTGAAGACAAACCTAAACCCAACCTTGATCAAACCACTTCCTTCAATCTCGGAACCTTAGAAAGCCCTAAGTTAATCCAGATTAGTTCAGACCTTACCCCAAACCAAAGGAATGACATGGTTACGCTACTAACCCAATTCCAGAATGTGTTTGCATGGTCTCATGAAGACATGGTGGGTTTGTCCACTGACATTGTCCGTCATCGCCTTCCCATTAAAGAGGGATTCAAGCCAGTCAAGCAGAAGCTCAGACGATTGAAACTTGAGTGGAGTTTAAAGGTTAAAGAAGAAATTGTGAAACAGTTTCAAGTTGGCATCATCATGGTGTCTACATATCTTGAATGGATATCCAACATCATTCCCGTGCCTAAACCTGGAGGAAATGTGCGAGTTTGCGTGGATTATCGGGACTTGAACAAAGCTTGCCTTAATGATAGCTTTCCCGTGTCATTTATCCATATTCTCATTGACAATACTACTCAATACGACATGTACTCCTTTGCTAATTGATTTGCGGGGTACCATTAGATCCTGGTTGCTGAGGAAGATCGTGAGAAAATTGCTTTCATCATACCTTGGGGAACCTTTTTCTATAAACGGTTGTCATTCGGCATCATCAATGCCGTAGCCACCTATCAGCGAGCTATGATGGCTCTCTTCCACGACTTGATGCACAAAGAGATAGAGATCTACATGGATAACATTATTGTCAAATCTTAGAAGGAGGAAGACCACTTAGACCATCTCAGGAAGCTATTCAACAAGTTGCGTAACTACAACTTGAAGTTGAATCCAGCCAAGTGCTCCTTTGGCGTTAAATCAGGCAAGTTGCTAGGATTTCTAGTCAGCCACAAAGGGATTGAGTTGGATCCCACCAAAATCCAGGCCATCACGGAAATGCCCATTCCTCAGACATAGAAGCAAATACGGGACTTTTAGGAAGAATCAACTTCATTAGCAGGTTCATCTCTCAACTCACTGCAACATGTGAGCCAATCTTCAAGCAGTTAAGGAAGAACTTCTCCATGAAATGGAATGATGATTGCCAGAAGGCCTTCCTTATGATCAAAGAGCAGCTAATCAAAGCTCCCGTTTTGGTACCACCCAGGGATGATGTTCCCCTGTTCATGTACCTGTCCATAAGTGACAATGTCATGGGCTGCATCCTGGAACAGAAGGACAATAGAGGCTAAGAATGAGTTATCTATTACCTCAGCAAAAGATTCAGTAGCAGTGAACACAAGTACACTCTGATTGAGAAGACTTGTTGTGTTTTAGCATGGGCTTCCATGAGGTTACATCATTACCTCCATGGTCACATAACCCATCTCATATCCCACGTGGATCCTTTCAAGTACGTGTTCAATAAACCCACGTTAAATTGTCGGTTATCCAGATGGTAGTTGATCCTACAACAACTTGACATCGTCTACGTGACTCAAAAGTCCATCAAAGGTCAAGGAATTGCGGATCAACTGGCCGCCGCACCTTCAGGAGACTTCAAACCCTTGTAGACATACTTCCCCGATGAAGGGGTAATGACAGTTCAGGAACACCATCAGTACGATACACTCCAAACATGGAAGATGTATTTTGATGGAGTTCTTAATATGAAAGGTTCTGGAGCTGGAGTAGTTCTAATATCCGGTACGGGGGAGAAGTATCTCGTTGCCGTCAAATTGCAGTTTGTCAGCACCAACAACACAGCTGAGTCTGAAGGTTGTCTCATGGGGCTAAAACTTTCCCGTTCAATGGGCATCAGGTGGTTAACTGTCTTTGGGGATTCAGAGTTAGTGGTCAAACAATCCACGGGAATCTATCAAACCAAAGAGCTACATTTGCTCCCTTACCATCTGCAAGTTTTACAGACGATTTTGGAGTTTGAAGAAATCTCCTTTCTACACATTCCTCGTAATAGGAATGACTTTCCAGACGTATTAGCAACTTTGGCCTCCTTGATTCACATACCTGACAAGGAACACTTGCCAAGTGTCACAATTGCCCTGCACAAGGCACCAACCTATGGGAACTATGTTAGAGAAGTATCGGATGAGCTACCTCCCATCAAGCATCCTTGGTATCATCATATCAAGGAGTACATACGAGATGGATCTACACCCGCTAAGGAGAGCCCTACTGAGAAAAGGCGGATCCATCAACTTGCTATAAAATTCTACCTGAGTGGAGATGCCCTCTATAAGAGAGATGCAGGACAAGGTCTCCTTAGATGTTTAGACAAAGATCAAGCTCAAAGGCTTATGAATGAGATCCATGGCGGAGTCTGTGGCCCACACAAGAGTGGCCCCCTCCTTGTTAAGAAGATCCTTAGGACAGGACATTACTGGCTCTCTCTCAAAGCTGACTGAAATGACCACATCAGGAGATGTTATCAGTGCCAAATTCATGGGAATGCTATCCACGCCCCTCCACGGGAACTCCACAATATGAGTTCACCTTGGCCCTTCTCAATGTGGGGAATGGATGTGATCGGGCCCATTGAGCCTAAAGCCAGTAATGGACATCGATTTATCTTCACCATGATCGACTACTTCACCAAGTGGGTAGAACTAGCCTCCTTCCCCAAGGTTACCAAAGAAGTCATCATTGCTTTCATCAGAAATAATGTCATTTGTCGATATGGACAACTCGAGGTGATTGTATTAGACAATGCTAAGATTCTCGATAATAAGATGATGGAGGAGTTATGCAGTAAATTCCACATCAAACATCTTAACTCTGTCATCTACCATCCGAAGATGAATGGTGCTGTTGATGCGGCTAACAAAAACATTAAGAAGATTATGTAAAAGATGTCCGCCAATCACAAAGGATGGCCTGACTTATTGCTTCTTACTCTGTTAGCCGACAGAACCTCAATGCACACTTCCACTGGGGCAACCCCCTACGCATTAACCTATGGGATGGAAGCAGTGCTCCCCATAGAAGTAGAAATGGAATCCCTCGGGGTGTTGATAGATGCTCAGCTAGATGAAGACCAATGTGTACAAGACAGGTTTCACCAATTGTCTCTAATAGACGAAAGGCGAACCGCGGCTATCTTCCATGGTCAGTTATATCAACAAAGGATCGCTAGATCCTACAATAGAAAAGTCCAGCTATGATAGTTTAAACAACATGACTTGGTTTTTAAGAAGGTCATTGATAACCAAGAATAATCTAAAGGAAAATTTGCTCCTAACTGGGAAGGCTCATTTGTTGTTAAGGAAGTATTGATAGGAGGCGCTCTCAAATTGCAAGAAATGGACGGCGATGAATTTCCACAACTCATCAACTCGAACACCAAGAAACGGTACTATGTCTGAAGTGACTATCAAGCAAACATCCTGGTGTTGGATCATCAGATCACCAGTCATTCTGGTTCTTTAACCCTTTACGACATACAATTCTTTTCCACACTTTGTCCCTCAGGAAAACATACATTTCAAGCCAGCAGCCTGGCTTCACTGCGTTCATACAACTGCGGTCATCCCACCAAGGATTGAACCTTTCGCATTTACAGTTTGTCCCCCCAAACATGGGATCAAACTTTTCACATCTGCAATTTATCCTCGACTTAGGATTAAACTTTCTATTCCCCACAGTCTGATCTACACATGGGATAGCGCTTTTCAACTCATCCTGAGGGGCGAACTACACCGACCTGATCTCCTCTTCAATAGGAGTACGTAGGCAACCATTTCATATGGCCCGGTCGCAATAAAACAAAAATAACAAAAACATTTGTACCCCCTTATCTTACAAAAAACAAAAATAATAAAAATAATTCCTACACCATTCCTACCACCATACATCGTTGAACTTCTTACACCAGGTTCGAACTACGCAGACCTGATCTACTCTTTAATAGGAGTACGTGGGAAGCCATTCATGATTCGGTCTCACACCTTACCAAAACACAAACACTTGTCAACTGGTACTGGGATCATCATTCAATCTACCACATTTCATTGGCTTCAGACCAAAGGGATGGAATTACCTGAACTCCTCCAAAATAGAAGATTCAGCGACCATCTAAGTTGCGGTTGTACCTTGAAGAACAACACCAATCCATAAGAGATGGAATTAACTAGGCTCCTCCTAAATGGGGATACTGGGGACCATCTGTGGTGCGGTCAATCTTAGAGAGGAAAGTCGCACTCCTCTCCACATTTCCATACAGAAACTTGTCCCAAGACACCAAAGATGGTAGGGATACACACTAATCAATGATCCATTCTGAACTATCCAGAGACAACTCAACGTCCATCCATCTTGGAGGAATTCAGAATACATCAAGATCACAAGCCCTGAAGAAGCATGCAAAATATCAAGCAAGTATCAGAGCATATTTAAAAGGGAAGTGATCAAAAATATGTTTCCCTGCTATATATAATGTTGTTTAATATACACAGTGTAAACTGCACATAAAAAAATGGCTATGCTAGTCTGTGCGGGAAAATACAAGCCCAACATGACATCCCTCTCAGAAGAAGGAGGCGAAGCTGTGGTCTCCTTTATGAGGACATCCACACGACCCAACAGATCAGCGGCCATCTGCATGGTGACCATATGCTCATCAATGTAAGTGATCATCTCTGCAATCATGCCAGTGGTAAGGGACCTCACTACAGTACTATATGTGACGGCTACATCCAGGGCAGATATGGCACTATTCGGCTCAACTATCAATGCATCTCTGGCTGATCTGGCCTCATCCCGCTCAACAACAATGACATCTCTGCGAGCTAATGCCTCGTCTCTCTCTAACAGAGCTGCGTCTCTCCCATCAAGGGCAGTCAACATCAAGGCTCTAGCCTTATCTCTCTCGAAGGTCATAAGATGAAGACTCTGCTCAAAGTAATGTGCTGAATGCTGAATCATAACAGTAAGAGTACTGGGAGAATCTAAAGGAGATGCTGGCAACCCGGCAACTAGATCCTCCTCGATGTGGGAATAAATGTCCACCATGGGCTCTACATCATCTGAATCACTACCCGACAATATAGATACGGCCGCAGCCGATGAAGTCTCTATCTCCATCCACTTAGAATACTCTGGCAAACATTCTGGATAGTTAACAGAAAAAGCAGATATCTCACGCTAATCCCAACAAGCATACACACGGGTTCGGTCCTCTGCTGAAAGTTAGCGAGAAGCTAAACACTAGACCAGCACCCCCTCGAAAGGACAAAAATCCTGAAACTGGTCGAACTGCGACATCACAACCATCAGGTGGTAGGTGGGAGATAATCCATGGCTAGAGCGTGAGTAATAAAGCTGTAAGGTGAGCTGAGCCCTGAGTACGGCAGTATACTATAACGGATCACTGATCTCTATCAAAAATACCGACCAAGATATAGTGTCCAAACACTTTATAGGCTGAAAGGAGTATGACATGGCTATCTCATGGGTGAAACAATATCCATGCCGTCTAAAAGTGCCAATCGGTCCCAAGTATGACATAAACCACACGTACAGCATAACTGAGCTATCCGTAAACATTCCTGTCGGATAAGTGCATTAGTATGTAGCTGACCTCAGAGTCTCTACTATGATCATCGGTATGATGGTATGACCCTCACTGAGAGCTCTCACTTCCATGATAACTCATATGTCCAACTCATCCATATACCATGGCATATAGATTTATGACAGTACGCATAATAGCAGTACATCCACCCTAGCTAGACGCCAATGATCCTCCGGTGTGGTGAAATCCCCAGAATATCGTGTATAACTATCCTCAGAGCCAAATTCGTCAAACAAAAAATGCTAAGATATAACGTGGCCAGATGTGAGGTCATCCTGTACCACCCCTCTTGAGTCACTGGATCTCTATCAACAGGGGTGTTAGGCCTATACAGAGGAGGATCGGCGCCGGCAAAGCCAAATGGGTCATCTGAGGGGCCAACGCCTGAGCTGGAAGGATCAAACGAATCTGCCTCTATCGGATCTCTACCCAAATGCCGGATAAAGAAATGTGTCCAATTCAGTCGTTGGGTCAAACTTTCAATATGTGTCACATGAGTCGGATCACGAACACATGTTAGCCAATTTGTTATCATCACAGATCCTGGAACCATATCCCCCATGAAATGAGTGGCGCGGGTCTGGGCTCCAATAGTATGTGGGAACCACCAACGCTGGAAAATCACCTGAGTGCAGGGACCCTCTGACAGTGCAAAAATGTTAACCCCCAACAATAGGATATCATTGACGGGTGACTGCGACACAGGCCAATAACGCCTGGCAAGAGGAAAGATCGGTATATAGATCTCTCTTGTGGTGCTCCTAATAGCAAGCTCTCCTAGATAGAGCTCCCATCCTCCATCTGTAAAGTGAGGAACTCTTTGGGTGGAAATCACATACTCGACGCTAGTCGGGTACCCATTCTCGAATCCGATGGACAAGTACTCCCCAGAATAGGGAATCCATGTAATAGTGTCAGGTGTCAACAACTCCAGCTGTAGGCGTCAATGAGTGAAACCCTCAGCAACAGGGACCTCTGCCAATATGGAATGATGCCATCTTTGTCCTCGTGGATAGGTATCTAAACCTAAAACACTCATCGAACGCAAGCATTGAAGCCTTTCATAGGCCTAAAACTGCAAACACAAGGGCAAAACATCTGCGGTCAATAAACACTCTTAACCTATAAAGGGAAAATGACAAGAGAAGCACTCATCAGCAGGAATGGGTAAAATCCTAACCAAGCCTCAGTCAAACCCTGTGAGCGCATACAAATGCCCCTGAGGAAATAGGAAAAGGTGTAGGAACCCCAATCATACTCACCTATACAGTCCACATGATGCATGGCGCTGATCAAAGCGAACGACACCATAGAAGAGTTATCTACTATGCAGCAGCCTCTGATGATCATCAAGAAAAATCAACGAAGAATGTGATCCCTAACTCTGACATCATCTGGCATGGACTCGCTCAACAGCTCACTCATAGCATCTACACTCAAAGGATCCGTACAGACAGTCCTTCCCTTTAGCGCCTCCACCGAAACTCCTAACAAGGATCTGAGGGTAGTAGGGGTAATATCCGCCATGCAAGGCACTGGTGCCCTTCCAACTCTATATGTGTGATAAACAGCCAATCCATCGGCATCATCATCACCTCACAGTCCAGCAAATGGAGTGACTGAGTCTGGTGAAACCAGCCGTTAGACAATGCCCTGAGGTAACCCCAGGGACAACGACGAGGAAGGATGAAAAAAAAATGCTCCAAAGCCCCAGTCATGTACAATCACTCTATAGTCAGGATGAAGAGCCTGGTACATGGACTGTATGCTGAAACTAGTTCCCTCGAGGCTGTGTAAAGCCGAGAACCTACATGAAATGCAGATCAACATCAAAACCCTTTCATCCTCATTAATAGGAAAGGAAGATTAAGATCTAACGTCATACCTCGTTATCATGCAAATACATCGAGGAATGTCAACTCAAATCACCCAGAAGCTCTGGATTTGCCACCTGAATACTCGGGAGGTCCCTACAGGGAACATGTGTAGCAGGAGCAGAGTCCGCAACTGGAACATCTTCCTCCTCATTCTCAACATCTAGCATATAACCCTGGACTGAATGTATCGCCGCCTCCACCAACCGATGAGACTGTCTAACAGAACGGGGTCAAGGCACTTCAGAAGCCCTCCTCCGTACATCAGAAGTGGTCCTGCGAGAACTACTCGGCTGATCCAGATCCATAATATCTGGACAAAAAGTCTCCAAATCACCTCAGAAAGGGTGTGGTATTTTCTAACTATGAGCTTTTCAAAATGCATCTTATGACTACATGCATGCAAGCATTTACTTTAACATACATCTATAGTAGAGTTAAAAATGCATGACTACCCAATGCCTACATTTTGAAATTTTTTTCTATAGTCCCCTTTGTAAATCGGACTATCCACATACATATAGGCATAACTAGGTGGCCATTCAGTAGCACACCTGCCCACAGTCATATACATAATATATGCATTAAAAATCAAAGTCATTAATACATAAGGTTAACCTCAATACCAGGAGTACTTTACCTTTTTACCTTTTGCTCATTTGTCCTCAAATAGGATAAGAAATAGCAGAAAAAGGTGTCAATTTGTCTGTCTCAAAAGTCAAATTTTTTCATATCATTATGTTCAGCATGGTTTAATACTAACATTTACTATGTTAAATATTTTTTATCAAGTCATTTGAGCATACATAATCACTACTTTGTCTTTAGATGCATTTCAAGTGTTAAGTCATTTTCCAATGGATAAAAACTGGAAAAAAATACATGTATACGTTACCAGTATAATGTAGAACACTTGTACGGTGATAGAATTTGTAGAAAGTCGCCCTAACTCAGCAGATCTGAAGAAGAGCTCTCAGATTTCCTTCGCAGCATAACTTGAAAATGACTTTTGAAAGCAACATGCTGGCCATTAGTATCCACGGTTAGCCGCAGGTCCATCTACGGCTGCAGCAGGTGTACCTGCGGCACCCCTATATGGGTCCCACCCCTCTGGCTCGGTCCAGTTTGAGTTGCAAAGGAGTTCTCACAGACTGAAAAGGTCAAATTAGGAACAAAAACGCTACGCGATTAAGCAGAATAGCTTACAAATCCTGGTCTTCTCAGATTGGACCTTGTCTGCACGTCACTCATTGGTATTCGCCCAAGCACATGGTACACTACACCAATGATCTCAAATGTTACAAGTCACTCTCGGCAATACCTTGCGCAGGTCCAGTGCAACTAATTCAGGGTCGTCACCCTAAATTTCAATCAGATCCCCAGCGGGGGTCACAACGCATACAACAGAACATTTCCCCGGCGGGGGTATCATGCAATGTCATCCATTGACACACATATCAATGAAGGTCAAACAACCTTCACATCAGTGTAACCGTTGGCAAGTAAATCCAATAAAGCTTTGAAAGCCATCCGATGATTTCAGCCGTTGATATACACAACGGCGAGGATCAAACAAACCCCGGCGGGGGTTACAACGCATACACCAGCGGGGGTCACAATGCATTCTGAGGTTCAAACCCCGGCAAGGGTTACAACGCATATCAGCCGTTGAGTCACACGTCAGCGAAGGTCAAGCAGCCTTGATTGTCTGCCCAACAGGGTTTTCATCCGTTGATTCATACGTCAGTGAAGTACACGCCAACGAAGATCAGGCAACCCTGATAGCATATGATGTTGGCAGTAAATCCGACAGAACCGTGACATATCTTGGCGATACAAACCAGGAAAGGTCAACATCATCAAGGAGGATTAATGATGGAATATGTTATACACATCCTCAAATAGACAAAGCTTTATCCCCACAGATCTCTTATGCATAAGAGGCACCTCTTCAGAATCAAGTATGTATCAATGATTAAGGACTTTGGTGATAGCCCCAACGTCAACATCCTAAAAGATTTGGATCACACATCCAATCGGGTCATAGTTGCCAATCCCCGGTAGAAGCTACAAAAAGCCGACAATCATCCCCAGCATGTTGGGCCACAACCCCACACACATGCATCATACATTTGCATCATGTTTCATTTCAAGTGTCTAGGATTCTTTATCCTATCCATGCATTGCATTGCATGAATATGATAAAGAGGGGCATCTGTAGACACTCGAAATTTTCTATACACCTGTCACTGACATTTCAGGAGGGCAGGTTCATCTTTTAGAGATAACCCTAGAAGACAGTTCACATCAAGTCTGAATACCACCAAAAGTTCAACCTCAACCCCGGAACTCACACCAGGAGTAACAGTTCCAACCTCAGAGATAACCCCGAGACATGCAGTTCCAATACCAAAAATTCCACCGGAGAAGACCGATTAATCTCAGAGATAACTCCGAGGTATCCAGTCTCAGTCCCAACAATGGGAGTAGCATTTACTAACCTTGGTGATAACCCCAAGGAAGGCAGTTGCAGTTCCGGAGATAACCCCAGAAATGCTTGTTTCAAATGTATACAATCAGCTTCAGCCTCGGTGCTCACACCAAGGCACTCAGTACAAAACCAAGACATAGCCCCGGGAAGACAGGCACACCTCAGAGATGACATTGAGGACCATCAACACTTGTAGTAGTCCAATCTCAGCGATAACCCTAAGCAACGTCTGATTTATCAGCCCAAACCGGAGATAACCCCGGTGAGGAGCAAAGTCATCATCTTGCCACCTTGATGCCACACCATACCATCTCAACATTCTATACATACATTTCTACACAATAATGTCCCACAAGAGCCAAGGAAAACCAATCACGAGTGACTATTACGCAGGGTAACAGATAGAATTTTAAGCTTAAAGACTAGAGGGCAACATCCCATCTTCCTGACTTCTTACAACATCTAATCTCATGCCATTGCATAACTCTCGACAACGACGGTCCGAAATAGGTCTTACATACCTCAATCGGATGCCCGAATTGCAATTCTAAAAGTTCGAGCGAACATTACAGTGCATGCGTGCACGTACTTCGAGACGGCAGGACACATGAAGTTTAGGGCAACCTGGGTAGCCGCAGGTACAACTGTGGCTAGCCGTAGGTACACCTTTAGCTCCTCCCTCTATAAATAGAGGGCTTGGGGTGGCCATTTGTAAGAGAAAAAAGGCGAGGAAGCCCTATCAAATTTGCTCCGTACTCACCCTATACTAAGTGCTTTCTCATTTTAAACACTTGTGAGCTCACATATAGCTACTTTTGTACCAGAAGGAGCCGAGTGTTCATCCACTTTAAAGATATAGAAGTCTTCTTTGGCAGCCCACTGTAAGCCTTCTCACACACTTTAAAGTATTTTTCTTCATCTTTGCACACACCCTTCTTAATGTTGGGAGTCGTGTTGCGTGTGTTTGCCCGGACTTCGGTCCGTGGTTTATTTTAGTTTGTATATACTTATATATATATATATATATATATATATATATATATATATATATATGTGTGTGTGTGTGTGTGTGTGTGTGTGTGTGTGTGTGTGTGTGGACTAACATTATCGAGTTATGCTTCGATTGAGCCTCGACTTCGGTCTGGAGCGTTTATTTGCTTTTTCTATATATATATATATATATATATATATATCGTCCCGCCTGGAATTTACTTCGTGGCGGTTGATGGCTTTTACAACTTTATTTATATTTCGTCCCGCCTGAAGTTTCCTCCGTGGCGGTTGATGGCTTTTACAGCTTTATTTACATTTTTTAATCCCCCATGGAGGTGCTTCGTGGTGGCTGATCAAGTCTGTAAATATATATATATAATATATATATATATATATATATATATATATATATATATATATATATATATATCTACAACTTTTATATATATACCTGCTTACTATTTTCATACAAATTACGGCATCATGTGAGCTTAGGAATCATGTGATCACATATTCAGTCTACTGGATCTAAATTCGGTTCCCGTGATGGATATTTTTAGCTATAAGCTGCTTGTAAATTTATTTGCGGTGTACGAATTTCTATAGATGGTTTTCACACCCACGATGAGTTCGGCATCATTTTGTACATTATTTTTTTATAGATGCTTCGCATCTTGAAAATAAAAGTAATCAAGCCGAACACTTAATAAAATGGAAGTGTAAAAGGTCTCAATTACTATTGAGCACAAGGGTTTGAAAAACTTCTTTTATAAAACATCACTATTATATCTTGCTAAAAATTGAATTTTTACATAAATTCAAACCCTATTTATATAGGTGCGAACGAGGCCTCGCACACACACATTCATATAACAGTTTCTAGAAAAGTGGCGGTCACCGTGGTAACACGAATGTTGGGGGGTGCCTAACACCTTCCCTCCGCATAATCAAGTCCCCATACCCTAATGAATCTCGGTTTCACTGACCCGTTTAGCAGTGTTACATAACTGGGTCAATGTGCAAACCTTTTTTCGGTTGTGTTGGTACAACCATTTAAAAAATTAATTGGCGACTCTTAACAGTCCATCGTCGACATTATAAATGTCGGACCTTTTTCACTTGTTTTTTCAAATAAATCTCACCTAAAATGAGAACACCAAAGAACAAGTAACGGAAAGGGACAACTAAAAATCCCGATGTCGACACAAGTGGCATGAGTAATAAAGCTGTAGGGTGAACTGAGCCCTGTACACGACAGAATGTTAAATGGATCTCCAATCCCTGCCAAGAACACCGACCAGGATATAGCGTATGTACACTCCACTGGTTGAAAGGAGTAAGACATTGCTATCTCATGGGAAAAACAATACCCATACCGACGAAAGGTGCCAATCGGTCTCAAGTGTGACATAAACCACACATACAACATGACCGAGCAGCCTAAAAATACAACTCCAGGATAGGTGTGGCAAAACGTGGTTGATCTCAACGTCTCTGCCACAATCATCAGAACAATGGTATGACCCTCCCTGAGAGCTCTCACTACCATAATAACACCGATGTCCAGCTCATCCATATATCGTGTCATGTATACATACGCCACTACACACATCACGAGTACATCTACTCTAGCCACATTCCACTGATCCTCTGGCGTGGTAAAATCCCCAGAGTACCGTGCATAGCTGTCCAATGAGCCAAATTTATCTATCAGAAAACGCAAGGATAATACATGGCCGGATGTAATCTCATCCTGTACTACTCTACGCCGTAACCCGGTGAGGGTTATGAACTGTCGGTGCATATCTCCGACAGCCATCCGAGAGAAAGGTCGGTCTAAGAGCAAAGTCATCAACCGCTCATACTCTTCTAAGGTAGGATTCAACTCATGGGTACCAAACTGGAAAACCTGCCTCTCCGGTACCCAATGCTCTAGCATGCCATCTACGAAGCCCAATGGAACCTGGAACGTTAGGTGGGTCATGGAATGCTGCAATAGCTGATTTATAATCACCCTATCTGGAGGTGACATACTATTATACAAAGATCTCGGACGGGAGGCCACCAATACTGGTGGGGTGTGATCAATACGGCTGACTGTCGAAGAAGACATCTGTGTGGGTCGTAACATAAGACCATCCTGGGTTAATGCTCAATATCTTTGGACATACATATGCATAACATAATACATGCATGACAAATAATAGATGGAAATATGATGTAGGGAATGAAAAAAATAGTACATAAAAATTCTTAAGTACATCATCTCTGTACAACTGAAAAATACAGGGAATTGGGGCACATCCGCCCTACTACTAACAGAGGCCTATCAAAAGATATAGCAAGAATGGGGCACAGCCACCCTACTATCTAACAGAGGCCTATCAAAAGATATAACGAGAATACACATCAGAAGAAGACAATGGTGTCAATATCTACATCATCAATCCTGTACACCTGATGTAACTCTTCCTGAGTCACTAGATCTCCATCAACGGGGATGTCAGGCCTATATAGTGGATGATCTGCACCGGTAAAGCCATATGGGTCACCTGAGGGGCCAGCACCTGAGCTGGAAGGATCAAAAGTATCTGCCTCTGAAGGATCTCTGCCCAAGTGCCGGATGAAAAAATGTGTCCGGTCCAACTACCGGGTCAAACTGTCAATTTATGTCAAATAAGTCAGATCTCAGACACAGACCATTCAATTCGTCATCATCACGAATCTAGAAACCATATCCCCCATGAACTGAGTGGCGCGGGTATGGGCTCTGACGGTACGAGGGGACCACCAGCGGTATAATGCCTCTTGGGTATATGAACCCTCTGACATAGTGTAGCTGTCAACGGGATATCACTGATGAGCGACTGCAATACAGGCCAATAATGCCTAGCTGGAGGCAAGATCGGCACACGAATCTCTCATGTGGTGCTCCTAATAGCACACTCTCCTAAATAGAGTTCCCATCCTCCATCGGTGAAGAGAGGAATCCTACGGGTGGATATCACGTGCTCGACACCAGTCGGGAATCTATCCTCAAATCCAATATTCAAGTGAGTAGAGAACCCCAGTGATGACATCATCTGTCAAAAACTCCAACTATAAGCGATAATGGGTGAACCCCTTAGCTACAGGAACCTCCGCCAATATGGAGTATGCCATTACCGTCCCCATGGATAGATCTCCAAACCTAGAACACTCACAAGACGCAAACATGGGAGCCTCTTATAGGCCCAAAACTGCCAACACAAAGGCAAACATCTGCTGTCAGTGAACACTCTTAACCTGTACATAGGAAATCAAAAGAGAAATACTCACCAGTAGAAATAGGTAAAATCCT
Organism: Panax notoginseng; assembly: GCA_016801055.1. Taxonomy (NCBI): domain Eukaryota; kingdom Viridiplantae; phylum Streptophyta; class Magnoliopsida; order Apiales; family Araliaceae; genus Panax; species Panax notoginseng. The sequence goes on from CM029021.1 coordinate 78,972,459, forward strand.
AGCCAAGCCTTTGTCAAGCCCTGTGAACGCATGCGCATTCCCCTGAAGAAATAGGCAAAGGTGTAGAAGCCCCAATCACACTCTCCAATACGGTCCACCTCCGAGTGGTGCTGACCAAAGCGAATGACACCGTGGAAGAGTTGTCTGCTATGAAAAAACCCCTGATAATCATCAGGAACAATCGCCGAATAATGTAATCCCTGACTCTCACATCAGCGTGCATGGGCCCACTCAACAACCCACTAATAGCATCTACGCTCAAAGGACCTGTACGAACAGTCCTACCCTTGAGTGCCTCAGCCGGAACTCCTAACAAGGATCTGACGGCAGTTAGAGTAATGTTCATCGTACATGGAACTGGCGCCCCTCCAAACTCTATACCGATGATAAATCGCCAATCCATCAGCATCATAATCACCTCACAATCCAACAAATAGAGAGACTGAGTCTGGTGAAACAAGAGCTCGGATAATTCCCTGAGGTAACTGATGAGTAGGTTTTTAACCTATGATTTATATTCATCTAGCTTGTTGTATTGTTAGTTTTGGACCACTTCATGTTACTTTTGATGGGTTTTATACTTATTATAGGATAATCAGTAAGTTTATCAAGATGCTAGCATTGGAAGGATTTTCGAGCAATTCTGGACATTCTGCCTGATGAGCGCGGGTTGCGCCGTGTTGTTGAGTAAACTGGTGCGGGGCGCGCTAGTGCGTGGGATTTTTACTGGCTAAGTAGCACGTGCTACACTATCAGAGAGTAAATCTTGGCACGGGGCGCGCCGTTATAGAACAGGATCTGATCATTTTCGTTATGAGCTGGAAGATGGGCATTGTTGGGAACTATAAATTCTTTATGGAATATGCTTATAATAGGAGTGTGTTAAGGAGGTTAGTTCATGATTTTGGGAGTCTTTGACTTGTGGCTTATTTGGTGTTGAAAAGGATTTGGATTTCTATTTGGCTTCCTATGTGATGAGTTAGAGTTGGATAAGGATTGGTGGTATGAAGCTGAGGGGAGGCAATTTATGCTACTTGTTGGACAAACGTTAATGATTATTGAGACACACTTCGAGAACGAGATTGAAAGGAAAAAGCTTAGAGGAACAAAGAAAAAGAGGAATTTCACGAAGATTTCAGATTTGAAGGTCGAGAAACGTGGTGTATTACTATTCTCTTTTAATTTCAAATTATGTAATTGGGATGATGTTTTCTTTTATTTATTCAGTATTTAATTCATTAGTTATGAACTAAATTACTTATTAGGCTTATAATGGATCTTTAAGTGGAACGATGATTATGTAATCTTTAATTTTAGTTTAATAAGCTATTATCCGATTTATCTATATTAATTTGAGCTTGAATTTATGAATTTCCTGATCAACAATTTTATGTGGACTTGTATGAATTCGAGAGATGAAATACGAATCTAGACTTAATTAATATGACATGTGCTCTTGAATTTTGTGAATGGGAATAAACTTGATGTATGTTAGGGTAGAGATATGCTTAACATCGCATGTAATCATATAAAGAACTTGAACTTCAACCTTCTTTAATTGTAATTCACATAGAGATACAATGAGTTAGTTAATTAAGGTGTTATACTTAATTCTATCTTAATTGTGGATTTGGGTTCATATAGTATTAGTACATCGAGAGGTGGCTAGTTCTACATACGTGTTCTTGATTAATAAAGTGGGATAGTGAGTTAAACTGGAATAAAGCTGTAATAATCAGACTGATGCTTAGAGTGAAGTTGTAAGCCTAATTCTCCAATATTTGTTGGAAAATTCAGTTTTTAGGGTTTGTTGATTTTTCTTTGATTTTAATATCTTTATTATTTTTACTATAAATTGGAATTTGATTGGTTTAATAAAATTAGAATTAATAGGAAATTAGTAATTATGAAGTTAATTTCTTACTGAGTCTCTGAGGGAACAATACTCTACTTACTATTATATTATTTGTTGACCACGTATACTTACGTGCTGTGCGTAATTAGATTTTACCCAACAAGTTTTTGGCGCCGTTGTCAAGGACTTTAGTATAGATTTTAATATTTTACAATATCAGCTTAATTAGTCTAGTTTTACTTAAACACTTTTTTTTTATATATCTTATTTTAGATTTTTGAAGTTGGTTTATGCAAACTCGATCCAAAAATCCAGACTTGCGGCCTTTCGAGGACGACGTTGATAGAAGGTTTCAGAGGTTAAGTAAGTGGATCAAGGAAATAAGGGACAACTTTGAAACTTTTGATAAAGAAGAAGCAATGGCTGCCGAAGACCAGAAAGCGTTGTGGGATTTTGCTACACTTAAGGTGACTGAGCTGCAGTCGAGTATCTTTAGGCCTGCAATAGCTGCGGATACATTCAAGATTAAGCTTGGGACCATTCAGATGAACCAAAACTCGGTTCAGTTTGTGGGACTAGCAAATGAAGATCCTAACGAGCATTTGATCAGGTTTCCAGAAATATGCGACACTTTCAAGTGCAATGGGGTGTCGGATGAAGCAGTTAGACTTCACTTGTTCCCATTTACTCTGCGGGATAAGGCGAAGAGTTGGTTACACTCTCTACCAGTGGGTTTAATAACGACATGGGATTACCTGGTTCAAAATTTTCTAGCAAAATTCTTCCCGCCAGCAAAAATTGCAAAGATGAGGAACGAGATTACAATATTTGTTCAGTGGCATGGGGAGTCATTGTACGAGGCATGGGAGAGATACAAAGAATTGCTCAGAAAATGCCTACATCACTGATTGCCTAAGTGGTTGCAGATGAATACATTTTACAACAGACTACATGGGAATATCAGGACCAGTACTGATGCAGCGTCTAGGGGAGCCTTTATGGCAAAGAATTATGAGGAGGCATATCAGTTGATAGAGATGATGGCTGCTAACAACTATCAGTGGCCCACGACAAGAATGACACAACCTACAGTCGCTGGAGTGTTAGAGGTAGATGGAGTGACGGTAAGAACAACGCAAATTTTAGCACTCTCCAAGAAGTTCGATGTTTGGTCAAAAGGACAGACACAGCAAGTCACAGTTATTTGTGAGTTGTGCGCGGGTGATGTGACAACCCGAGAATTTAGAAAAATTTTAAAATTTTAATTAATTGATTTAAGGTTCAAAATTAGAACCTAGAAAAAAAATAAATGGATGCGTTTGATATTTTTAAGAAGGAATTTTGAGGATTTCAAAATTCTGTGAAGGATTTAAGTGAATTATTCAGGATTAAGGGAATAAGCATTTATGTTCTATGTATATGTGTACTGTATGTGATTAAGGGTCAAGGGTTGACCAGATAAATGATATCTGTAACAAACCCTAGGTATATATTAAGAACGTCAACGTTCGGTTATAAAATTCTAGCGAATTACAAGAAACCCTAGAAACAGGTTTTGAAAACCCTAATTTTAGTTTCGGGAATTCGAAACCCTAATTCGGTGTATAAAATCCTAAATTGGGAACTTAATGGCGTAAGTGTAAATAATTATAAAATTATTTAGGGTAAAGCTTAAGTAATTAGCAAACCCTAATCTAATTACAAAATCTAATTTCTAAATTAGAAAATTAATTTTCTATTAGAAAACCTAATTATGGGTTTAAAACCCTAAATGACCAATTACGACCGTAATTGCTAAATTAGCGATTTTAATTAGGAAATAATAATCCTAATTAGCAAGATTAAAGTACGATTAAGAAATTTTAATATAATTAGAAAATTCTAATTATAATTTAGAAATATTAATTTTCTATTTTGAAAATCGAAATTCAGAAATGTTAGAAATTAAGTTGCAAAGTTAAGGGTTAAATCCTAAACCCTAAAATGGTCCAAACCCTAAACCCTAAGGGTTTGGCCAATGTTCAAAAAGCCCTTAAAAATTAAATGAAAATGACTAAAATACCCTTTGTCACATTCTTTAATGGGTGGAGTGCAAATCTTGCCAAAGATAAATGGTTGGTGAACTACCCTAACCCTAGCCCTAGCCATGTGTCCAAAATCAGCCATCTATTGCAATCAATTACATTGAATCATGCCATTTAAATAGATTAAGAAAGAGAAAAATCTCACTTTATTTTTCATTTTGTCAAAGCCACTCTCTCTCTATATTTCGGGTTTTTGAGTGAGAGGGGAGTGATAAACAAAGTTAGAATCAGTTCATAGCAACCAAGAACAGATCCTCAAAGATCAGAAATCAGAATCAAAGCTCAAAAGGTATATGAACCCTAAATTTCGAAATCTCATGATTTGTTGTTAGATGTTGCAATTGATTGGTTAGATATGTGTAATATGTTGTCTATAAGTGATCTGGGTTGATAGATCATGGATCTATAACACTTAGATGCACGAATCAAGCATTTTAGAAAATCTGGAAAAGAGTTTAAAAAGTGACCTGACAGTCGAATGTCAGGCCCTATAGATCGTTTTGTGTTAATGTTTTGTGGTGTTTAATGTTATATATGTGTTCCTTGTTGTATGGTCTTTAATCTGACTCTTGAATAAAACTCAGATCACATGTAGATTGCAAGAAATAGTCAGTCAAAGTACAATTACCATACACGCAAACTGGGTTCTGGGCAGCCCAGAAACCCTGAACCGGTCTGAAAAGATATTTGGGGCCATTGATCTTGCTTTCTGTTACGTGTTTTAGCCGTGTTGTCGTTTGTTTTTTATAGCCTGACATTAAGACTACATACTGAAGCTTTTAGTTCACTCAAATCCATAACAGAATCGTTTATAATCAAGATCAAAGTGCGTTGACCGATTCACCTTAAGAAGGTTTCTGGGAAACCCAGAACCTTCAAGAACCGAGATTTTTAGTATGGTTTGACCAGCCCTAATATGTTGATTTCTTTGTTGTTATGATGATCGGTTGCTATAAGATTGTACCCTGACATGTTGTCTACAATATTGAGCCAATATTTTACCCAAACAAGTTACAGGATCCAAGATATGAGGATCGAAAACTAGTACCCTCGACTGTTCTTCATTTTCTGGAAAACCCAGAAATGAAAAACAATGTTGTCAGAAGGTTTAGAAGCTTAGATCTTTCAGATCTGATATTGTATGACCATAATACTTGCTTCAACTTGTAATATTATATGAGAACTATAATTATAACACCTTAGTAAATCTAGAAACGACTTATCCAAGAAATTATGAACGGTCAAACAAGGTAGCATGAACTCTGACATGAGTTTCTGGAAATTGGCCCAATAACACCAAGAACACCTATAGCGACGGGTCTGTCGCTATAGGGCCCTTTAGCGACGGTTTCTATTTAATTTATTTCTGGATATTAATTAAAAATAGAAAAAAATAAATTTTTATTATTAAAAATACAAAATAAATTCTAAAAAATTATTTTAAAGTCTGAAAAATAGTTTTTAATTATTTTGAGTATATTTCATAAATATTTAATATTTTTGGAATATAAATGATATTTAATTTATTTAATTATTATATTAAATAAATTATTTAAAAATGGTTTTAATTCATGAAAAAATCATGAAAAATAATATTATGGTATAAGAAAATATTTAAAGATATTTTCAGTGACTTTTAATATTTTGTGATGAAATTCATTAATTAATTAATGTTAATGATAATTAGTTTATTTAATAAACGTATTAAATAAATTAAGAAAAAATAGAATTAATGTTTTAAAAATCATATAAAAATGATTTAAGTGTTAGAAAAATATTTTAAGTTATAAAATATAACTTTTGATATTTAATCATGAAAATGTTAACATTTTAATATTAATAGCAATTATCAGAAAATAGATTTATCTGTTTAAAACCCATATAATTATGATTTTAAAGTATTAAAAATACTTTGTAATATTATAATTATATTATAATATTATGTTATGATTTTTATTAATATTTAATATTAAATAAATATTAATGATAAAAGAATTATGTGGTATTTAATTCATTTAAATACGTTTTTAATGATTGAAAATTCACGATAAATAGTAATAATTATTTAAACATTATTACGAGCTTACGAAAAAATATTTCGACGGTTATTAAAATTATTTAAGTTAATTATTAAGTGGTTAGGCATAGTTTAATTGAACTTAGACTCGATAAAAGTCCGACTAGACTGTCGGAATGTTAGAATTATGTCGGGTTCAACTCAGACTGCAATAGTTTGACTTGATACCGAGTCTTATGTGTGTTGTAGACTGGAAGGGTTATGTGTTTAAGTTATTCTATGTATGTCTATATATATAGTAATATTATACTGTGATGATATTATTCTAATATTAGAGATCTATATTACTAATATTAGGTCTTCGGATAAAGAGATATAAATTGTGTAGCGGTATTCAACGGTTCATGCAAGTTTGTTTTTACTTAACTCTAATAAGAGTTGTTTAATTCGGATAAGCTTATGGTTAATCATTGCTGATTGCCATGTATAATTGTACTCTGTACATATTGCATGTATAAGTAAGGTATGAAAGGCTGATCACCTTCATTACCAGTTGGTTCAGATATATTTGTTCATATATAACACTTGTTAAGTCAAAAGTTTTTTCCTGCTAGTTCACAATTATATTGTTGAATTATAGCCAGCTTATTATTCAGATTCTTTCAATCATGATATATCGTTATTGTGACAACCCCAAAATAGGTCCATTCCATCCAACCAATTCTGAGTCGCCAAATACATGGTATAGAAAATAACTACAACTTTATTACAACAATGCAAAATACAACAACACATATTTTGTGAGTTTGGATACAAATATATACCAAGTGTGACTCATGTCCCAACCGTGGACAGCACCTCACAATGACACCTTACATAAAGGTATAGTCAAAAACTATTTTAGAAATTAGAATCTTTGGGAAGTGCTCAAGGAAACCTTTGTACATGGGAGGCCATGCTTCTAGGTTGTGATAGATATCATATGACCACAGAATTATCCTTGGTTGACCCAATATACCCCCAAAAAAATGAGAAGATTGCGATCATATTCTTCCCAATGGTGAGACTTCTCTTGACTTATCATTATCTCCACTGTCTCTAATTGAGAATTATACTTCAAACAAACACCAAGATTATATAGGTAGTGCTCGTAAATATACTCAGCAAGTGGATGAGCACAATCTTGTCTTATGATGACACGAGATTGTATGTCATTAGACATCTTGTATGATAGTGGAAAAATATCCTTCCAACGTTGAGTTCGCTTCACCCTAGATGATTCACCAAATATAACTACTAAATGATGACCACCGTTCTATTCCCCTATTACCCCCGCTCGACCCAGCTACACTCTTATTACTTGAAAAGAATTGTGAAACAGAAGGGTGAACACAACTAGCCCAGTAAAGAATATCATGACTAAAGTTAAATAAGTTATCAATAGCCTTCAACAGAATTAAATCAGAGATTTAGAACATATGGTAGATGATAAAAAATTTAACCATAGTTGCAGCGAAACGAGCAATCCATTAGAAGAGTCAAATAGACTACAAAGTCTATTATCTTCTCCATGCTAAAAATCCACCAACAATATTTTATCCCTATAACATCAATCAATAATTCGGGTCCACAATCATATGAATAACTCATAATCATAATTGTAGTTCTAAATTCCTCTTCTCATACAGGACAGATAATTTTCACCACCTGAAACATCAAAGATCATGGTTATACCAAATCACAGTTCATGTTCATAATCATACTAATAAATTCATCTTTGCACTACGGCCCAAAGATATTCATCAACAAGTCATCTTTGGACTATAGGCCAAAGATATTCAACAACAGGTCATCTTTGCATTACGAGCCAAAGATATTCATCAACAACTCATATTTGCACTACATGCCAAAGATATTCAATAACAGTCCATATTTGCACTACAGGCCAAATATATTCATCAACAGTTCATATTTACACTATAGGCCAAATATATTAATATTTCAAAAAAATAGATAATCATTTCAGAATTTATATAAACAATAATTATAACCATGTTGATCAATTTACCTTTGCACTTAAGCTAAAGATATTCAATTATAAATTCAATGGTCATGATCATACCAGTCAACAATTCAACTTTGCACTACTGCCCAAAGGGAACCCATAGTCATTATCATACCAAAAATCTACCCATCTTTGCACTCAAGTCAAAGAGAAATATCATCATTAGGGTTATAAAAATGTTATATATGATAATAAAATCAATATAATCAACATATAAATTTAATCTCGTGAGTAATATTCATAAATCAACTATATATTTGGTCAGAAAAGGAAACTAATTTTGTCGTGAATAGTAACTCGTGAATAGTAACTCATGAATAGTAACTCGTGAATAGTAACTCGTGAATAGTAATTTATGAATAGTAACTCGACATGAAAAAGGTAAAAATTTCATAATAAAATCCATACCAATATTTCGGTATAATGATATTGAAAGAATAATATTTCTTAAGCTTATAAATAATTTATTTTAATTGTTTACACTTTACTAAATAATGCATTTAATCATCCTAAAATGCCAAACTCATAAAATTTCATTACCAATAACCAAAACCCTCATCAAAAATCTGCATATACCTCATATAGGATTCTCAAGCCATAAAATCCTATTTTCTAATTTTCTTACTTCACATAACATATTTAATTCATTTACTCATAACTAGTCTATTTTCATGAAAAATACCAAATCAGTTCCAAAAATATTTCTTTTCTGAGATTTAGTAGAACACAGTCTCATATTGAACATATATTTTTCTCAGAATTTTTAAAACTCATTTACTATTTTTCATATGGCCAAAATAATCGAATATTTAGACATTTATCATAAATTATAATTTTATCCAAAAATTCCGAAATTCACAGAGTACACTGATATTATATAGATGTACTTTCAATAAAAATTTTATCAATTTTAGAGTTAACCACAAGGAGTTATAAGCGGTTACTTTTAAAATAGTCTTTTCTCATAAAAATTATAACTCTTAATCTATACATCCAAAAATCAATATTTTTGGACACAATCAATAAAACTCATCAAAATATCATTTCAAAATTTTCTAGAATTTTCTGAAGGTCGGAAGAAGTACGAATTGAAATATATAATAACCCTTAAAATCCCTTACCTCAAAAGAGCAGTACTTCTGACTTGAATATCGGATATAACGCAAAGCAACACTCAAGATATCTAAATAATCACAAAAATATGTTTGATAATATAGAGAAAAAGAAAACTTATAGCAGTCATCCAAGACCAGCCATCCAAGCATGCCAATTCTAAAAAAATATAGCAGTCCACATGTTATTAATACCAACCAAAGTGGGTCCCACTCTATAATTTAATAAAAATTATTTTATATTCCGAAACTTCAATAATTCATATAAAATAGCCATTTTATCAGAAAATTCGAATTACGCGTTTTTTATAGGAAATTTAATTCTCTACAACTTTGCAGAAGAAAGTTTTTCTAAATTCTAAACAGAAATTGATTGAAATCCAAAAACGGACGATTTTACAAGCTATAATCAAATTTCAGTCAAGAAATGGGGTCCACCGACACACAAAACATGTGTTAAACATTTAATACAACAAAAATACTCTTCTTCCTCATATACTCATATATCCCACATTCATTGTAAAACTATCACCATTATTATATTATTAAATATAATAATAAATTATTTTATCAGAAAAGATAAAATATCATTTTTCAACAATTGTCACTTCAAAAATTTTCTTCATCTATATCCACGTAAAATTAATATTTTTCTCATCATATAAATCAATAATTAATTATTCACAAATAATATTACAGAATCAAAGTACTGGCAACCAGGTCATTCCTAGGAAAGAGGGGGCTTTCTAATAAGGATTTCTCCTTATTGGCGCGTAATTAGATGACCAAACCTCTCTTTAGACAGAAAATTTCTAGACATTGCCAATAATGCTATCTAATAATATTATTCTAAATAATATGAATTATTGATCTGATAATGAAGATGATGTGCAGTGACAATTATTGAGCGACAATAATATAAAAAAATCAACGCAGCAATTATTGAATTAATAAAATAAAATATTGAACAGTAATTACTGTAACAATTATTGAGTAGTACCTTCTTACGTAAGGATCAATAATTCAAAAATACTGTACAATACCGTGTGCTACTGTGCAATAACGCATATTACTGTATTTTAACCACCGGGTATTCCAACAGTGTTAACGGTAACAACTACGCCGTTAATTATAAAAACTCAATTTTGTCGTTATCTTCATCCGACAGTTATTCTGTTATGGGGCCCATAAATGACTGCGCCGTCGTACGGATATTTCTGATAAAAAGAATATTCCACGACCAAACGAATATTCCCCGACAACAATGAATATTTTATAGCCACTTGCATATTTTGAAAAAAAAATCATATATCACCTTTAACTTTAACTTTTATCAATTTAACCATTTACTGAATAGTAATTATAAGAAAAATTGAATACTTTTATTTCATAAAATGTAGGGTATTACAGTTATATTATTGAATTTAAACTTGTTGGGCAATCCTTATACTCACCCTTGCTATATCATGATAAAACATTGCATATTAAGGCGAACGCGTCGAATACAAGGAAAGGTTAAAGACAGTTCCAACGTTAGGATATGTGTGCAGCTAAATAGTAGAAGTGTTGTATTTTAAGGTTATGTGTTAAGTAAGTTATGTAATGTGTATTAAGTTAAGGTTACTCGACCTTGGGGAATAGTGTGTAAGTTTAATGTATAAATAATTTATGTTTATATCTTCCGCAAATATAGTAATAGTTGTATAGAATGATCTAACTGGATTCGAGGTAATTTGGGACCTAGATTCGGGGCCCTCACAGGTGAAAATCTGACAGATCAATGTGCAATCAACCCATAGTCAGTACAATTTATGGGTAGCTACAACAGAACTCCTCAAAATATGTACTAGAATACATATAATCAGGGGAATAGGAATCATCCGAATTTGTCGTGGAATAATAATCAGAATCAGCAAGCACCACGACCATCGTATCCCCCAGGATTTCAGAATCAATAACAACCAGTTCAACGTCAAGAAGATAAATCAGATTTAGAGGAGTTGCTATAAACGTATATAATGAGCAACAAGGTAGCCATGAAAAATCAAGCAATGTCAATGAAAACGCAAGAGATAGCTATCAAGAATCTAGAGAATCAGATGGGAAAAATTACATTAGCATTGAAAAATAGACCACAAGGAACGTTACCAAGTGACACCGAAAGAAATTCGAAGGGAAATCATGAACAGTGTCAAGCAATCACCTTGAGAAGTGGAAAACTTTTGGATGGGAAAGGTGCAGAAAATTCAACTATATTGGATGACAAAATTAATGACAACAAAGTGATTGAAGAAAAATAGGGTGAGGATAAGCAAATTGAGAAAACAAAGCTAGATGATAAGTCAGTTGTGTATCCTCCACCATCGTTTCAGTAGAGAATCCAAAAAATAGAAATTAGATAAGCAGTTCGCAAAATTTTTGAAAGTTTTTAAGAAACTTCATATTAATATCCCGTTCGTAGAAGCCCTCGAGCAGATGCCGAGTTATGCAAAATTCATGAAAGGGATTTTGTCAAGGAAAAAGAAATTGGAAGAATTCGAGACAGTGGCATTAACAGAGGAGTGTAGTGCGGTATTACAGCAAAATTTGCCACCAAAGTTGAAAGATCCGGGGAGTTTCACCATTCTGTGCACGATTGGGAATATGACATTCAATAAATGTTTATGTGATTTGGGAGTGAGTATGAACCTTATGTCGTTATCAGTTTATACAAAATTGGGTTTGCCAGCTCCAAATCCTACGAACATCTCTTTACAGTTGGCAGATAGGTCGGTCACGTACTTGAGAGGCATTATGGAGGACATATTGGTTAAGGTAGACAAGTTCATATTCCCCGTGGATTTCATTATTCTGGATTTTGAGGAAGATAAGAATATCCCAATCATCCTCATGAGACCGTTTTTGGCTACGGGTAGGACACTCATCGACGTAAAAAAAGGTGAATTAACGATGAGGGTCCAAGATCAAGAAGTAATATTCAACGTTTTCAAGGCCATGAAATTTCCTATGAATGAAGAAGATTGTTTCCAGATGGACATTATTGATCAGATAATCAGTGAAGACTTGGGAAAGAGTTTGGTTAACGATCCATTGGAAATGACTTTATTGGGAGATGAAGAATCAGATGATCCGAAATTTGTGGACTACTTCCAGATGCTGGACTCCTTGCCTCGAGTGAGCAGATTTAGAGCACCTTCTGAACCATTGCAAACGGATGAAAAAGCCACAGCAAGGATGAGACCATCATTGGAGCCGCCACCGACTATTGAACTTAAGCCACTCCCTAAACACCTCAGGTATGCATACTTAGGACATTTTAATTCGTTACCTGTTATTATTTCTGCTGTACTTAACGAATTACAGGGAAAAAAAGTTGTTGAGAGTGCTTAGGGACCACAAATCGGCTATAGGATGGACAATCGCGGATATCAAACGAATCAGCCCATCCGTTTGCATGCATAAAAACTTGATAGAAGACGATGCAAGACCGACAGTGGAGCAACAGAGACTGCTTTACCCAATCATGAAAGAAGTGGCAAGAAAGAAATCCTGAAATGGTTGGATGCGGGTATCATTTACCTGATTTTAGATAGTAAGTGGGTCAGTCCGGTGCAATGTGTGCCGAAAAAGGGAGGAATGATCGTGGTTCAGAACGATGACAATAAGCTAATTCTAACAAGGACATTGTCTAGTTAGAGGACTACAAGAAGTTGAATAAGGCGACCCGCAAAGATCACTTTCAGTTACTCTTTATCGATCAAATGTTGGATAGATTAGCGGGACATGAGTACGTTTTCTTATTTGATGGATATTAAGGTTATAATCAGATCATCATCGTTCCTGAAGATCAAGAGAAGACTACTTTCACGTGCCCATACGGCACATTCGTATTTAGGAGAACGTCGTTCAGCTTATGTAATGCACCCGCTACCTTCCAGAGGTGTATGATGGCCATCTTTTCTAATATGGTGGAGAAAAATATGGAAGTCTTCATGGACGACTTCTCTGTCTATGGGGATTATTTTGATGCTTATCTGTATAATTTGGTAATGGTCTTACAAAGATGCACTGACACGAATCTGGTCCTTAATTAGGAAAAGTGCCACTTCATGGTTGAAGAATGAATAATTTTGGGGCACAAGGTCTCGGCTCAAGGATTAGAAGTTAGAAATAATTGAAAAGCTTCCTCCACCGAGTTCAGATAAGGGAATTAGAAGTTTTCTAGGACATACTGGGTTCTACAGGAGATTCATAAAGGACTTCTCTAAAATTGCAAAAGCTTTGTGCAGTCTTTTAGAGATGGATTCAGTTTTCAAGTTTGATGAAGAGTGTAAATTGGCATTCTAGTTGTTGAAAATGAAATTGACCACAACTCCCGTCATCGTCGCGGCGGATTACACCATGCCCTTCGAGTTAATGTATGATGCAAGCGACTATTCGGTTGGGGCTATTTTGGGTAAACGTCGAGGGAAGGTATTTCATGTCATATATTATGCAAGTAAGACACTCACGGAGACACAAATGAACTACAAAACTATGAAAAATGAATTGCTTGCAGTATTATATGCGTTCGATAAATTCTTGGCGTACTTGATCGGGACAAAGGTAGTAGTTTATACAAATCACTCGGCCATTCGGTACTTAATTTCAAAAAAAAAGATGCTAAGCCACGCCTTATCCGATGGATTCTCCTTTTATAAGAGTTTGATTTAGAAATAAAGGATAGAAAGGGGACGAAAATCCAAGTCGCCGATCATTTGTCTAGGCTAGAAAATCAAAATAAAAAGGAAGAGGACAAGTGTCTAATCAACGAGTCATTCCCGAATGAGCAACTTTTTGGGATAACTACAGAATTTCCATGGTACGTGGCCTTCGTGAATTATCTAGTGAGAAACGTTCTTCCCCCTGATCTTACACGATAATAGAAAAAGAAGTTTCTTCATGACGTCAAGTGGTATATGTGGGATGAGCCTTACTTATTCAAACAGTGCTCCGACAAGATGATCAGACGATGTGTGCCCTACAGTGAAGTGAGGAACATACTACATTAATGCCACTCATCTGGATATGGGGGACAATATAGTAGTGAGAGAACAACGGCGAAAGTGCTTCAAGCCGGGTTTTATTGGCCTACATTATTCAAAGACGCCCACCAATTTGTTGAAACATGTGATAGATGTGAACGGGTGGGCAACATATCGAAAAGGAATGAGATGCCACTTCAAACAATTTTAGAAGTGGGTATGGAAACCATCTGAGAAAATCCGTACATCACAAATAAATTTATAAGCCACTTACAGATGAAAATGTCCATCAGAGGGAACCAAATCTAGATCTAATAGATTGAATCTATGATCACATGATTCCTAGGCTCACATGATGCCGCAATTTGTATGAAAGCAGTAAGCAAATATATATATATATATATATATATATATATATATATATATATATATATATAATATATATATATATATATCATAAGCCACCACGAAGCACCTCCATGGGAGATCAAAAAATGTAAATAAAGATGTAAAAGCCATCAACCGTCACGGAGGAAACTCCAGGTGGGACGAAACATAAATAAAGTTGTAAAAGTGATCAACCGACACGAAGTAAACTCTAGGAGAGATGAAATATATATATATATATATATATATATAATATATATATATATATATATATAAAAGCAAGTAAACGCTCCAGATGTAAAATCTAGGCTCATCGAACAAAGTCCGACAACAGTTAACATATATAAGTGTATATATATATATATATATCTCTGTGTGTGTGTGTATATTAAAGCAGTAAACGTTCCGAACATAAGTCTAGGCTCATCGAACAAAGTTCGACACACAGTTCATATATATATATATATATATATATATATATATATATATACAAAAGCAAATAAACACTCCAGACCGAAGTCTAGGCTCAATCGAGGCATAACTCGATAATGTTCGCCCATATATAAATATATATATATATATATATATATATATATATATATTTATATATACATATATATATATATAAATATATAAATGTATATGTATATATAAACTGAAATAAAACCACGGACCGAAGTCCGGACAAACACACGCAACACATCTCTCAACGTGAAGAAGGGTGTGTGCAAAGATGAAGAGAAATGCTTTAAAGTGTGTGAGAAGGCGTACAGTGGGCTGCCAAAGAAGACTTTTATATCTTTAACATAGATGAACACTTGGCTCTCGCCGGTACAAAAGTAGTTATATGTGAGCTCACAAGTGTTTAAAATGAGAAAACACTTAATGTATGGTGAGTACGGAGCAAATTTGATAGCTCTTCCTCGCCTTTTTTTTCTTATAAATGGCCACCCCAAGCCCCCTATTTGTAGAGGGGGGAGCCGCAGGTGTACCTGTGGCTATCCGAGTTACCCCAGGCTTCGTGGGTCCCGTCGTCTCGAAGTACGTGCACGTATGCATTATAATGTCCGCTCAAACTTTCAAAATTGTAATTCGGGCATCCGATTGAGGTATGTAAGACCTATTTCAGATAGCCGTTGTCGAGAGTTACACAATGGCATGGGATTAGAGGTTGCACGAAGTTAGGAAGATGGGACGAGGCCCTCTGGTCTTTAAGCTTCAAATTCTATCTGTTACCCTGCGTAATAGTCACTCGGGATTGGTTTTTCTTGGCTCTTGTGGGACATTATTGTGTAGAAGTGTATGTATGGAATGTTGAGATGGTACGGTGTGGCATCAAGGTGGCAAGATGATGACTTTGCCCCTCACTGGGGTTATCGCCAGTTTGGGCTGATAAAGCAGATGTTGCTAAGGGATATCGCTGAGATTTGACCGCTTCAAGTGTTGAAGGTCCTCAGTGTCATCTTTGAGGTGTGTCTATCTTCCTGAGATTATGTCTGAGTTTTGTACTGAGTGCCTTGGTGTGAGCGCCGAGGTTGAAGCTGATTCCATACATTTGAAACAAGCATTTCCGGGTTTATCTCCGGAACTGCAACTGCCTTTCTTGGGGTTATCACCAAGGTTGGTAAATGCTAATCCCATGGTTGGGACTGAGACTGGATACCTCGGGGTTATCCTTGAGATTAATCGGTCTTCTCCGATGGAATTTTCGGTATTAGAACTACATGCCTCGGGGTTATCTCTGAGGTTGGAACTGTTACTCCCGGTGTGTGTTCTGGGGTTGAGACTGAACTTTCGGTGGTATCCGGACTTGATGTGAATTGTCTTTCAGGGTTATCTATGAAAGATGAACCTGCCCTCCTTAAATGTCAGTGACAGGTGTGAAAATTTTTTTGAGTGTCTACAGATGCCCCTCTTTAACATATTCATGCACTGCAATGCATGGATAGGGTAAAGAATCCTAGACACTTGAAATGCAACATGATGCAAATGTATGATGCATGTGTGCGGGGTTGTTGCCCAATATGCTGGGGATAATTGTCGGCTCCTTGTAGCTTCTATCGAGAATTGGCAACTATGAACCAATTGGATGTGTGATACAACTATTTTAGGATGTTGACGTTGGGGCTATCACCAAAGTCCTTAATCCTTGATGCAGACTTAATTCTGAAGATGTGCCTCTTATGTGTAAGAGATTTGTGGGGATAAAGCTTTGTCTATTTGAGGATGTGTATAACATATTCCATCATCAATCCTCCTTGATGATGTTGACCTTTCCTAGTTTGTATCGCTATGATATGTCAAGGTCCTGTTGGATTTACTGCCAACATCATATGCTGTCAAGGTTGCCTGACCTTCATTGACGTGTATTTCATCGACGTGTGAATCAACGGATCAAAACCCTATTAGGCAGACTGTCAAGGCTACTTGACCTTCGATAACGTGTGAATCAATGGCTGATATACGTTGTAACCCCCACCGGGGTTTGAACTTCAAAATGCATTATGACCCTCGCTGGGGGTCGTTTGATCCTCGCTGATGTGTGTATCAACGGCTGAAATTATCGGATGGCTTTTGACGCTTCGTTGGATTTACTTGCCAACGGTTATAGTGTTGCCAAGGCTGTTTGACCTTCGTTAATATGTGTGTCAACGGATGACATTGTATTGTAACCCCCGCCAAGGATAAGGTTTTGTAGTCTGCGTTGTGACCCCCACCGGGGATCGTTTGATCCTCGCTGATGTGTGTATCAACGGCTAAAATTATCGGATGGCTTCTGACGCTTCATTGGATTTACTTGCCAACGGTTATAGTGTTGCTAAGGCTACTTGACCTTCATTGATATGTGTGTCAACGGATGACATTACGTTGTAACCCCCGTCGGGGATCATTTGAAAATAGGGTGACGACCCTGAATTGGTGGCACTGGACCTGCGCAAGGTATTGCCGAGCGTGACTTGTAACATTTGAGATCATTGGCATAGTGTACCCTGTGCTTAGGTGAATACCAATGAATGACGTGCAGGCCCAAAGTCCAATCTGAGAAGACCAGGATTTGTAAGCTTTTCCACTCAATCGCGTAGCATTTTTATTCCTGATTTGACATTTTCAGTCTATGAGAACTACTTTGCAGCTCGAACTGGATCGAGCCAGAGGGTTGGGACCTATATAGGGGTGCCGCAGGTACACCTACTGTAGTCGTAGATGGACCAACGGCCAACCGTGGATACTAAAGGCCCGCATATTTCTTTCATAAGTCATTTTCAAGTTGCGCCGCGAAGGAAATCTGAGAGCTCTTCTTCAGGTCTACTAAGTTCAAATTCTGTCACCGTACAAGTCTTCTACACTGTCCTAGTAACGTATGCATGTATTTTTTTTCCAATTTTTATCCGTTGGAAAATGACTTATCACATGAAATGCAGCTAAACACATAGTAGTGATTATGTATACTCAAATGACTTGATAAAAAATATGCAACACAGTAAATGTTAGTATTAAACCATGCTTAACATAATGATGTGAAAAAATTTAACTTTTGAGACAGTCAAGTTGACACCTTTTTATGCTATTTCTTATCTTATTTGAGGACAAGTGAGCAAAAGGTAAAAAGGCAAAGTACTCCTGGTATTGAGGTTAACCTTATGGATTGATGACTTTGATTTTTAATGCATATATTATGTATATGAATGTGGGCAGGTGTACTACTGAATGGCCACCTAGTCATTGCCTATGTGCATGTGGATAGTCCGATTTACAAAGGGACTACGGCAAAATTTTTCAAAAATGTAGGCATATGCATAGTGACGCATTTTTAACTCTACTGTGGATGTATGTTAAGGTAAATGCATGCATGCATGTAGTCATAAGATGCATTTTGAAAAGCTCTAAATTAGAAAATATCACACCCTTTCTGAGGTGATTTGGAAACTTGTTGTCCAGATATTATGAATTCGAATCAGCCGAGTAGTTCCCGCAGGACTACTTCTGGTGTATAGAGGAGGGCTTTTGAAGTGCCTCGACCCCGTTCTGTTAGACAGCCTCGTCGGTTGGTGGAGGCGGTGATATGTCCAGTCCATGTTAATGTACCGAATGTTGGAGACGAATGGGAAGATGTTCTGGTTGCGGACTCTGCTCCTGCTACACATGTTCCCCGTAGGGACCTCCCGAGTATTTAGGTGGCAAACCCAGAGCTTTTGGGTGATTTGAGTCGACATCCCTCGATGTATTTGCATGCCAACGAGGTATGACGTTAGATCTTAATCTTCCTTCTTTCCTATTGATGAGGATGAAAGGGTTTTCATGTTGATCTGTATTTCATATAGGTTCCCGGCTTTACACAGCCTTGAGGGAACTGGTTCAGTATACACTTCATGTACCAGGAACTTCATCCTAACTATAGAGCGATTGTGCATGACTGGGGATTTGGAGCATTCTTTTCCATCCTTCCCCGCTGTTGTCCCTGTGGTTACCTCAGGGCATTGTCTGAGCGCTAGTTTCACCAGACTCAGTCACTCCATCTGCTGGACTGTGAGGTGATGATGACGCCGATGGATTGGCGATTTATCACAGGTATAGAGTTTGGAGGGGCACAAGTACCTTACATGGTGAATATTATCCCTACTGTCATCTGATCCTTGTTAGGAGTTTTGGTTGAGGCGCTCAAGGGCAGGATCGTCCGTGCAGGTCCTCTGAGCGTAGATACTATAAGTGGGCTATTGAGCGAGCCCATGCCAGATGATGTTAGAGTCAGGGATCACATTCTTCGACGATTGTTCCTGATGATCATTAGAAGCTGCTTCATAGCAAATAACTCTTCTACGGTGTCGTTCGCTTTGACCAGCGCCACGCGTCATGTGGACCATATTGAAGAATATGATTGGGGTTCCACACCTTTGCCTATTTCCTCAGAGGGATGCGTATATTGAGGCTTAGTTAGGATTCTACCAATTTTTTTTATTGAGTATTTCTCTTATCATTTCCCATTTATAGGTTAAGAGTGTTTACTTACCGCAAATGTTTTGCCATTGTGTTAGCAGTTTTGGGCCTATGAAAGGCTCACATGCTTGCGTCTGCTGAGTGTGTTAGGTTTAGATACCTATCCACGAGGACAACGATGGCATCATTCCATATTGGCAGAGGTCCCTATAGTTGAGGGTTTCACTCATTGCCACCTACAGCTGGAATTGTTGACAGCTGATGTCATCACATGGATTCCCTATTCTGGGGAGCATTTGGCCATCGGATTCATGGATAGGTACCCGACTGGCGTCGAGTATGTGATTTCCACCCGAAGAATTCCTCTCTTCACAGATGGATGATGGGAGATCTATCCAGGAGAGTGTGCTATTAGGAGCACCACAGGTGAGATTCGTATACCAATCTTGCCTCCTGCCAGACATTATTGGCCTGTGTCGCAGTCACCCGTCCTTGATATCCCATTGTTGGGGGTTGACAGTTTTGCATTATCTGAAGGTCCCTACACTCAGGACCCGCGCCACTCAGTTTATGGGGGATATGGTTCTAGGATCCGTGATGATGACGGATTGGCTAGCATTTGTCCGAGATCCGACTCATGTGACATTGATTGACAGTTTGACCCAGCAACTGAACCGGGCACATTTCTTTATCTGGCATTTGGACAGAGATCCGGTAGACGAAGATTCGTTTGATCCTTCTAGCTCAGGCACTGGCCCCTCAGATGACCTATTTAGCTTTGCTGTAGTAGATCCTCCTCTGTATAGGCCTGACATCCCTGTTGATAGAGATCAAGTGACTCAGGAGGAGTTACATCAGGTGGACAGGATTGATGATGTAGACATCGATACCATTGTCTTCTTTTGATGTGTATTCTCATTATCTCTTTTGATAGGCCTCTGTTAGCTATTGGGTGGTTGTGCCCCATTCTCGCTATATCTTTTGATAGACCTCTATTAGTAGTAGGGTGTCTGTGCCTCATTTTCCTGTATTTTTAGTTGTACAGAGATGATGTATTAGATGATGATGTACTTAGGAATGTATGCATAGTTTTTAATTCCATATATCATATTGCCATCTATTATCTATAATGCATGTATCATGTTATGCATATATATGTATTTCCAGAGATATTCAGTATTGACCCCTGGATGGCCTTATGACACAGCCCGCACAGGTGTCTTGTGTGGCGTCTAGTATGCGATCGTGGTATGATAGCATATCACCATCATACAGGGTGATCATAGTTCACTTGTTGCAGCATACTATGACCCTGTTGATATTTCAGGTTCCCACAGGATTCGTGGATGGCATGCTGGAGCACTAGGTATCAAAGAGGCATATTTTCTGATTTGGGACCCATGAGTTGACTCCCACTCTAGAGGAGTACGTACAGTCGACGATGCTGCCACTGGATAGACCTTGCGTGCATATGGATTTGGGTTACATGAGTCGACGGTTCATGACCCTTACTAGATTAAGGCGTATGATGGTGCAGGATAAGCTTACATCTGGCCACATTATATCCCAGCGTTTTCTATTTCACAGATTTGGCTCTGAGGATAGTTATACACGACATTCCGGGGATTTCACCACACCGGAGGATCATTGGCATTTGGCCAGGGTAGATGTACTATTACTATGCGTAATGTCATATGTCTACATGCCACATTATATGGATGAGTTGGACATAGGAGTTATCATGGCAGTGAGAGCTCTCAGGGAGGGTCATACCATCATATCGATGATCATAGAAGAGACTCTAAGGTCAGCTATATACTGCTGCACTTATTCGATAGGAGTGTTTGCGGGAAACTCGGTCACTCGTCACACTTGAAACCGATTGGCAGTTTTAGACAGAATGGGTATTGTTTCACCCATGAGATAGCCATGCCATACTCCTTTCATCCTGCGAAGTGTTTGGACGTTATGTCTTGGTCGGTATTTTTTACGAAGATCAGTGATCCGTTTAGTGGTCAGGGATCAGCTCACCTTACAGCTTTATTACTCACGCTCCGGGCATGGATTATCTCCCTCTAGCTGGTTTGAGGGGGCATGACTACATATCATCCGATGGTCGTGATGTCGCAGTTTGACCAGTTCCAGGACTTTCATCCTTTCGAGGGGGCGCTGGGTCAGCGTTTAGCTTCTCGCTATCTTTCAGCAGAGGACCGATCCCATGTGTATGCTTGTTGGGATCAGCGTGAAATAGCTTCCTTGTCTATTAGTCATCCAGGTTCTTCTGCAGAGTATTTTGCATGGATGAAGACAGAGACTTCATTGGCTGCGATAGAATCCACAGTGCCAAGTGGTGATTCAGACGATGTAGAGCCCATGGAGGACATCGATTCCCACATTGAGGAGGAGTTAGGTGTTAGGTTGCCAGCATCTCCTTTAGATTCTCCCAGTACTAGTACTGTTGTGATTCAGCATTCAGCACAGTACTTTTAGCAGAGTCTTCATCTGATGAACTTCGAGAGAGATCAGGCTAGAACCTTGATGTTGACTACATTTTATGGGAGAGACGCAGCTCTGTTAGAGAGAGATGAGGCATTATCTCACAGAGATGTCGTTGTTGTTAAGCGGGATGAGGCTAGATCAGCCAGAGATGCAGTGATAGTTGATCGAGATAGTGCCATATCTGCTTGGGATGTAGCCATCGCAGATAGTACTGTAGTGATCTCCCTTACCACTGGCATGATTGTAGAGATGAGCACTTACATTGATGAGCATATGGTCACCATGCAGATGGCTGCACATCTATTGGGTCGTGTGGATATCCTCGTTCAGGAGACCACAGCTTCGCCTCCTTCTTCTAAGAGGGATGCCATGTTGGGCTTGTTAGCTTGCATATACCCTGACTTATAGATGGGCTTGTATTTTCTTGCACAAACTAGCATGGCCATTTTGTCATGTACATATTACATTGTGTATATCAAACAACATTATATATAGCAGGGAAATATATTTTTGATCACTTCCCTTTTAGATATGCTCTGATACTTGCTTGATATTTTTCCTGCTTCTTTAGGGCTTATGATCTTGATGTATTCTGAATTCCTCCTGGATGGATGGACATTAAGTTGTCTCTGGACAGTTCAGAATGGATCATTGATCTGTGTGTATCCCTACCAACTTTGCTGTCTTGGGACTGGTTTCTGTATGGAAATATGGAGAGGAGTGTGGCTTTCCTCTCTGAGATTGACTGCACCACTGATGGTCGCCTGTATCGCTATTTAGGAGGAGCCTAGTTAATTCGATCTCTTATGGACTGGTGTTTCTCTTCAAGGTACAATCGCAGCTTAGATGGTCGCCGAATATCCTATTTAGGAGGAGTTTAGGTAATTCCATCCCTTTGGTCTGAAGCCAATGAAATGTGGTGGATTGAAGGAAGATCCCAGTGCCGTTGACAATTATTTCTGTTTTGGTAGGGGGTAAGACCGAACCATGAATGGCTTCCGACGTACTCCTATTGAAGAGGAGACCAGGTCTGCCTAGATCGAAATTGGTGTAAGAGGTTCAACGCTGTATGTAGCAGAAAGGATGTAGAAATATTTTTGTTGTTTTTTTTTTGTAAGGAGAAGGGGGTATAAATGTTTTTGTTATTTTTGTTTTATTGCGACTGGGCCATATGAAATGGTTGCCTACGTACTCCTATTGAAGAGGAGATCAGGTCGGCGTAGTTCGCCCCTCAGGACGAGTTGAAAAGCATGATCCCATGTGCAAGTCAGACTGCGGGGAATAGAAAGTTTAATACTATGTTGAGGATAAACTGCAGGTGTGAAAAGTTTGATCCCATGTTTGGGGAAACAAACTGCAAATGCGAAAGGTTCAATCCCTGGTGGGATGACCGAAGTTATAGGAACGCATTGAAGCTAGGCTGCTGGCTTGAAAAGTATGTTTCCCTGAGGGGCAAAGTTTGGAAAAGAATTGTATGTGGTAAAGGGTTAAAGAATCGGAATGACTGGTGATCTGATGATCCAACACTAGGATGTTTGCTTGATGGTAACTTCAGACATAGTACCGTTTCACAGTGTCCGAGTTGATGAGTTGCGGAAATTCATCGTCATCTATTTCTTGCAATCTGAGAGCGCCTCCTGTCAATACTTCCTTGACAACAAATGGGCCTTCCCAGTTAGGAGTGAATTTTCCCTTAGATTGATCTTGGTTGTCAATGATCTTCTTCAAAACAAAGTCATGTAATTTAAACTACAGTACCCGGACTTTTTTGTTATAGGATCTGGCGATCCTTTGTTGATATAATTGACCATGAAAGATAGTCACGGTTCACCTTTCGTCTATTAGAGATAATTGGTGAAACCTGTCTTGAGTAGCCGATATTATTTCGGTAGAAATCTTGGATACGGGAAATGGCATTCCAATAGCATGGTACGGAGTGTTGCTTACTTCCAAGGCATAAAAACTGATCGGTTCAACATCTGAATTGACGTTAATGTATGGTATGTCACCATGTTGAGGACATTCCGGTTCAGCGTTCACCGTGACTAGGCTATTTTTGATAACGTATTTCAGTTGTTGATGAAGGGTGGAGGGGACTGCCCCGGCCATATGAATCCACGGTCTTCCCAAGAGCAGGTTGTATCCTGAATATATCTCGAGTACGTGAAAAGACACGCATAATGTGTGGGGACCAATTTCGATTGGCAGCTCAATTACTTTAACCGAATTCTGGCGGGCTCCATCAAAAGCTTTGATAACTGTATGGCTGCTCCGGATTCAGTTGAGATTGACATTCATCTTCAACAATGTAGCGTATGGACATATATTTAGAGATGAACCTCCATCTATCAAGACTCCAGCTAGCATATACCCGGAGGACAAGACCGCAATGTGTAACGGCTTGCAATGATCGGTCCCTTCCGGTGGTATATCATCATTAGTGAAGGATATCACATTGTTGTTGAAAATGTGATCAACCAAATGTTGAAACTTTTCCATATCCATTGATTTTGGTAGATAGGCTTCTTCCAAAACCTTCAGTAAGATCTTCCGGTGATCCTCAGAAGTCAAGACCAAGTCCAAAATTAAGATTTAGTGTGGAGCTTCTCTTAAGCTTAAAACCACCTTGGCTTCGTTATGACTCATAGTGCGGAGGAATTTTTCAATCTTCTCCATGGGTATTTTCCCATTTCATTTGATGGTAGACTTCATCACCCATTGGGGAAGATACAGTGGATTTTCCTTCGACATTGCAGCAGTTGTATGCGAGGTGGATCCTTCAGCTATTCCATAATTCCATGGAACTCTCTGTAAGTTGACAATAGGATATTGTGCTCTGCATGATAAGTTGATTGGCTCTGGAGCAGCCACTTTCAAAGGATTAGTGCTTCCTCTAAGCTGAATTGCTGGTATTGTGAGTGGTTTGCCAGTGTCATCAGCCTCAGTGGATATAACTGCTACCAATTCCTTCTACTTAGTAGGACAGGTATTCTCATTCTCACGTAGCACAATATCATCGTCTGCTAGTTGCAGGACACCGCTATAAATTAGATTCTGGAAAAGGTGGCGGAGTGCCCAGCATTCTTTTATGATGTAACCGCGAGAATGAGAGTGATATTGACATACTCCATCAGAATTATATCATCCTGAATGGGGATTAATTGGAGGTATAAGGGAAGTGATCCTTCCTTCATTGATTAGCATTTGAAGGATTTCCTCCATAGGTTGGCCTAGGTATGTAAATTTCCTTCAATTGGCAAAATCCCGACGGGCTTTGGCATTCACTCTCTTTTCACTTTGTCCTCCAGCATTTCATTTTCTGATGGTAACGAAGGAATATTCATGACAAGAGGAAGCAGACTAGCATGCTCCTAGCTGACTAATTGGCGTGTAACTTGATGCTGATAGATCACCAGTTCTGCCAATTGCTCAATCTACTTGCACAGAGCTTTCATCTTCCGTTCCATTACAAACTGGAACTTGGCATAATCCCATTTGTCAACACCGTCCTCGCCGTTGAAACTGGAACTCTGTCCATTGCTCCAATTAATCATGTTGATCTCTTCTTCTTTGTGTTGAGGAAGAGGATAGTCTTGTACGTGAGGTTGATTTGGTTTAGGGACCACGATCTCACCATTGTCTATCAGGTCTTGGATTTTGTGTTTGAAGGCCCAACAATCTTGAGTATCATGTTCAGGTGCGCTGGCATGATAAGCACATTTCCGAGCAGCATTGAAACCCCTCCTATTAGGGCTGGCTGGTGGAAGAAGATGCGTCATTTTATTCTGCATTGTCAGAAGAGTGAGAATTTCTCGAGTGAGTCCCCTAAGGGTGTGAATACTCGAGAGCATTTGACTTCTCCACTTTTTGGTGTTGGAGGGTTCAAAGACTGTGCTTGAAAGGGAGTATAATTTCTCCACTGGATAGGCATGTTCTGATTTCCTTTTTGACCCTGTAGTATCAAGGAAACATCCTCATCTTTCTTTTTATGGACCCTCCGGGGGTTGTACCTATAATTTCTGGATTGGATGTGCTCAGCAACAGCTTTAAGGGCCGCTAGGTCTTGAATATTTCCTGACTTCAATCCCATCTCAGCCATCTCCCCGTGTTTGATCATTTAAGAAAATGGTTTACCGATGCTGGCTAAGACTCTTCCATAGAAAGGAGCTTCTTGTATGTTTATGAAGGTCATAACCATTTCTGATTCTGTCATGGAAGAAATAACTTGGGCAGCAAAGCACCTCCACCTCTGAGCATATTCTCTGAAAGACTCATTAGACTATTTCTTAACCTTGGTAATCTGGTACCAGTCAGGAGCCATCTGAGACAGAAAGTTGTATTGTGTGAGGAAGGCGTGTGCTAGCTCTTCCCAGCTATGGATCTTTGAGTTGTCTAATCTGGTATACCACAAACGGGCTTCTCTAGTCAAACTCTTCTGGAACAGCTGCAATCTGAGCTTCTTGTCCTCTGCATAAGATCCAAGTTCTCCAATAAACACCTTCAAATCTGTGTAAGGATCTCCTAACCCGTCATACATTTTGAAGTCACGAGTCTTAAACTTTTCTGGATAATGAACACCAGGGAATATACATAGGTCAGCATATGAAACACTCTCGTGTGCTCCAATTCATTTGATAGCGCGAAGGGTTTCTTCTATTTGAAGGACTGTCTTTCTAATGTCACCAGTGTCTAGATCTCCTGTGAGATGGGTGGCATCATGAATTTTGCTAGTCGAATCCTACTGTAGTTCACGTATCGTAATGGCTTGAATTTTCCCCTTGTGTAGAGGATTCAGCATGTATGGGTATCTTTGGACCCTAAGTAGACTGGTGTAGTTCTTTAAGCAGAATAGCCAAATTTGTAATTTGTTTGCTTAATCTGTCAAATTCTTTGCGAGAAACTGGATTAAGGTCAGTTTGGTCGGATGACGACATAAGTGACTGTAGGCTCGCGACCTTTTTGGATTTTGACCGGGTAGAAATTTTATCCTGCAAAACGGATGTTAGCTGGTTGTAATGATAGCATGTTAATTTAAATATGTATGTATACACATTTCTTCATATTTCTAATTACATGGAGATGAATATGGCATGAAATTACAAGTAATTTACTTTACAAGTAATAAAAAAGCATGAAGAGACATTCCTTCGTGTTTGGTTTATCAGAGACTGACATATCTTAGGTTACTCTCGCGGCTTTTTGGCATGAAGGTTCCCAAATCATCGTAATTTACTCAACGGGAAATTAATCTGGTCTTTCAACTGGAGCGAATTTGGGTGGTGCCTTTCTTGAGCCTCGTTGGAATTAGTCTTCTTACGAGTCCAGTAATCAAACACCGACAAGATAGCATACATTCACATACATCGCGTCTCACCATATGAAAATGATGACATGTGCGAAGCACTAATATCACAAGCAGATATAGTGCGAAGCACTAAGTGTAGTAAGTAAATGCATTAGTACACATTCATTCAAATGTAAATGCAACATCCACACAAAAGCAGATAACAGTTTTGAAAAGATTGTAATAGCGGCTTAAGTCCTCTTACTGGAGTCCCCAGCAGAGTCACCACATGTCGACGTCGGGATTTTTAGTTGTTCCTTTTCGTTACTTGTTCTTCGGTGTTCTCATTTTAGGTGAGATTTGTTTGAAAAACAAGTGAAAAAGGTCCAACACGTATAATGTCGACGATGGACTGTTAAGAGTTGCCAGTTGGTTTTTTAAATGGTTGTACCAACACAACCGAGAAAATGTTTGCACATTAACCCAGTGATGTGACACTGCTAAACGGGTCGGTGAAACCGAGATTCATTAGGGTACGGGGACTTGATTATTCTGAAGGAAGGTGTTAGGCACCCCCCCCCCCCGACATCTGTGTTACCACGGTGACCGCCACTTTTCAAGAAACTGTTATATGAATGTGTGTGTGGGTCAATGTGCTGTTTATTTGCAAGTAGTGCGAGGCCTCGTTCGCACCTATCTACACAGGGTTTGAATTTATCTAAAAATTTAATTTTTAGCAAAATATAGCAGTGATGTTTTATAAAATAGGTTTTTCAAACCCTTGTGCTCAATAGTAATTGAGACCTTTTACACTTCCATTTTATTAAGTGTTCGACTTGATTGTTTTTATTTTCGAGATGTGAAGCATCTATAAGAAAATAATGTACAAAATAATGCCAAACTCCTCGTGGGTATGAAAACAATATGAGGAAATCTGTACACCACAAATAAATTTACAAGCCACTTACAACTTAAAATGTCAATCACGGGAACCGAATCTAAATCCAGTTAACTGAATCTGTGATCACATGATTCTTAGGCTCACAGGAAGCCGCAATTTGTATGAAAACAGTAAGCAAGTATATATATAAAAGTTGTATATATATATATATATATATAGACATGATCAGCCACCACGAAGCATGTCCATGGGGGATCAGAAAATGTAAATAAAGCTGTAAAAGCCATCAACCGCCAGGTAGGAAACTCCAGGCGGGACGAAACGTAAATAAAACTGTAAAAGCGATCAACCTCCACGAAGTAAACTCTAGGCGGGATGAAATATATATGTATATATATATATATATATATATATATATATATATATATATATATATATACACACACACACACACACTTATATATATAAACTGTTGTCGAACTCTGTTCGATGAGCCTAGATTTTACATCCGGTGCGTTTATCGCTTTTATATATATATATATATATATATATATATATATATATATATATATATATATATATATATATATATATATTAAAGTAGTAAACGCTCCAAACATAAATCCAGGCTTATCGAACAAAGTTCGACACACAACTCATATATATATAAATATATATATATATATATACAAAAGCAAGTAAACGCTCCAGACCGAAGTCTGGGCTCAATCAAGGCATAACTCGATAATATTAGTCTCTCTCTCTCTCTCTCTATATATATATATATATTTATATATATATATATACAAACTGAAATAAAACCACGGACCGAAGTCCGGGCAAACACACGCAACACAACTCTCAACGTGAAGAAGGGTGTGTCTAAAGATGAAGAGAAATGATTTACAGTGTGTGAGAGGCTTACAGTGGGCTACAAAAGAAGACTTCTATATCTTTAAAGTGGATGAACACTCAGCTCCCGCCGGAACAAAAGTAGCTATATGTGGGCTCACAACTGTTTAAAATGAGAAAGCACTCAGTATATGGTGAGTACGGAGCAAATTTGACAGGGCTTCCTCGCCTTTTTGTTCTTACAAATGGCCACCCCAAGCCCTCTATTTATAGAGGGGGGAGCCGCAGGTGTAGCAGTAGTTGTACCTGCGGCTACCTGGGTTACCCCGGGCTATACGGATCCTACCGTCTAGAAGTACGTGCACGCATGCAGTGAAATGTCCGCTCAAACTTTTAGAATTGCAATCCGGGCATCCGATTGAGGCATGGAAGACTTATTTCGGACCGCCATTGTCGAGAGTTATGCAATGTCATAGGATTAGAGGTTTTACGAAGTCAGGAAGTGTTAGGTTTGTAATATTCATGAAGGCAATCAAATTGCACAAAATAAGCAGAAACGTGGAAACATCAGAGTTTTAAAATTTTACAAACCATATACCCGGATCATCCTTTAGGCACAATTATTAATTAAACGAAAATATGAAGAACAAGAATCATACCCTTGAAGTTTCAAGCTTCCTCAGGCACAAGTTCATCTCCAATCCTTTTTGCGTTCATCTTGAATCCACCGGGTTTGGTTACTTCCTTTGATTAACGTTAGCCACCCAAGTGTTTGGCCTCTAGAGGTGATCCACCAACAAAGAAGAAAGATTCAAGAAGATGAGTGTGTGGTAAAACCCTAGTTTTTCTATCTCTCATAGAAAAGGAGTGTACTCTCCAACAATTGGAATCACGTCTATTGTGAAAAAGTCAACAACCCATACCACACATAATAAGACTCCTCTTATTTATAGATGTGGGCAACCCTCCTTAACAATTAAGAAATTATGTTTTATTTTAATTAATTAAATTCCTCTAATTAATTAGGCTCTCAATCTTACTAGGAATATTTAATTAAACTCTTTTAATTAACAAGTCTCCTAATCTTATTAGGATATATGAGAGTACTTTTATTAATTAATTTCCAAAGTCCTTTAGGAATTAAATACTAATAATAGTAATAATAATAATAAGACTCATCTTATTAATTTATATTTAATATTTCCAAAATATTAAATAATAAATATTAAGCTATTTAATTTATTCTATCACCATAGATTAAATTAAATATACTTAATTTATTATTACGATTATGCCTTAACTTCTTAAATAATTATTCTTTCTTTTATAGTGTGACCCTTTAGGTTCTCCATATTAAATCGGTCGTGAATAAATCAATTAGAACAATTCGAATCTTATTTAAATAAATAAATTAAACTATTAATTTATTTAAATAAATTATATTTATTCTACAATAGGGATAAACCTCCCTAGCGATCAACAACTTTTCAGATAATATAGATTTCAATATTAATCATAAAAGAACTTTTGAGTAAATAGTTACCGTACAATTCAATCATTCCACCATACAATGTCCCAATTAAATATAAGATATGGAATTACTGTCAAGTCTTATTTTATTTAATTATATGTATTTCAACTCTTAAATGCACAACTCCAAATAATACAAATTAGAAACTCCTTTCTAATTTCATTCTGCCTTAGCCAAGGACTACTGGGTTGTCATTTATCGAATCACATAGGACATTTCTCTTCTTTTACTAGAAGCGGTAGATTCTTTATTGATCATATATTAT
This sequence comes from Panax notoginseng, assembly GCA_016801055.1. Lineage (NCBI taxonomy): Eukaryota > Viridiplantae > Streptophyta > Magnoliopsida > Apiales > Araliaceae > Panax > Panax notoginseng. Next base: position 79,003,270 of record CM029021.1, read on the forward strand.
CTCCATGTACAACTTATTATACCCAAGCATACCCTTTGATATACCCTAAGGGTTTTAAGGAATAAGCCAAAGTATAACTCATCATACAGAAGATACTATGATGACCTCAAGTCCAAGGATCACTTATACTACTATCACTACATGAATTCCTATTAAGAGGAAAGTTAAACTCCATTAGGTATTCCTTAGCGAGCCACGTTCAGTGAACTTATTTTCTAATAAGCACATACATACTTGCTTTAGTGTCTCCACACAAATGATCATGAGATCAATCATCCTCATCCAATGAGCAACCAACGTATGTACCAATCTATCTGGATTCATTAATCCCCAATTTAGCAATCCAATGATTGAGAACTATTTTAGTTTTAAGCTTTCTAAGAATTTAGATCTTATTAGAATGATCATCATCATTATTCTAAAAGCATTGCTTAAAACTATGGGTTTATAACATATTATAAAACAACATCATGTAGATAATTAAAAGCCTTTAATAAATTAATACTTTTTATTAATAAATGAATAAGATTGTTATAAAGTATATGTTTTATCATCAAACATGATTGGCTTGTGTGCATACTACTTTCAATCTCCCACCTGCACTAAAGACAATTGTCATGGTATCTCATACCCTTCTTGTGACGCCCCCAAAATATGTATACATCACCTATTCTGAGTCGCCAAATACATGGTACAAAATACAAATACAATCGTTAATATACGACAAGAGAGCTGTGAGTTTTAATACAAATACTGTCTTCTAGACAATATTCACTCTCAGAATATGTCCTCGCTACATTTATTGTCACAACTATTTAACAGAATAGTAAGGACTACTAATACTATCATCTGGTTCATCACTCTGTTTTCCGACTCGTCCCAGCTATATTCTCATTTATTGAAGAGAACAATGAAAGAAAGGGTGAGCTCAACTAGCCCAGTAAGAAATATTATAACTAAGATAATGAAGAATAAATTATCATTAGCCTTAAACAGTGTTAAACTGATAAATATAACAAACATCAAGTTTAACTGCAACGGAACAAGCAATCCATTAGAAGAGTCAAGTAGAGAATAAAATCTACTATCTTCTATGATTTAAAAGGTTTTTCAAGACTTTTATCGCTGAGACTCAACTTAATAAATAATCCACATCATCCATACACTACGGCCAAGGATATTCATTAGTATCACAACCACAAATTATCCATTGCATCACAGCCAAGGATATTCGTGTATTCATCAATGGTCATGATCATGCCAACAACTGTCCATCAATGCTCTATGGGCCAATGAGGACTTTTACCACATCATTTGTAACGTTACGGTCATGATTATACCGAATAATCCATAGTCATAATCATACCAAGTCCATCTATGCACTACAGGCCACAGATGACTTTCAACAAAAGATACAAATGAGGATGATGACAATAATATAAGAATTTAATAAAAATAAGTTCAAGAATTAATTTATCCATGAACAAATAACATCTAAATTGTCAACATGATACTGAATGAAGCGTAAATATCAAGGATATTCTACTAATTTTATGGAGTATAAAAGCCAAAACTTTAACCAACTGAGTACAATAAAGAATGGAATAACAAAAGAAATCACCAGGCATGCGATAGACCGCACAGACAGGTTATTCCAACAGAATAATAAATAACGGAACCAGGTCATGCGTAAACGCACCGACAGGATATTCTGACAGAATAATAGATAATGGAACCAAGTCCGGCGTAAACGCACAGACAGGATATTCCGACAGAATAATAGATAATGGAATCAGGTCCGGCGTAAACGCACAGACAGGATATTCTGACAAAATAATAAATAATGGAACCAGGTCCGGCGTAAAATGTACAGATAGGATATTCCAACAAAATAATATAGAATGGAATAACAGAAGAATTTCACCAAGTATAGGGTAGCCCGCGTATAAGGTTATTACAACAGAATAATAAATAATGGAATAACAGAAATTCTCATCATGAATACAAAAGAAATAATAACCCTTACCGTAAAAGAAACTGAATATAAGAGTAGAGAAGTAGCAGAATACTTTTCTATAGTTTCTTTATAATTTCTCTCTTTAGAGTTTCAGTGAATTCGTAAGAAAATAATGAAGGAATGAGCTTATATTTATAGAAAAATGGACTGCATAGTAACTAACTCATGAACGGTCTAGATTGATTTACTTTAATCTGATGGCCCATATTTAAAGCAAAATCTTTTAAATAAAATATAATATATTCTATTTATAATCTAATAAAACGAATAACTTTATAAACAATTTTACTATGCAAATACTATGCAGGCACTATGCAAATACTATGCATAATAAAATATAACATATTCTAATTATTGTCTAATAAAACAGATAACTTTATAAAAGTATTCTGTTTTATATAAAAAGATTTTACTATTAGCCTAATAAAATGAATAACTTTATAAAAGTATTATGTTTTATATAAAAAACTTTTCTGTTTTACTATATTAATAATCCCAATAAAACAAAACTGAGTGACTTATCACGTAAGCATCAATAATCAATACCGTGTGTTACTATGTAACAACGAGTATTACAGTACTTTTACTACCAAGTAGTTCAACAATATTAATGGTAAAACTTCCGCCGTTGTTTTTAATAAAATATTTTTGTCGTTTTCTCAATCCGACAATAATTCTGTTGTGGAGTCCACCAATGATTGTGTCATCGTACGAATATTCTCTGTTAAAACGAATATTCTCCGACCAATCGAATATTATATAATAACTTGCGTACTTTACAAAATTTATAAATATTACCCACAACTATAACATTATATCAATTTCACTCCAAAATATTAAAAAATAATATTTATAGAAAATTCATCTTTATTCAAAAAGTTGGGGTCTTACAACCTCCCCTTCTTATGAAATTTCGCCCTCGAAATTAGGGTACATATCTGGTATATCGAAGAGGTAAGGATACCTTGACTTCATTTCAGATTCTAACTCCCAAGTCATTTCCTCAACATCGTGGTTTCTCTACAAAACTTTGACTTGAGGTATAACCTTGGAGGGTAGAATATGTTCCTTCTTATCCAAAATTTGAACATGAACCACTTCATACGTTAAATCTTCCGTTATTTCGTCCGGTTCTAACTCAATAATGCGGTTCGAGTCTTCCACATATTTACGCAACATGGATATGTGAAAAACGTTATGAACACGAGACATACTTAGCGGTAAAGGGAGTCTATAGGCCACAGTTTCTACTCGATCGAGGATTAAAAATGGGCCAATGAATCGAGGATTGACCTTTCCTCTCTTTCCAAATCTCGTAACTCCTTTCCACGGAGCAACTCGTAACAACACATGATCTCCTATATCAAATTCCACGTCCTTTCGATGAAGATCATCATAACTCTTTTGTCAATCTTGTGAGGTTTTTATACGTTGTTGGATCGTTTGAATCTTTTACGTAGTCATACGTACCAACTCCGGTCCCAACAACGTTGCTTCACCCCCCTCATCCCAGCATACTGGAGAATGACACTTTCTTCCATACAACGCCTCGAATGGAGCCATGCCAATACTTGCTTGATAACTGTTGTTGTAGGAAAACTCCACCAATGGTAAGAACTTATCCCAACTTCCCTTGAAGTGAAGGACACAGAGTCTTAATAAATCTTCAAGAGTATGAATAGTCCTCTCTGATTGTCCTTCCGTCTGGGCATGATATGCTGAACTAAATCGTAAATTCGTGCCCATAGCTTTTTGCAAACTAACCCAAAATCGTGAAGTGAATCTTGTGTCTCGATCAGAAACTATGGATACTGACATACCATGTAGTCTTACAATCTCATTTATGTACATACGAGCAAGCCGTTCAAGTGTATAAGTTTCTCGTACTGGAAAGAAATGAGCAGACTTGGTCAATCTATCAACAATGACCCAAATTGTATCAATGCCTTGAGAAACCTTGGGAAGACTAGTAACAAAATCCATGGTAATGTGCTCCCACTTCTATTATGGAATTTCAAGTGGTTGCAATGGACCTTTTGGTACTTGATGCTCCACCTTGACTCGTTGATAAGTTAGACACCTTGAGATAAACAACGCTATCTCTCCCTTCATATTGCTCCACCAAAATGTATGACGAAGATCATGATACATTTTGGTACTCCCAGGATGGATTGCAAACGGTGTGTTGTGCGCCTCCATCATGATTTTATACTTTAAATCAGGGTCGTTAGGAACACAAAGTCTGGAGTTGACTCGAAGTAATCCTTCTTCATCGATTCTTTCTTCCGGCATAGCACCTTCTTGCACTTTCTTCCTCAAACGCATCAGCTCCAGGTCTGTAGCTTAAGCAGCTTTAACTTTATCAATTAAAGTCAGTTCTACTCGTATATTAGACATCATCATATGGGTCCCTAGAGTCTTTAACTCTATCTCCATCCTTTGCAAGTCACACAAAATAGGCATTTGCGTTGTCAATATTGCATTTGTACCCGCATATGATCTTCTACTTAATGCGTCAGCTATCACGTTCGCTTTTCCAGGATGGTATTGGATGGTATGATCATAATCTTTCAACAGTTCAAGCCAACGTCGTTGTCGCATGTTGAGTTCCTTTTGAGTGAAGAAATATTTGAGGCTTTTATGATCCGTAAAGATCTCCACCTTCTCCCCATACAAGTAATGCCTCTAAATTTTAAGTGCAAAAACAACAGCTGCTAACTCTAGGTCATGAGTAGGATAATTCCTCTCATATTCTTTGAGTTGTCTTGAGGCATAGGCTATGACTTTCCCATGTTGCATGACAACACATCCCAACCCTTTGTCCGAAGCATCACTGTAGATGACAAATCCCTCCAAGCCATATGGTATTGTCAGAACAGGTACTGAAATGAGTCTCCTCTTGAGTTCTTGGAAACTCTTCTCACATTCTTCGCTCTAACCGAACTTTGTATCTTTCCGAGTTAGCTGAGTTAATGGAGTAGCGATTAGAGAAAATCCTTCCACGAATCTCAGATAATAACCAGCTAAATCGAGAAAGCTACGTACTTCGATCACTGATTTAGGTTGCTCCCAGCTTTGAATAGCTTCAATCTTTGCCAGGTCAACAGATATTCCATGACTTGATACTACGTGCCCAAGGAATGCTACTTCCTCAAGCCAGAACTCGCATTTCTTCAACTTGGCATAAAACTTGTATTCACAAAGCTTTTGGAGTGTCAGCCTCAAGTGTTGCTCATAATCTTCACGGCTTTTGGAATAAATAAGGATGTCATCAATAAAAACGACCACAAAGGTAGCAGGAGCATTAGTCAATCAAAAGGACATGACTAAGAATTCATAATGCCCGTACCGAGTTCTCAAAGTCGTCTTTGGAATGTCATCTGTTCTAATTTTCAATTGGTGATATCTGGAACGAAGATCAACCTTTGAAAAGAATTTGGCTCCTTGCAACTGGTCAAACAGGTCATCAATACGTGGCAACGGGTACCTATTTTTGATGATAACATGATTCAACTCCCGATAATCAATACAAAGTTGCATACTCCCATCTTTCTTCTTCATGCATAAAGTAGGAGCACCCCAAGGAGAAGTACTAGGACGAATAAAGCCAATGTCTAACACTTCCTGCAGTTGGGTCTTTAACTCCTGAAGTTCAATAGGAGCCATTCGATATGGGGCTTTGGAAATGGGTTTTGTACCGGGTTCAAGGTCGATACAAAATTCAATTTCACGCTCTGGGGGTAGGCCAGGAAGTTCTTCAGGAAATACATCAGGAAATTCATTAACAATAGAAATATTATTCAAAACTGAAGTATTTTTGTTTAGATCCGTGACTTGAGCTAAGAAAGCTTGACATCCATTTTTCAATAAACGAATAGCTTTATGGCTTGAGATGACAGTGATTGATTTTAATGGTTTGGTTGCTTGAATTCGCATAATAGGTTGATTAGGAATATGAAAGCTAACAACCTTACGAAAATAATCAATTTTTGCATGATGAGTAGTTAACCACTCAATCCCTAGAATTACATTAAATGCAAGTATTTTCAATGAAATAAAATCAACAGGTAATGTGAGGGTACCGATTTGAACCAAACAAGACTTATAAATCGTGAATGTAATGAAGGTTTCTCCCTATGGAGTTTCAACAGATAAGTCATAGTCTAATTTCTCTGGAGTCAAATTTAAACGTTGAGCGCAAGTAGGAGAAATAAAAGAATGGGTAGAGCTGGTATCAAATAAAGTATAGACTTCGCTAGAGTTTATGATAAGCTTACCCGTGATGACCTCATTCGGGTTCCTTGCTTTCTGGGAGGTCACAACAAACTCTCTCCCTTGCACTACCGGCTTTGACTTTTCTAGGACAGCCTTTGGTGCCTCCATCCTAGCTGAACTTGTCTTCGGTGAACGACAAAATCGGGCTAAGTGACCTTCTCATCCACAATTATAACATGCTTTGGACGGCATCGCGCAGTTTGGACTGATGTGTCCCTCCCCTCCGCATTTAAAGCATATGATCGGTGGTCATTCTCCTTCCTTAACAACGGGTGCTGGTGCTGACGTCTTTTCATCATTGTTGAATCTCATCTTCTTGAAATATCCATTCTTATTGTTTTAGCCCTGATTACCACCGAAGTGGTTACCATTTCTGGCCTGTTGATTCCCTTCACGCTTGTTGTCACCACTTCGATGACTGCTCTCACTGGTATTGTCATTTTCCCAGCTGCTCTCTTTTGGTTACGTTGACTCGTTATCGCGCTCCACTAACTGAGCCCTATTCACAACATCTGAATATAAACACAGTTTATGAGAAATAAGATGTTGACGTATCTCCGGCTTCAAACCTCTTAAAAACATCCGCGTCATTCTCTATTCATTATCAACCGAGTGGGATGCAAACCGGGACAACTCGGCAAACTTAACTTCGTATTGCAACACAATCATATTATTCTGCTCCAACTTGATGAACTCTACCTCTTTCATGTGACGAATACTTTCGGGAAAGTACTTGTCATTGAACAGTTCTTGGAACTTCTCCCAAGACATCTTCAGTGCAGCAGGTTGAGTACGCTTTGCCGATTTCCACTAGTAATCTGCCTCTCCTCGCAACATAAAGGTGGCAAAGGGAACCTTTTTCTCCTCGACGCATCCCAAGACATCAAATATCTTGGTGATCTGCTTTATCCATGTTTCCGCCTTAAGTTGTTTTGGTTCTCCAATAAACTCCGGTGGTCCCAGCTCCTTGAACTATTTAGCAGTGACCGTCCGAGAGTTTTCAGTGTTTCTACCTACATTTTGGACAGGAGCCGCTCTTGCCTGCTGTTGCATGAATTGCATAAAGCCTCTGAACATTTCATCATTCATCATTTGGTCAGTGTTGTTGTTTGCATGAGGATTATCGCCTTCCCGATGCACATTATCCTGATTATTGATATGTGGTGAATCAACGGTCGCCTGTGCTCCATTGCTATTCTCAACATTCTCGGATGTCATTTTCAGGTACTGTCACAAAACAAAAGGTTAATTGACATGTAACATATTATCCCTATATTCTGCCCGACCAATTAAATACTAAAAAAACATAGTTAGGTCATACTAGTGAAGGAATTCCCCGTCTCTCTCCTCCTAGTTCTATTCTCACATCTTAGTCAGAGATCATATCCCTAAGCTCTGATACCAACTGTGACGCCCCTAAAATAGGTATACATCACCTATTATGAGTCGCCAAATACATGATACAGAATACAAATACAATCTTTAATATACGACAAGAGAGCTATAAGTTTTAATATAAATACTGTCTTCTAGACAATATCCACTCTCAGAATAAGTCCTCGCTACATTTATTGTCACACTATTTAACAGAATAGTGAGGACTACTAATACTATCATCTGGTCCATCACTCCGTTTCCCGACTCATCCCAGCTATATTCTCATTTCCTGAAGAGAACAATGAAAGAAAAGGTGAGCTCAACTAGCCCAATAAGAAATATTATAACTAAGATAATGCAGAATAAATTATCATTAGCCTTAAACAGTATTAAAGTGATAAATATAAAAAAAATCAAGTTTAACTGTAGCGGAACAAGCAGTCCATTAGAAGAGTCAAGTAGAGGATAAAATCTACTATTTTCTATGATTTAAAAGGTTTTTCATGACTTTTATCGCTGAGACTCGGCTTAATAAATAATTCACATCATCCCTGCACTACGGCCAAGGATATTCATTAGTATCACAACCACAAATTATCTATGCACCACAGCCAAGGAAATTCGTGTATTCATCAATGGTCATGATCATGCCAACAACTGTCCATCAATGCACTACGGGCCAATGAGGACTTTTAACACATCATTTGTAACATTACGGTCATGATTTTAGACACTTAAAATTTTCTGTACTACTGTCACTAACATTGCAGGAGAGCAGATTCGTCTTTTAAAAGGAAACCCTGAAAGACGATCTATATCCGTACCGGATACTACCGAAAGTTCAACATCAACCCCGGAACGCAGTCTGGGAGTAACAATTCCAATCTCGGAGATAACCCCGAGGTATGCAGATCAATATCGGCACACACACCGGAGAAGACCGATTAATCTCGGAGATAACCTCGAGGTATCCAGTCTCAGTCCCAACCATGGGAATAGCCACCAACCTTGGTGATAACCCCAAGGAATGCAATTTCGACAATAACCCCAAAAATACTTGTTACAAGTGCGACCAGCTTCAATCTCGGCGCTCACAACGAGATCCACTATACCATCTCAGCGATAACATCGAGAAGACAGACACACCTCAAGGATGATAATGACGACATTTAACTAATTACAACAGTCCAATCCCAGCGAAGCTGAGCAACGTCTGCTTTATCAGCCCAATCCGGCGATAACACTGGTGAGGAGCAACATCGTCATCTGACCAACAAGATGCCACGCCACGTCGCCTCAACATATCTACGCAATAATGTTCTACAAGACTAATCAATTCCGAGTGACCATTGTACGGGGTAACGGATGAAAGTTGAAGCTTGAAGACCGGAGGGCACTGTCCCATCTTCAATGACTTTGTACAAACTCTAATCCTATGCCATCGTACAACTCTCGACAACGGCGATCTGAAATAGGTCATGTATACCTCAAATGGATGCCCGGATTGCACTTCTGAAAGTTCGAGTGGACATTACAGTGCCCGAGTGCACGTACTTCGAGACGACCCGAGCTGAAAAACTCGGGCCCACCCGGGTTGCCTCTGGTACACCTGCGGCTAATATGCCTATAAATAGAGGCCTTGGGGTGCTGATTTTTAAGGAGAAAACGGTGAGAAAGCCCTACGCAATTTGCTCTACACTCATCCCATGCAGTGTACTTTTCCCTTTTAAACACCCGTTAGCTCATATATAGCATCATTTGTACCTACAAAAGCCAGTGTTTACCCACTCTAAAGATATAGAAGTCTTCGGTCTGGAGCATTTACTGCTTCATCATTTGTACCTACAATTAATATATTTAAATATATATATATATATATATATATATATATATATATATATATATATATAATCGATAAACGCACCGGATATAAAATCCACGCTCATGGAACAAGGTTCGAACACAGTTGATATATTGTACAGCTTTCTTTACATTTCGTCCCGCCTGGAGTATCCTTCGTGGCGGTTGACCGTATGTACTGCTTTCTTTACGTTTTGTCCCGCCTCGAGTTTCCTCCGTGGCGGTTGATAGCTTTTACAGTTTTATTTACGTTTCTGATCCCCCATGGAGGTGCTTCGTGGTTGGCGATCATGTCTGTATATATACATTTACAGCTTTTATATATATACCTACTTACTGCTTTCATATAAATTGCAGTATTCTGTGCGCCTAAGAATCATGTGATCACAGATTCATCCCATTGGATCTAGATTCGGTTCCCGTGATGGACATTTTCAGCTGTAAGTAGCTTGCAAATTATTCTGCGGTATCTAAATTTTCTCAGATGATTTCCATGCCCACGAGGAAGTCGGCATTATTTTGTACATTATTTTCATACGGATGCCTCGCATTCGTAAAAAATAAAATCAATCAAGCCGAGCACTTAATAAAATGGGAGTGTAAAAGGTCTCAATTACTACGGAGCATCAGGGTTTGAAAAACCTCTTTTATAAAACATCACTGTCATATCTTGCATAAAATTGAATTTTTACATAAAATTCAAACCCTGTATATATAGGTGCGAACGAGGCCTCACACTACTTCCAAATAACCGCACATTAACCCACACACACATATTCAGATAACATTTTTTTTTGAAAAGAGGCGGTCACCGTGGTAACACGGATGTCGGGGGGTGCCTAACACCTTCCCTCCGCATAACCAAGTCCCCGGATCCTAATGAATCTCGGTTTCACTGACCCGTTTAGCAGTGTCACATCACTGGATCAATGTGCAAACCTTTTCTCGGTTGTGTTGGTACAACCATTAAAAAAACCAACTGGCGACTCTTAACAGTCCATCGTCGACATTATACATGTCGGACCTTTTTCACTTGTTTTTTCAAACAAATCTCACCTAAAATGAGAACACCAAAGAACAAGTAACGGAAAGGGACAATTAAAAATCCCGACGTCGACAGGTGGCGACTCTGCTGGGGACTCCAGTAAGAGAACTTAAGCCGCTATTACATTTTTTTCAAAATTGTTATCTGCTTATGTGTGGAAGTTGTATTTACATTTTATGATAAATGTGTAGGAATGCATTTCCTTACTTAATGTTTCGCACTATAAACTACTTGTGATATTAGTGCTTCACACTATAAACTGCTTGTGATATTAGTGCTTCGCACGAGTCATCATTTTCATACGGTAAGACGCGATGTATGTGAATGTATGTTGTGTGGTCCCTCCAGCAGGAGGCTATCCCGTCGGTGTTTGATTACTGGACTCGTGAGAAGACTAATTCTCCGAGGCTCAGGAAAGGCACCACCCAAATTCGCTCCAATTGAAAGACCGGATTAACTTCCCGTTAAGTAGATTGCGATGATTTGGGAACCTTCATGCCAAAAAGCCGCGAGAGTAACCTAAGATAGGTCAGCCTCTGATAAACCCAAAACGGAGGAAAGTCTCTTCATGCTCTCATTTCAAATTACTTGTAAAGCACAATTACTTGTAATCATCTTCCATATCTATCTCTATGTAATGAGAAATATGAAGATATGTGTACACATACATGCTACAAACAGCTGACATCCGTTTTGCAGGATAAAAATTCCTAAATTGGACACATCACATAACATGTTATTATCCACCTTCCCTAAAGACTAAACTATGCAAGTCTTTTGCAGGGAATCAATCGGACCTACCACCCGTTCAAAGTCCAAAAAGGTAACAGGCCTACAGTCAATCATGTCGTCATCCGACCAGACCAAACTTAATCCAGTTTCTCGCAAAGAATTCGACGGATTAAGCAAACAGATTACGGATTTGGTTATTCTACTAAAAGAATTGCACCAGTGTACACAGGGTCAGAAAATACCCGTACATGTTGAATCCTCCACACAAGGAGGAACCCAGGTCATTACAATACCTTAACTGCAGTTAGATCCGACCAACAAAACTCATGATGCTACCCATCCCACTGGAGACCCAGACACTGGTGACATCAAAAAGAAAGTCCTCCAAATGGAAGAGACTCTTTGCACTATCAAAGGAATTGGAACACACGAGAGTGTTTCATATGCTGATTTGTGTATTTTCCCTGGTATTCATTATCCATAAAAGTTTAAGACTCCTGACTTTGAAAAATATGATGGGTTAGGAGATCCTTACACACATCTAAAGGTGTTTATTGGAGAACTGGGATTTTATGTAGAGGGTGAAAAACTCAGAATGCAACTGTTCCAAAAAAGTCTAACTGGAGAAGCTCGTTCGTGGTACATAAGATTAGACAATTCAAAGATCCATAGTTGAGAAGAGCTAGCACACGCTTTCCTCACCCAATACAACTTTCAATCTCAAATGGCTCCTGATCGGTATCAAATTACCAAGATCAAGAAATAGTCTAATGAGTCTTTCAGAGAGTATGCTCAGAGGTGGAGACACCTGGCTGCCCAAGTTAGTCCTTCCATGACAGAATCAGAGATGGTCATGACTTTCATAGACATACAAGAAGCACCTTTCTATAAAAGAGTTTTAGCCGGCATCGGCAAGCCATTTTCTAAAATGGTCAAACATAGGGAGATGGCTGAAATGGGATTGAAATTCAAAAAGATTCAAGACCTAGCTGCACTCAAAGCTGTTGCTGATCACATCCAATCTGGAAATTATGGGAACAACCCTCGGAGGGTCCATAAAAAGAAAGAGGAAGATGTTTCCCTGATACTACAGGGTCAAAAAGGCAGTCAAAACATTCCTATTCAACGGAGAAATTATACTCCCTTTCAATCACAGCCTGCGAACCCTCCAATACCAAAAGGTGGAAAAGCTAAGCGCCCTTGAGTATTCCTACCCTTAGGGTACACCCTCGAGAACATTCTCAATCTTCTAACAACACAGAAAAAAATCACGCATCTGCTTCCACCAGCCAGCCCTAATGGACGGGGTTTTAATGCTGCTCAGAAATGTGCTTATCATGCCGGGGCACCTGGACATGATACTAAGGATTGTTGGGCCTTGAAACATAAAATCCAAGACCTGATAGACAACGGTGAAATCGTGGTCACCAAACCCGATCAGCCTCACGTTCAAGATAACCCTCTTCCTTAACACAAGGAAGAAGAGGTCAACATGATCAATTGGAGCAGCGAACAGAGATCCAATTTCAGCTGTGAATCCTCCCCGACCCCCAAAGATGGTGATGACAGATGGAATTATGCCAAGTTCCAATTCATAATGGAACGAAAGATGAATGCTCTCTGTAAATAAATTGAGCAATTTGCGGAACTGGTGACTTATCAGCATCAAGTGGCTCGTCAACTAATCAGCCAAGAGCATGCCAGTCTCCTACCTATTGTCATGAATATTCCCTCTTCACTTTTAGAAAATGAAATGCTGGAAGACAAAGTGACGAATAGAGCAAATGCTAAGGCCCGTCGGAATTTTGCCAACAAAAGGGAATTCATACATTTGGGCCAACCTATGGAGGAAATCCTTCATATGTTAATCAATGAAGGAAGGATTAGTTCCCTTCTACCTCCAATCAAACCCCATTCAGGATGATACAACTCTGAGGGAGTATGTCAATATCATTCTCAATCTCACGGTCACAACACAGAAGAATGCTGGGCACTCCGCCATCTAATTCAAAATTTAATCGACAGTGGCGTACTGCGCCTGGCAGATAACGACATTGTGTTACGGGCAAGTGAGGATTCGGGCCCTACTAAGTGGAAGAGTGTAGTAGCAGTCATATCTGCTAAAAATAATGGGGTTAGCAAATCACTTGTCATGCCAGTAATTCAACTCAAGGGAATCAACAATCCTTTGAAAGTGGTCGCTCCCGAGCCAATCAACTTGCCGTGCAGAGCATAATATCCTAATGTTAGCTTGCGCACAGTTCCGTGGAATTATGGAGAAGGTGAAGGATTCACCTCGCATGCAACTGCTGCAGTGTCGAAGGAGAATCCACTGTATCTTCCCCAACGGGTAATGAAGCCTGTCATCAAGTCTAAGGGGAAAGTGCCCATTGAGAAGATTGAAAATTTCCTCCGCACTATGGGTCATAATGAAGCCAAGGTGGTTTTAAGCTTGAAAGAAGCTCCACAACAGATATCAATCTTGGACTTAGTCCTGACTTTCGAGAATCACCAGAAGGTCTTGTTAAATGTTTTAGAAGAAGCCTATCTACCGACATCAGTTGATACGGAAAAGTTTCAACATCTGATTGATCACATTTTTAACAACAATGTGATATCCTTCACTGATGATGACATACCGCCCGAGGGGACCGGTCATTGCAAACCGTTGCACATTGCAGTCTTATCCTATGGATATATGGTGGCTGGAGTTTCAATAGATGGAGGTTCCTCTATGAATATCTGCCCATATGCTACCTTGGTGAAGATGAATATCAATCTCAATCTAATTCAGAGTAGCCATACCATCATCAAAGCTTTTGATGGAGCCCGCCGTAACTCGGTCGGAGTAGTTGAGTTGCCAATTGAGATTGGTTCTCATACATTCTGCGTATCCTTCTATGTGCTCAAGATAGATTCGGGATACAACCTACTCTTGGGACGACCATAGATTCACATGGCAGGGGCAGTCCCCTCCACTCTTCACCAACAATTGAAATACATCATCAACAATAGCCTTGTCACAGTTAACACTGAACTGGAGATTCCTCAGCACGGGGACATGCCGTTCATCAATGCCAATAAGGATGTTGAGCCAATTAGTTTTCATGCTTTGGAAATAAGCAATACCCAATACCACGCAATTGGAACGCCACTGCCCAAACCCCAGATTTGTGCCGAGGTAATGTCGGCCACTCAAGAAATAATGTCGCTGGGTCATAAATCGGGACAAGGGTTGGGTAAAGATTGACAGGGTATCAAGTACCCTATTCGTTTAACCCAGCAAATTGGGACATCTGGACTAGACTATTCTGCCAACTCTAGTCACAAGAATCCTCATAAGCATCAGCAGATTCCTGCAGCTTCAACCATGCGGCGTTTAGCTTCGCCTTCAAGCTCCGAGTCCGCACAACCTCCCGTAAAGGTGCCAGCCAATATAATGGCGATGTTATTTCTCAAGCCGGTACCGGTGTAGGAGAAAGAAATCTTTGTTCCAGATCCCGCAGTGGAGCAAGAGGAACGAAGAATCAAGCAAGACGGCATGAGGATGATGTCCGACATACGCATCATCGTTCACGATGAGCATACCAACAGATACACCCCAAACGATGATTGCCTAGATGTAATGGCTATCATTCGGGATAAGGAAGATGATGATAATCCCTCTATCACTGCGGTTCATCCGAAATTTTCTCTTGCCAATTGGAAGAGCATTCCTTGCATTGGTCGTCAAGGGACTCTGAATTTAGATGTGCATGTACTTGCTGATATGGTGCCTCTTCTCCACAAGGATTGGACCTTTGATGTAGAGATGAATTCAACCTTGGTGGATATACAGGATGACATTGAGGTGCCTCCAGAAATTTAAGAATGGGTCAAAGACAAACCCAAACCCAACCTTGATCAAACCACTCCTTTCAATCTCGGAACCTTAGAAAACCCTAAGTTAATCCAGATTGGTTCAGACCTTATGTAACGACCCCAAAATAGGTTCATTCCATCCAACCTATTCTGAGTCGCCAAATACATGGTACAGAAAATAACTACAACTTTATTACAACAATTGTCGTGCAAAATACAACAACACATATGCTGTGAGTTTGGATACAAATATATACCAAATGTGACTCATGTTCCAATCGTGGACATCACCTCACAATGACACCTTACATAAAGGTATAGTCAAAAACTGTTTTGGAAATTAGAATCTTTGGGAAGTGCTTAAGGAAACCTTCGTACATGGGAGGCCATGCTTCTAGGTTGTGATAGATATCATATGGCCACAGAATTATCCTTGGTTTACCCAATAGACCCCAAAGAAAAAAC
The DNA here is from genome assembly GCA_016801055.1 of Panax notoginseng. Taxonomy (NCBI): domain Eukaryota; kingdom Viridiplantae; phylum Streptophyta; class Magnoliopsida; order Apiales; family Araliaceae; genus Panax; species Panax notoginseng. Next base: position 79,018,902 of record CM029021.1, read on the forward strand.
GAGAAGATTACTATCATATTCTTCCCAATGGTGAGTCTTCTCTTGACTTATCATTATCTCCACTGTCTCTAATTGAGAATTATACTTCAAACAAACACCAAGATTATATAGGTAGTGCTCGTATATATACTCAGCAAGTGGATGAGCACATCCCTGTCTTATGATGACACGAGGTTGTATGTCGTTAGACATCTTGTATGATAGTGGCAAACCACCCTTCCAACGTTGGGTACACCTTACCCTATTGGATTCACCAAATATGACTACTAAATGAACTTTTCTATACTGCTTCGGGAGAACATCCACAGCTAGAGACCACCGTTCTATTTTCCCGTTACCCTCGCTAGACCCAGCTACACTCTTATTACCTGAAAGGAATTGTGAAGCAAAAGGGTGAGCACAACTAGCTCAGTAAAGAATATCATGACTAAAGATAATTAAATTATCAATAGCCTTCATGAATAATAAATCAGAGATTTAGAACATATGGTAAATGATAAAAATTCAACCATTGTTGCAGCGGAACGAGCAATCCATTAGAAGAGTCAAATAGACTATAAAGTTTATTATCTTCTCCATGTTAAAAATCCATCAACAATGTTTTATCCCTGTAACATCAATCAACAATTCTGGTCCACAATCATATGAATAACTCATAATCATAACTGTAGTTCTAAATTCCTCTTCTCATCTAGAACAAAGATAATTTTCATCACCTGAAACATCAAACATCATGGTTATACCAAATCACAGTTCCTGTTCATAGTCATACTAATAACTTCATCTTTGCACTACGGGCCAAAGATATTCATCAACAAGTCATCTTTGCACTACAGGCCAAAGATATTCGTCAACAGTTCATCTTTGCATTACTGGCCAAAGATATTCAACAACAGGTCATCTTTGCACTACGGGCCAAAGATATTCATCAACAGACCATCTTTGCACTACAGGCCAAAGATATTCATCTACAATTCATCTTTGCACTACAGGCCAAAGATATACCTCAACAATTCATATTTGTACTACATGCCAAATATATTAATATCTCAAAGAAATATATAATCAATTCAGAATTATATAAACAATAATTATAACCATGTTGATCAATTCACCTTTGCACTTAAGCTAAATATATTCAATTATAAATTCAATGGTCATGATCATACTAGTCAACAATTCATCTTTGCACTACTGGCCAAAGAGAACCCATAGTCATGATCATACCAATAATTTACCCATCTTTACACTCAAGCGAAAGAGAATTTCAACATCAAGGTTATAAAAATGTCATATATAATAGTAACTCATAAATAGTAACTCGTGAATAGTAACCCCGACACAAAAAGATAGAAATTCCACAATAAAATCCATACCAATATTTCGGTATAATGATATTGAAAGAATAACATTTCTTAAGCTTATAAACAATTTATTTAAATTGTTTACACTTACTAAATAATGCATTTAATCATCTTAAAATGCCAAACTCATAATATTTCATCACCAATAACCAAAAACCCTCATCAAAAATCTGCATATACCTCATATAGGATTCTCAAGCCATAAAATCCTATTTTTCAATTTTCTTTCCTCACAAAACATATTTAATTCATTTACTCATAACTAGACCATTTTCATAAAAAATACCAAATCAGTTCTAAAAATATTTCTTTTCTGGGATTTAGCATAATATAGTCCCATAGTGAACATATATTTTTCTAAGAATTTTTAAAAGTCATTTACTATTTTTCATATGGCCAAAATAGTCGAATATTTAGACATTTATCAAAAATTGTACTTTTGTCTAAAAATTCTGAAATTTACAGAGTATACTTCTATCATATACATGTACTCCCAATAAAAATTTCATCAATTTTGAAGTTAACCACAAGGAATTATAAGCTGTTACTTTTAAAATAATCTTTTCTCATTAAATTCATAACTCTCAATCTATACATCCAAAAATCACCATTTTTGGACACAATCAAGAAAACTCATCAAAATATCATTTCAAATTTTTCCAGAATTTTTGAAGATCAGAAAAATTACGAAACTGAAAATCATAACAACCCTTAAAATCCCTTAATATCCCTTACAATCCCTTACAATCCCTTACTATCCCTTACTATCCCTTACCTCAAAAGAGCAGTACTTCTGACTGGATATCGGATATGATGCTGAAGGAAACTTGCACTGATGAATAGTAACTCACCAAGTATCTAAAAACTCACAAAATATGCTTCATAATATAGAGAGAGAAAGAGAGAAAGCTTATGTTTCTGGTGTGATTTTCAATTCTAACTTAGCCCTCTATTTATAGGAAAATTTTGGTAGGTTTGACCTGCAACCTGATGGCTTTACCTGCTACTATTCCCACCCACCACATTTGAAATATAATTCAGCACATTTCTTCACCAACCATAAGTGGGGCCCACCAATTCTAGAATTTTCCACCAAAAATGATTTATAACCTGATTTCCGAATCAGCCACCTCTTAAAATTCATAACAAATCATACGTTCATTTTTAACGGTTCAAAATTTATGGACATATACTCAACTTATATATGTATAACATATCCAAAAATTACCACGATCCAACGGTCGGATTAAAAATTATAACCCCCGCAAAATATCTCAAAAATCCTGATTTTTAATACCTCCATTCCGACAAAAAATACGGATAAAAACCTCAACATTAACTCCTTCATTTTTAACCACAAAAATATATCTCTCATTTATATCCACATAAAATAAATATTTCCTTATCATATGAATCAATAATTAATTATTCACAAATAATATTACAGAATCACATTTATGACAACCAGGCCGTTCCCAGGAAAGAGGGGGCTTTCCAATAAGAATTTCTCCTTACTGGCGCGCAATTAGATGACCAAACCTCTCCTTAGACAGAACTTTCTAGTCATTGCCAATAATGTTATCTAATAATATTATTCAAATAATATGAATTATTGATCTGATAATGGGAAATACTGTGCAGTGACAATTATTGAACAACAATAATATAAAATTTCAACGTAGCAATTATTGAATCAATAAAATAAAATATTGAACAATAATTACTGTAACAATTATTGAGTAGTGCCTTCTTACGTAAGAATCAATAATTTCAAAAATACTATGCAATACCGTGTGCTACTGTGCAATAACGCGTATTACTGTATTTTAACCACCGGGTATTCCAACAGTGTTAACGGTAACAACTACGCCGTTATTTGTAAAAACTTAAATTTGTCGTTTTCTTCACCCGACAGTTATTCGTTATGGGGCCCACAAATAGCTGCGCCGTCGTACGAATATTCCCCGACAGAAAGAATATTCCACGACCAAAACGAATATTCCCCGACAACAATGATTATTTTATAACCACTTGTGTATTTTGAAAAAAATTCATATATCACCCTTAACTTTATCATTTATCAATTAAACCATTTACTGAATAGTAATTATAAGAAAAATTGAATACTTTTATTTCATAAAATTCGGGGTCTTACAATCTCCCCTCCTTATGAAATTTCGTCCCCGAAATTTACGTACCTGGTATTTCAAAGAGTTGAGAATACCTTCCTTTCATTTCAGATTCCATCTTCCCTGTCATCATAATTTCTCCATTGCTCATCTCCTGTATTTCAAATATCATTCTAGAATACAGCTTCAAAACAAGGGTTAATTTAACAAATTAACATATCACATAATATCCCGATATTATGACTGACCAACAAATAAGCTTAGGTAGGACACACTAGCGAAGGATTTACTCGTCTCTCCCCTCCTAGTTGTATTCCCCGATCTCCGCCAGAGATCATATCCCTAAGCTCTGATACCAAATGTAACGACCCCAAAATAGGTTCATTCCATCCAACCTATTCTGAGTCGCCAAATACATGGTACAGAAAATAACTACAACTTTATTACAACAATTGTCGTGCAAAATACAACAACACATATGCTGTGAGTTTGGATACAAATATATACCAAATGTGACTCATGTTCCAATCGTGGACATCACCTCACAATGACACCTTACATAAAGGTATAGTCAAAAACTGTTTTGGAAATTAGAATCTTTGGGAAGTGCTTAAGGAAACCTTCGTACATGGGAGGCCATGCTTCTAGGTTGTGATAGATATCATATGGCCACAGAATTATCCTTGGTTTACCCAATAGACCCCAAAGAAAAACGAGAAGATTACTATCATATTCTTCCCAATGGTGAGTCTTCTCTTGACTTATCATTATCTCCACTGTCTCTAATTGAGAATTATACTTCAAACAAACACCAAGATTATATAGGTAGTGCTCGTATATATACTCAGCAAGTGGATGAGCACATCCCTGTCTTATGATGACACGAGGTTGTATGTCGTTAGACATCTTGTATGATAGTGGCAAACCACCCTTCCAACGTTGGGTACACCTTACCCTATTGGATTCACCAAATATGACTACTAAATGAACTTTTCTATACTGCTTCGGGAGAACATCCACAGCTAGAGACCACCGTTCTATTTTCCCCGTTACCCTCGCTAGACCCAGCTACACTCTTATTACCTGAAAGGAATTGTGAAGCAAAAGGGTGAGCACAACTAGCTCAGTAAAGAATATCATGACTAAAGATAATTAAATTATCAATAGCCTTCATGAATAATAAATCAGAGATTTAGAACATATGGTAAATGATAAAAATTCAACCATTGTTGCAGCGGAACGAGCAATCCATTAGAAGAGTCAAATAGACTATAAAGTTTATTATCTTCTCCATGTTAAAAATCCATCAACAATGTTTTATCCCTGTAACATCAATCAACAATTCTGGTCCACAATCATATGAATAACTCATAATCATAACTGTAGTTCTAAATTCCTCTTCTCATCCAGAACAAAGATAATTTTCATCACCTGAAACATCAAACATCATGGTTATACCAAATCACAGTTCCTGTTCATAGTCATACTAATAACTTCATCTTTGCACTACGGCCAAAGATATTCATCAACAAGTCATCTTTGCACTACAGGCCAAAGATATTCGTCAACAGTTCATCTTTGCATTACTGGCCAAAGATATTCAACAACAGGTCATCTTTGCACTACGGGCCAAAGATATTCATCAACAGACCATCTTTGCACTACAGGCCAAAGATATTCATCTACAATTCATCTTTGCACTACAGGCCAAAGATATACCTCAACAATTCTTATTTGTACTACATGCCAAATATATTAATATCTCAAAGAAATATATAATCAATTCAGAATTATATAAACAATAATTATAACCATGTTGATCAATTCACCTTTGCACTTAAGCTAAATATATTCAATTATAAATTCAATGGTCATGATCATACTAGTCAACAATTCATCTTTGCACTACTGGCCAAAGAGAACACATAGTCATGATCATACCAATAATTTACCCATCTTTACACTCAAGCGAAAGAGAATTTCAACATCAAGGTTATAAAAAATGTCATATATAATAGTAACTCATAAATAGTAACTCGTGAATAGTAACCCCGACACAAAAAGATAGAAATTCCACAATAAAATCCATACCAATATTTCGGTATAATGATATTGAAAGAATAACATTTCTTAAGCTTATAAACAATTTATTTAAATTGTTTACACTTACTAAATAATGCATTTAATCATCTTAAAATGCCAAACTCATAATATTTCATCACCAATAACCAAAAACCCTCATCAAAAATCTGCATATACCTCATATAGGATTCTCAAGCCATAAAATCCTATTTTTCAATTTTCTTTCCTCACAAAACATATTTAATTCATTTACTCATAACTAGACCATTTTCATAAAAAATACCAAATCAGTTCTAAAAATATTTCTTTTCTGGGATTTAGCATAATATAGTCCCATAGTGAACATATATTTTTCTAAGAATTTTTAAAAGTCATTTACTATTTTTCATATGGCCAAAATAGTCGAATATTTAGACATTTATCAAAAATTGTACTTTTGTCTAAAAATTCTGAAATTTACAGAGTATACTTCTATCATATACATGTACTCTCAATAAAAATTTCATCAATTTTGAAGTTAACCACAAAGAATTATAAGCTGTTACTTTTAAAATAATCTTTTCTCATTAAATTCATAACTCTCAATCTATACATCCAAAAATCACCATTTTTGGACACAATCAAGAAAACTCATCAAAATATCATTTCAAATTTTTCCAGAATTTTTGAAGATCAGAAAAATTACGAAACTGAAAATCATAACAACCCTTAAAATCCCTTAATATCCCTTACAATCCCTTACAATCTCTTACTATCCCTTACTATCCCTTACCTCAAAAGAGCAGTACTTCTGACTGGATATCGGATATGATGCTGAAGGAAACTTGCACTGATGAATAGTAACTCACCAAGTATCTAAAAACTCACAAAATATGCTTCATAATATAGAGAGAGAAAGAGAGAAAGCTTATGTTTCTGGTGTGATTTTCAATTCTAACTTAGCCCTCTATTTATAGGAAAATTTTGGTAGGTTTGACCTGCAACCTGATGGCTTTACCTGCTACTATTCCCACCCACCACATTTGAAATATAATTCAGCACATTTCTTCACCAACCACAAGTGGGCCCACCAATTCTAGAATTTTCCACCAAAAATGATTTATAACCTGATTTCCGAATCAGCCACCTCTTAAAATTCATAACAAATCATACGTTCATTTTTAACGGTTCAAAATTTATGGACATATACTCAACTTATATATGTATAACATATCCAAAAATTACCACGATCCAACGGTCGGATTAAAAATTATAACCCCCGCAAAATATCTCAAAAATCCTGATTTTTAATACCTCCATTCCGACAAAAATACGGATAAAAACCTCAACATTAACTCCTTCATTTTTAACCACAAAAATATATCTCTCATTTATATCCACATAAAATAAATATTTCCTTATCATATGAATCAATAATTAATTATTCACAAATAATATTACAGAATCACATTTATGACAACCAGGCCGTTCCCAGGAAAGAGGGGGCTTTCCAATAAGAATTTCTCCTTACTGGCGCGCAATTAGATGACCAAACCTCTCCTTAGACAGAACTTTCTAGTCATTGCCAATAATGTTATCTAATAATATTATTCAAATAATATGAATTATTGATCTGATAATGGGAAATACTGTGCAGTGACAATTATTGAACAACAATAATATAAAATTTCAACGTAGCAATTATTGAATCAATAAAATAAAATATTGAACAATAATTACTGTAACAATTATTGAGTAGTGCCTTCTTACGTAAGAATCAATAATTTCAAAAATACTATGCAATACCGTGTGCTACTGTGCAATAACGCGTATTACTGTATTTTAACCACCGGGTATTCCAACAGTGTTAACGGTAACAACTACGCCGTTATTTGTAAAAACTTAAATTTGTCGTTTTCTTCACCCGACAGTTATTCGTTATGGGGCCCACAAATAGCTGCGCCGTCGTACGAATATTCCCCGACAGAAAGAATATTCCACGACCAAACGAATATTCCCCGACAACAATGATTATTTTATAACCACTTGTGTATTTTGAAAAAAATTCATATATCACCCTTAACTTTAACATTTATCAATTAAACCATTTACTGAATAGTAATTATAAGAAAAATTGAATACTTTTATTTCATAAAATTCGGGGTCTTACAATCTCCCCTCCTTATGAAATTTCGTCCCCGAAATTTACGTACCTGGTATTTCAAAGAGTTGAGAATACCTTCCTTTCATTTCAGATTCCATCTTCCCTGTCATCATAATTTCTCCATTGCTCATCTCCTGTATTTCAAATATCATTCTAGAATACAGCTTCAAAACAAGGGTTAATTTAACAAATTAACATATCACATAATATCCCGATATTATGACTGACCAACAAATAAGCTTAGGTAGGACACACTAGCGAAGGATTTACTCGTCTCTCCCCTCCTAGTTGTATTCCCTGATCTCCGCCAGAGATCATATCCCTAAGCTCTGATACCAAATGTAACGACCCCAAAATAGGTTCATTCCATCCAACCTATTCTGAGTCGCCAAATACATGGTACAGAAAATAACTACAACTTTATTACAACAATTGTCGTGCAAAATACAACAACACATATGCTGTGAGTTTGGATACAAATATATACCAAATGTGACTCATGTTCCAATCGTGGACATCACCTCACAATGACACCTTACATAAAGGTATAGTCAAAAACTGTTTTGGAAATTAGAATCTTTGGGAAGTGCTTAAGGAAACCTTCGTACATGGGAGGCCATGCTTCTAGGTTGTGATAGATATCATATGGCCACAGAATTATCCTTGGTTTACCCAATAGACCCCAAAGAAAAACGAGAAGATTACTATCATATTCTTCCAATGGTGAGTCTTCTCTTGACTTATCATTATCTCCACTGTCTCTAATTGAGAATTATACTTCAAACAAACACCAAGATTATATAGGTAGTGCTCGTATATATACTCAGCAAGTGGATGAGCACATCCCTGTCTTATGATGACACGAGGTTGTATGTCGTTAGACATCTTGTATGATAGTGGCAAACCACCCTTCCAACGTTGGGTACACCTTACCCTATTGGATTCACCAAATATGACTACTAAATGAACTTTTCTATACTGCTTCGGGAGAACATCCACAGCTAGAGACCACCGTTCTATTTTCCCGTTACCCTCGCTAGACCCAGCTACACTCTTATTACCTGAAAGGAATTGTGAAGCAAAAGGGTGAGCACAACTAGCTCAGTAAAGAATATCATGACTAAAGATAATTAAATTATCAATAGCCTTCATCAATAATAAATCAGAGATTTAGAACATATGGTAAATGATAAAAATTCAACCATTGTTGCAGCGGAACGAGCAATCCATTAGAAGAGTCAAATAGACTATAAAGTCTATTATCTTCTCCATGTTAAAAATCCATCAACAATGTTTTATCCCTGTAACATCAATCAACAATTCTGGTCCACAATCATATGAATAACTCATAATCATAACTGTAGTTCTAAATTCCTCTTCTCATCCAGAACAAAGATAATTTTCATCACCTGAAACATCAAACATCATGGTTATACCAAATCACAGTTCCTGTTCATAATCATACTAATAACTTCATCTTTGCACTACGGGCCAAAGATATTCATCAACAAGTCATCTTTGCACTACAGGCCAAAGATATTCGTCAACAGTTCATCTTTGCATTACTGGCCAAAGATATTCAACAACAGGTCATCTTTGCACTACGGGCCAAAGATATTCATCAACAGACCATCTTTGCACTACAGGCCAAAGATATTCATCTACAATTCATCTTTGCACTACAGGCCAAAGATATACCTCAACAATTCATATTTGTACTACATGCCAAATATATTAATATCTCAAAGAAATATATAATCAATTCAGAATTATATAAACAATAATTATAACCATGTTGATCAATTCACCTTTGCACTTAAGCTAAATATATTCAATTATAAATTCAATGGTCATGATCATACTAGTCAACAATTCATCTTTGCACTACTGGCCAAAGAGAACCCATAGTCATGATCATACCAATAATTTACCCATCTTTACACTCAAGCGAAAGAGAATTTCAACATCAAGGTTATAAAAAATGTCATATATAATAGTAACTCATAAATAGTAACTCGTGAATAGTAACCCCGACACAAAAAGATAGAAATTCCACAATAAAATCCATACCAATATTTCGGTATAATGATATTGAAAGAATAACATTTCTTAAGCTTATAAACAATTTGTTTAAATTGTTTACACTTACTAAATAATGCATTTAATCATCTTAAAATGCCAAACTCATAATATTTTATCACCAATAACCAAAAACCCTCATCAAAAATCTGCATATACCTCATATAGGATTCTCAAGCCATAAAATCCTATTTTTCAATTTTCTTTCCTCACAAAACATATTTAATTCATTTACTCATAACTAGACCATTTTCATAAAAAATACCAAATCAGTTCTAAAAATATTTCTTTTCTGGGATTTAGCATAATATAGTCCCATAGTGAACATATATTTTTCTAAGAATTTTTAAAAGTCATTTACTATTTTTCATATGGCCAAAATAGTCGAATATTTAGACATTTATCAAAAATTGTACTTTTGTCTAAAAATTCTGAAATTTACAGAGTATACTTCTATCATATACATGTACTCCCAATAAAAATTTCATCAATTTTGAAGTTAACCACAAGGAATTATAAGCTGTTACTTTTAAAATAATCTTTTCTCATTAAATTCATAACTCTCAATCTATACATCCAAAAATCACCATTTTTGGACACAATCAAGAAAACTCATCAAAATATCATTTCAAATTTTTCCAGAATTTTTGAAGATCAGAAAAATTACGAAACTGAAAATCATAACAACCCTTAAAATCCCTTAATATCCCTTACAATCCCTTACAATCCCTTACTATCCCTTACTATCCCTTACCTCAAAAGAGCAGTACTTCTGACTGGATATCGGATATGATGCTGAAGGAAACTTGCACTGATGAATAGTAACTCACCAAGTATCTAAAAACTCACAAAATATGCTTCATAATATAGAGAGAGAAAGAGAGAAAGCTTATGTTTCTGGTGTGATTTTCAATTCAAACTTAGCCCTCTATTTATAGGAAAATTTTGGTAGGTTTGACCTGCAACCTGATGGCTTTACCTGCTACTATTCCCACCCACCACATTTGAAATATAATTCAGCACATTTCTTCACTAACCACAAGTGGGGCCCACCAATTCTAGAATTTTCCACCAAAAATGATTTATAACCTGATTTCCGAATCAGCCACCTCTTAAAATTCATAACAAATCATACGTTCATTTTTAACGATTCAAAATTTATGGACATATACTCAACTTATATATGTATAACATATCCAAAAATTACCACGATCCAACGGTCGGATTAAAAATTATAACCCCCGCAAAATATCTCAAAAATCCTGATTTTTAATACCTCCATTCCGACAAAAATAGGATAAAAACCTCAACATTAACTCCTTCATTTTTAACCACAAAAATATATCTCTCATTTATATCCACATAAAATAAATATTTCCTTATCATATGAATCAATAATTAATTATTCACAAATATTATTACAGAATCACATTTATGACAACCAGGCCGTTCCCAGGAAAGAGGGGGCTTTCCAATAAGAATTTCTCCTTACTGGCGCGCAATTAGATGACCAAACCTCTCCTTAGACAGAACTTTCTAGTCATTGCCAATAATGTTATCTAATAATATTATTCAAATAATATGAATTATTGATCTGATAATGGGAAATACTGTGCAGTGACAATTATTGAACAACAATAAATAAAAATTTCAACGTAGCAATTATTGAATCAATAAAATAAAATATTGAACAATAATTACTGTAACAATTATTGAGTAGTGCCTTCTTACGTAAGAATCAATAATTTCAAAAATACTATGCAATACCGTGTGCTACTGTGCAATAACGCGTATTACTGTATTTTAACCACCGGGTATTCCAACAGTGTTAACGGTAACAACTACGCCGTTATTTGTAAAAACTTAAATTTGTCGTTTTCTTCACCCGACAGTTATTCGTTATGGGGCCCACAAATAGCTGCGCCGTTGTACGAATATTCCCCGACAGAAAGAATATTCCACGACCAAACGAATATTCCCCGACAATAATGATTATTTTATAACCACTTGTGTATTTTGAAAAAAATTCATATATCACCCTTAACTTTAACATTTATCAATTAAACCATTTACTGAATAGTAATTATAAGAAAAATTGAATACTTTTATTTCATAAAATTCGGGGTCTTACACCTTACCCCAAACCGACGGAATGACATGGTTATGCTACTTACCCAGTTTCAGGATGTGTTTGTATGGTCTCATGAAGATATAGTGGGTTTGTCCACTGACATTGTCCTTCACCGCCTTCCCATTAAAGAGGGATTTAAGCCAGTCAAGCAAAAGTTTCGGCGATTGAAACCTAAATGGAGTTTAAAGGTGAAAGAAGAAATTGTGAAACAATTTCAAGCTGGCATCATAATGGTGTCTACATATCCTGAGTGGATATCTAACATCGTGCCCATACCTAAACCTGGAGTGAAGGTGCGAGTTTGCGTGGATTACCGGGACTCGAACAAAGCTTGCTTAAAAGATAACTTTCCCGTGCCATTTATCCACATTCTCATTGACAATACTGCATAATACGACATGTATTCCTTTGCAGAATGCTTGGCGGGGTATCATCAGATCATGGTTGCCGAGAAAGATCGTGAGAAGACTACTTTCATCACTCCTTGGGGAACTTTTTGTTATAGATGGTTGTCATTTGGCCTCATCAATGCTGGAGCTACCTATCAACGAGCTATGAATGCTCTTTTCCACGACTTAATGCATAAGGAGATTGAGATCTACGTGGATGACATTATTGTCAAATCCCAGAAGGAGGATGACCATATAGACCATCTCAGGAAGTTGTTCAACAGGTTGCGTAAGTACAACTTGAAGTTGAATCCAGCTAAGTGCGCCTTTGGCGTTAAATCAGGCAAGTTGCTAGGATTTCTAGTCAGCCACAAAGGGATAGAGCTGGATCCTGCCAAAATCCAAGCCATTTATCTCTCAACTCATAGCAACATGTGAGCCAATCTTCAAGCTATTAAGAAAGAACTCCTCCATGAAATAGAATGAGGAGTGTCAGAATGCCTTCCTTACAATTAAGAAACAGCTAATCAAAGCCCCCATCTTGGTACTACCCAGGGATGATGTTCCCCTATTTATATATTTGTCCGTAAGTTACAATGCCATGGGCTGCATGCTGGGACAGAAGGACGATAGAGGCCTAGAGCTCTCTATTACCTCAACAAAAGATTCAGCAGCAGTGAACACAAGTACACTCTGATCGAAAAGACGTGTTGTGCTTTAGCATGGGCTTCCATGAGGTTACAACATTATCTCCATGGTCACACAACCCATATCATATCCCGCGTGGATCCTCTCAAGTACGTGTTCAACAAACCCATGTTAAATTATAGGCTGTCCAGCTGGAAGTTGATCCTACAACAATTTGACATCGTATGTATGACTCAAAGGTCAAGGAATTGCGAATCAACTGGCCGCCGCACCATCAGGGGATTTCAAACCCTTGGAGACATATTTCCCCGATGAAGGAGTAATGACAATTTAGCAACACCATCAGTATGATACATGCCAAATGTGGAAGATGTATTTCGATGGAGCTGTTAATATGGAAGGTTCTGGAGCTGGAGCAGTTTTAGTATCTGATACGGGGGAACAATATCCCGTCGCCGTTAAATTACAGTTTGTCAGCACCAACAATACGGCTGAGTATGAAGGCTGTCTTATGGGGCTAAAACTTGCCCGCAATGGGCATCAGGTGGTTAACTATCCTTGGAGATTCAGGGTTGGTAATCAGACAATCCACCAAAATCTATCAAACCAAGGAATTACATTTGCTGCCTTACCATCGGCAGGTTTTAAAGATGGTTGTGGGGTTCGAAGAAATATCCTTTTTACACATTCCTCATAATAGGAATGATTTTGCGGACGCGTTAGCAACTTTTGCCCCCTTGATCCTCATATTAGACAAGGAACCCTTGGCAAGCGTCACAATTTCCCTGCACAAGGCCCCAGCCTATGGGAATTACGTTGGAGAAGTATCGGATGAGCTACCTCCCATCCAACATCCTTGGTATCAACAAATCAAGGAATATCTGCGAGATGGATCTACACCCATTGAGGCGAGCCCGACTGAGAAAAGGCGGATCCACTGACTTACCATGAAATTCTACCTGAGCGGAGATGCGCTCTATAAAAGAGATGCAGGATTAGGTCTCTTCAGATATTTAGACAAAGATCAAGCCCAAAGGCTTATGGATGAAATCCATGGCGGAGTCTGTGGCCCCCTCATTGTCAAGAAAGTCCTTAGGACAGGACATTATTGGCTATCTCTCAAAGCTAATTGCAATGACCATGTCAGGAGATGCTATAAGTGCCAGATTCATGGGAATGCTATACACGCCCCTCCACGGGAACTTCACAATATGAGTTCACCTTGGCCCTTCTCAATGTGGGGAATAGACGTTATCGGGCCCATTGATCCTAAAGCCAGTAATGGTCATCGATTTATCTTCACCATGATCAACTACTTCACCAAGTGGGTAGAAGCAGCCTCCTTCCCAAGGGTTACTAAAGAAGTCATCATTGCTTTCATCAGAAATAATGTCATTTGTCGATATGAACAACCAGAGGTGATTGTGTCCGACAATGCCAAGAACCTCAACAACAAAATGATGGAGGAATTATGCAGTAAATTCCACATCAAACATCTCAACTCAGTCATCTATCGTCCGAAGATGAATGGTGCTATTGAAGCGGCTAACAATAACATCAGGAAGATTATGCAAAAGATGTCCACCAATCACAAAAATTGGCCTGACTAATTGCCTCTGACTCTGTTAGCCTACAGAACCTCAATGTGAACTTCCACTGGGGCAACCTCTACGCATTAACCTATGGGATGGAAGCGGTACTCCCCATAGAAATAGAGATGGAATCCCTCAGAGTATTGATAGACGCTCAGTTGGATGAAGACTAATGGGTACAAGATAGGTATCACCAATTGGCTTTAATAGACGAAAGGTGAACCGCGGCTATCTTCCATGGTTAGTTATATCAACAAAGGATCGCCAGATCCTAAAACAAAAAAGTTCGGCTATGGCAATTCAGACTACATGACTTGGTTTTGAAGAAAATATCTGACAACCAAGATCAGTCTAAGGGAAAATTTTCCCCTAACTCGGAAGGCCCGTTTATTGTCAAGGAAGTATTGACAGGAGGCGCTCTCAAATTGCAAGAAATGGACGACGATGAATTTCCACAACTCATCAACTCAGACACCGTGAAACGATACTATGTCTGAAGTTGCCATCAAGTAAACATCCTGGTGGTAGACCACCAGGTCGCCAAACCTTTACCACAAACAACTTTTCTACACTTTGCCCCTTAGGGAAACACACCTTTCAAGCCAGCAGCCTGGCTCTCTTTTGCGATCATGCAACTTAGGTCATCCCACCACATATTGAACCTCTTGAGTATACAGTTTTGCTACCCATACCTAGGATCAAACTTTTCACCTGTAGTTTATCCTCAACCTAGGATTAAACTTTCTCTTCCCTGCACTCTGACCTACACATGGGATTACGATTTTCGTCTCACCCTGAGGGGTGAACCACGTCGACCTGATCTCCTCTTCAATAGGAGTACGTAGGCAACCATTTTATGTGGCTAGTCGCAATAAAACAAACATTCCCACACTATTCCTGCCACATACAACATTGAACCTCTTACACCAGGTTCGAACTACGCATACCTGATCTCCTCTTCAATATGAGTACGTAGGCAGCCATTCATGGTGCGGTCTCACCCCCTACCAAAACATAAACCCTTGTCAGTTGGTACTGGGTTCATCCTTCAAACCACTACATTTCATTTGGCTTCAGACCAAAGGGATGGAATTACCTGAACTCCTCCGTGTTAGGAGATTCAGCGACCATCTAAGCTGCGGTCATACCTTGAAGAGCAACACCAATCCATAAGAGATGAAATTAACTAGGCTTCTCCTAAATAGAAGTATTGGCGACCATCTGTGGTGCGGTCAATCTCAGAGAGGAAAGCCACACTCATATCCTCATTTTCATATAGAAACCAGTCCCAAGACACCAAAGATGGTAGGGATACATACAGATCGATGATCCATTCTGAACTATCCAGAGACAACTCAATGTCCATCCACCCAGAAGGAATTCAGAATCCATCAAGATCACAAGCCCTGAAGCAGCAGGCAACATATCAAGCAAGTAGCAAAGCATATCTAAAAGGGAAGTGATCAAAAATATGTTTCACTATCATATATATAATGTTGTTTGATATACACAATGTAAACTGTACATAACAAAATGGCTAAGCTAGTCTGTGCAGGTAAATACAAGATCACCTACAAGTCAGGGTATATGCGAGCTAACAAGCCCAATATGGCGTCCCTCTCAAAAGATGGAGGTAAAGTTGTGGTCTCTTGTATGAGAATATCCACACGACCCAACAGATCTACAGCCATCTGCATGGTGACCATATGATCATCAATATATGCGCTCATCTCTGGGATCATGCCAGTGGTAAGGGACCTCACTGCAGTACTATCTGTGACGGCTACATCCCGGGCAGATATGGTGATATCCCGCTCAACTATGACTACATCTCTGGCTGATATAGCCTCATCCCACTCAACGACGATAGCATCTCTACGAGTCAATGCCTAGTCTCTCTCCAATAGAGCGGCCTCCCTCCCATCAAGGGCAGTCGACATCAAAGATCAAATCTAATCTCTCTCAAAGGTCATCAAATGAAGACTCTGCTCTAAGTACTGTGCCGAATGCTGAATCACAACAGTACTGGTACTAGGAGAATCCGGAAGAAATGTTGGCAACCTAGAAGTGGGCTCCTCCTCGATGTAGGTAACAATGTCCTCCATGGGCTCTACATCATCCAACTCGCGCTCTGGTATTGCAAATACTGCTGCAGCCGATAAAATCTATGTCTCCATCCACGCGGAATACTCTGCGGAATAACCAGGATGACTGATAGAAAAAGCTGCTATCTCGCACTAATCCCAGCAGGCGTATACCTGAGATCGGTCCTCTGCTGAGAGGTACCGAGAAGCTGAACGCCGACCTGTCGCCCCCTCAAAAGGATAAAAATCCTAGAACTGGTCGAATTGCAACATCACGGGCCAATGGGTGATAAGTGGTCACTCCCCTCAAACCAGCCAGAGGGAGATAGTCCATGCCCGGAGTATAAGTAATGAAGTTGTATGGTGAGCTAAGCCCCGAACACGGTAATATGCTGAATGGAACTTTGATATCTGCCTAGAATATGGACCAGGACAGAGCATCTATACACTCTGATGGCTAAAAAGAGTATGGCACAGCTACATCATGGGTGAAGCAGTACCCATGCCGTCTAAAAGTGCTAATCGGTCTCAAGTGTGACATGAACCACACATATAGCATGACTGAGCTACCTGTAAACACTCATGTAGGATACGTGCAACAATACGATGCCTACCGCAGGGTCTTTTCTACAATCATAGGTACAATGGTACGATGCCGACCGCAGAGCTCTCACGGCCATGATAACGCCTATATCTATCTCATCCATATATCGCGGCATATACACATATGATAGTACACATAGCATCAGTACGTTAACTCTGGCCAAACGCCAATGATCCTCCGGTGTGGTGAAATCCCTGGAATGTCGTGAATAGCTATCCTCTGAGCCAAATCTATCGTACAAAAAACGCTGGGATATCACGTGGCCAGATGTCAACTCATGATGTACCACTCTGCGCCTCAATCCTGTGAGAGTCATGAATCGTCTACTCATGTCTCCCAAAGCCAGATGCACGCAAGTCCTATCTAGAGGCAGCATCGTCAAGCGTGCATACTCCTCCAGAGTAGGAGTCAGCTCATGGGTGTCGAATCGGAATACCTACCTATCCGGTAGCCAATGCTCTATCATCTAGTCCACAAATCCTGCAGGAACCTGAAAAGTCAAAAAGGTCATGGTATGCTGCAATAAATGATATACAGTTACCCTGTCTGGTGGTGACATGCTATCATACCACGATCGCATACCCGACGCCACCACTGACGGTGGGGTATGATCTATACGACTAACTATCGAAGAAGACATCTGTGTGGGCTGTGTCATAAGACCATCCAGGAGTCAATGTCGAATATCTCTGGACATACATACATATGCATAACATGATATATGCATAACAGATAATAGATGGCAATATGATATAGGGAATGGAAATATTGTGCATACATTCCTAAGTATATCATCATCTAATACATCATCTCTGTACAGCTACAAATACAGGGAAATGGGGCGCAGACGCCCTACTACTAATAGAGGCCTATCAAAAGATATAGCGAGAATGGGGAACAACCACCCAATATCTAACAGAGGCCTATCAAAAGATATAATGAGAATATACATCAGAAGAAGACCAGGGTCTCGATATCCACATCATCAATCCTATCCACCTAATGTAACTCCTCATGAGTCACTGGATCTCTATTAATAGGGATGTCAGGCCTATAAAGAGGAGGATCTGTGCTGGTAAAACTAAATGGGTCATCCGAGGGCCCAGCGCCTGAGCTGGAAGGATCAAACGAACCTGCCTCTACTGGATCAATACCCAAATGTGGGATAAAGATATGTGCCTGGTCCAACTACCGGGTCAAACTGTCAATCTGTGTCACATGAGTCGGATCTCGGACACAGGCTAGCCAATCTGTCATCATCAAGGATCCTGGAACCATGTCCCCCATAAACTGTGTGGCGCGGGACTGGGCTCCAATAGTGCGAGGGAACCACCGATGCTGGAATATCTCCTGAGTACATGGACCCTCTGACAATACAAATCCGTCCACCCCCCAACAATGGGATATCAATGATGGGTGACTGTGATACGGGCCAAGAACACCTAGTAGGAGGGAAGATCGGTATACAGATCTCCCCTGTAGTGCTCCCGATAGCACGCTCTCCTAAATAGAGCTCCCAGCCTCCATCCGTGAAGAGAGGAACTCTCCTGGTGGAAATCACATACTCAGCTCCAGTCAGGTATCCATCCTCAAAACCCACGGTCAGGTGTTCCCCAAAATAGGGAAGCCATGTGATGGTGTCGGTCGTCAGTAACTCTAGCTGTATACGGCAATGAGTGAATCCCTCAGCTACAAGGACCTCTGGCAGAATCGAATGGTGCCATCGTCATCCTCGTGGATAGGTGTCTAAACCTAACATACTCACGGGACACAAGCATGGAAGCCTCTCGTAGGCCCAGAACTGCCAATACAATAAAAAAGTATATTTGCTATCAGTAAACACTCTTAACCTATAAAGAGGAAACGATAAGAGGAATACTCACCAGCAGAAATGGGTAAAATCCAAGCCAAGCCTCGATCAAATCCTGTGAGCGCATACATATGCCCTGGAGGAAATAGGTAAAGGTATAGGAGCCCCAATCATACTCTCCAATACGGTCCACAACACGTGTAGCGCTGATCAAAACGAAAGATACCGTGGAAGAGTTATCTGCTATAAAGCAGCCTCGAATGATCATCAGGAACAATCGTCGCAGAACTTGATCCCTGATCCTGACATCATCAGACATGCGCTCACTCAATAGCCCACTCATAGGATCTATGCTCAAAGGCCCTGAACGGACAGTCTTTCCTTTGAGCGCCGCTGCCGGAACTCCTAATAAGGGTCTAACAGTAGTAGGGGTAATATTTGCCATGCAAGGCACTAGCTCCCCTCCAAACTCCATACCTGTGATAAATCGCCAATCCATAGGCGTCATTATCACCTCGCAATCCAGTAGATGGAGTGACTGAGTCTGATGAAACCATCGCTCAAATAATTCCCTGAGATAACCCAAGGGACAACGACGGGGAAGGATGGAGAAAAATGCCCCAAATCCCCACTCATGCACTACCGCTCTATAGTCAGGATGAAGCGCCTAGTACATGGAGTGAATACTGAACCAGTTCCCTCGAGGCTGTGTAAAACCAGGAACCTACATTAAATGCAGATCAACATCAAAACCCTTTATTCCTCATCAATAGGAAAGAAGGATGATCAAAGTCTAACGCCATACCTTGTTAGCATGTAAATACATCGATAGATGTCTGCCCAAATCACCCAGCAACTTTGGGTTCACCACCTGAATGCTCGAAAGCTCCCTGCGAGGGACAGGTGCAGCAGGAGTGGGGTCCTCTGTCGGAATATCCGCCTCCTCGTCCTCAACGTCTTGAACATCTACCTGGACAAGACGTATTATAGCCTCCACCAACCGACGAGGATGTCTGACAGAATGAGGACGAGGCACTTTAGAAGCCCTCCGTCGTATGCCCGAAGCGGTACTATAGGAACTGCTCGGCTGATCCGGATCTATAAAATCTGGACAACAAGTCTCCAAATCACCTCAGAAAGGGTGTGGTATTTCTGTACCTGAAACTTTCTAAAATACATTTTATGACTATATGCATACATTTACTTTAACATATAATAGAGCTAAAAATGCATGCCTACCCAATGCCTACATTTGGAAAAATTTTGCCATAGTCCCCTTTGAAAATAGGATTATCCACATACATACGGGCATGTCTAGGTAGCCATTCAATAGCACACCTGCTCCAAAGTCATATACATAATATATGAATTAAAAATTAAAATCATCATGCATAAGGCCAACCTCAATGGTAGGAGTACTTTACCTTGCTACCTTATGCTCATTGGGCCTCAAATAGGACAAAAAAAAGCAGAAAAAGGTGCCAATTTGACTGTCTCAAAAGTCAAAAATTTTTACATCATTATGTTCAGCATGGTTTAATACTAACATTTACTATGTTAAATATTTTTTATAAAGTCATCTGTGCATACATAATCACTACTATGTGTTTAGATGCATTTCATACAATAACTCAAAATCCAACGGACATAAACGAAAGAAAATACAGGCATATGTTACCAGGATAGTGTAGAACACTTGTACGGTGACAAAATTTGTAGAAAACAGCCCGAACTCAGCAGATCTGAAGATGGCTTGCGGTTTTCTCTATGCGAAACAAGTTGAAAGTGACTTGTGAAGACCAACCTGTAGGATTTATGATCCACGCTTGGCCGCAGGCCCATCTGCGGCTGCAACAGGTGCACCTGTGGCACCCCTATGTGGGACGCACCCCTCCGGCTCGGTCCAGTTCGAGTTCCAAAGGAGTTCTTGCAGATTAGCAAAGTCAAGTCAGAAATAAAAACGCCACGCGATTGAGCAAAACTGCATACAATCTTGGTCCTCTCAGATTAGACGTTGAATCTGTAAATCACTCATTGGTAGTCACCTGAGTATAAGGTATACCCTGCCAATGATCCCAGTTGTCATAAATCACAGACGGCAATACCTTATACAGGTCTGATGCCACCAACTCCGGGTCATTACCCTACGTGAGATCCCCGACGGGGGTTACAACGTGAGATCCCCGACGGGGGTTACAACGTGAGATCCCCGACGGGGGTTACAGTGTGAGGTCCCCGACAGGGGTTACAACGCATGCTCATTCGTTAACACACAAATCAACGAAGGTCAAGCAGCCTTAACATTATTTCAGCCGATGGCAAGTAAACCCATCGAAGCATAGAAAGTTGTTCAATCATTGCGTACGTGTATATTCATCACTCCCCAGCGGATCCCCGGCGGGGGTCACAATGCACTGTTTTGGTGATCTACACGAAAGCGGATGTCAAGCAACCTTGACAATCTACCCACAAAGTTTCAGCCGTTGATTCACATGTCGACGAAGGGAATGTCAATAAAGAGGATAGATGGTGGAATATGTTATACACATCCTCAAACAGATCAAGCTTCATCCCCATAGATCTCTCACAAATAAGAGGTACATCTTTCAGATCAAGTCGTAATCGAAGACACTGGACTTTGGTGATAACTCCAACATCAACATCCTAACAGATTCAGATTACACATCAAAATCTGGTCATCGTTGCCAACCCCCAGTTGAAGTAACAGGGAGCCAACAATCATCCCTAGCATGTTGGGCTACAACCCCGTACACATGCATCATACATTTGCATCATGTTGCTATCCCTAGTACCATGTTTGCCTTGGTACGTTTCAAGTGTCTAGGATTCTTTATCCTACCCATTCATCGCTATGCATAAGTAAGATAAAGAGGGGCATCTGTAGACACTTAAAATTTTTTGTACTACTGTCACTAACATTGCAGGAGAGTAGATTCGTCTTTTAAAAGGGAACCCTGAAAGACGATCCATATCCGTACCGGATACTACCGGAAGATCAGCATCAACCCCGGATCACAATTTGGGAGTAACAATTCCAATCTCGGAGATAATCCCGAGGCATGCAGATCAATACCGGCACACACATCGGGGAAGACCGATTAATCTCGGAGATAACCCCGAGGTATCCAGTCTCAGTCCCAACCATGGGAATAGCCACCAACCTTGGTGATAACCCCAAGGAATGCAATTACGGCAATAACCCCAGAAATGCTTGTTACAAGTGCGACCAGCTTCAATCTTGGCGATCACAACGAGATCCACTGTTCCAGCCCGGCGATAACATCGAGAAGACAGACACACCTCAAGGATGACAATGAGGGCCTTCAACCAATTACAGCAGTCTAATCTCAGTGAAGCTGAGCAATGTCTGCTTTATCAGCCTAATCCGGCGATAACACTGGTGAGGGGCAACATCGTCATCTGACCAACACGATGCCACGCCACGTCGCCTCAACATATCTACGCAACAATGTTCTACAAGACTAATCAATCCCGAGTGACTATTCTTTGGGGTAACGGATGAAAGTTGAAGCTTGAAGACCGGAGGGCACCGTCCCATCTTCAATGACTTCGTACAAACTCTAATCCCATGTCATCGTACAACTCTCGACAACGGCAGTCCGAAATAGGTCCTGTATACCTCAACGGATGCCCGAATTGCACTTCTGAAAGTTCGAGTAGACATTACAGTGCCCGAATGCACTTACTTCGAGACAACCCGAGCCAAAAAACTCGGGCTCACCCAGGTTGCCTCTAATACACTTACGGCTCAGCCGCAAGTACACCTGGGTCTAATATGCCTATAAATAAAGGCCTCGGGGTGCTATTTTTAAGGAGAAAACAGCGAGGAAGCCCTGCCCAATTTACTCTACACTCATCCCATGTAGTGTACTTTCCCCTTTTAAACACCTGTGAGCTCATATATAGCCTCTTTTGTACCTACAAAAGGTAGTGTTTACCCACTCTAAAGATATAGAAGTCTTCAGTCTGGAGCGTTTACTGTTTAACATATATATATATATATATATATATATATATATATATATATATATATTTATTTATTATATATATCAACTGTGGTCGAACCTTGTTCGATGAGCCTGATTTTTTAATCTGGTGCGTTTATCGCTTATATATATATATATATATATATATATATATATATATATATATATATATATATATATATATATATATATATATATATATTCGTCCTGCTTGGAGTTCACTTCGTGGCAGTTGATCACTTTGTACAGCTTTCTTTACGTTTCGTCCTGCCTGGAGTTTCCTTCGTGGCGGTTGATCGTATTTACTGCTTTCTTTACGTTTTGTCCCGCCTAGAGTTTCCTCCGTGGCGGTTGATAGCTTTTACAGCTTTATTTACGTTTCTGATCCCCCATGGAGGTGCTTCGTGGTTGGCAATCATGTCTGTATATATATATTTACAGCTTTTATATATATACTTGCTTACTGCTTTCATATAAATTGCAGTATTCTGTGCGCCTAAGAATCATGTTATCACAGATTCATCCCATTGGATCTAGATTCGGTTCCCGTGATGGACATTTTCAGCTGTAAGAAGCTTGTAAATTATTCTGCGGTGTCTAAATTTTCTCAGATGGTTTCCATACCCACGAGGAAGTCGGCATTATTTTGTACATTATTTTCATACGGATGCCTCGCATTCGTAAAAAATAAAATCATTCAAGTCGAGCACTTAATAAAATAGGAGTGTAAAAGGTCTCAATTACTATGGAGCATCAGGGTTTGAAAACCCTCTTTTATAAAACATCACTGTCATATCTTGCTTAAAATTGAATTTTTACATAAAATTCAAACCATGTGTATATAGGTGCGAACGAGGCCTCGCACTACTTCTAAATAACCACACATTGACCCACACACACACATTCAGATAACATTTTCTTGAAAAGAGGCGGTCACTGTGGTAACACGGATGTCGGGGGGTGCCTAACACCTTCCCTCCGCATAACCAAGTCCCCGAACCCTAATGAATCTCGATTTCACCGACCCGTTTAGTAGTGTCACATCATTGGGTCAATGTGCAAACCTTTTCTCGGTTGTGTTGGTACAACCATTTAAAAAACCAAATGGCGACTCTTAACAGTCTATCGTCGACATTATACATGTCGGACCTTTTTTACTTATTTTTTTAAACAAATCTCACCTAAAATGAGAACACCAAAGAGCAAGTAATGGAAAGGGACAATTACAAATCCCGACGTCGACAATGATTATACCGAATAATCCCTGGTCATATTCATACCAAGTCCATCTATGCACTACAGGCCACAGGTGACTTTCAACAAAAGATACACATGGGGATGATGACAATGATATAAGAAATCAATAAAACAAGTTCAAAAATTAATTTATCCAGGAACAAATAACGTCCAAATTGTCAACATGATACTGGATGAAGCGTAAATATCAAGGATATTCCACTAATTTCATGGAGTATAAAAGCCAAAACTTCAACCAACTAAGTACAATAAATAATGGAATAACAAAAGAAATCACCAGGCATGCGATAGACATCACAAACAGGTTATTCCAACAGAATAATAAATAACGGAACCAGGTCATGCGTAAACGCACCGACATGATATTTCGACAGAATAATAGATAATGAAACCAAGTCCGGCGTAAACGCACAGACAGGATATTTCAACAGAATAATAGATAATGGAACCAGGTCTGGCGTAAACGCACAGACATGATATTCCGACAGAATAATAAATAATGGAACCAGGTCTGGCGTAAAATGCACAGACAGGATATTCCAACAGAATAATAAAGAATAGAATAATAGAATAATTTCACCAAGTATAGGGTAGCCCGCGTATACAGGTTATTCCAACAGAATAATAAATAATGGTATAACAAAAGTTCTCTTCATGAATACAAAAGAAATAATAACACTTACCGTAAAAAAACTGAATATAAGAGTAGGAAAGTAGCAGAATACTTTTCTATAGTTTCTTTATAACTTCTCTCTTTAGAGTTTCAGTGAATTCGTAAGAAAATAATGAAGAAATGAGCTTCTATTTATAGAAAAATGGACTGCATAGTAACTAACTCATGAACGGTCTAGATTGATTTACTTTAATCTGACGGTCCATATTTAAAGCAAAATCTTTTAAATAAAATATAATATATTCTATTTATAATCTAATAAAACGAATAACTTTATAAAAGATTTTACTATACAAATACTATGCAGGCACTATGTAAATACTATGTATAATAAAATATAATATATTCTAATTATTGTATAATAAAACAGATAACTTTATAAAAGTATTCTGTTTTATATATAAAGATTTTACTATTAGCCTAATAAAATGAATAACTTTATAAAAGTATTCGGTTTTATATAAAAAGTTTTTCTATTTTATTAAATTAATAATCTCAATAAAACAAAACTGAATAACTTATCATGTAAGCATCAATAATTAATAACGTGTGTTACTATGTAACCACGCGCATTACTGTATTTCTACTATCGAGTAGTTCAACAGTATTAATGGTAACACTTCCACCGCTATTTTTAATAAAATATTTTTCTCATTTTCTCAATCCAACAATAATTATGTTGTGGGATCCATCAATGATTGTGTCGTCGTACGAATATTCCCTGTTAAAACGAATATTCCCCGACCAATCGAATATTATATAACAACTTGCGTACTTTGCAAAATTTATAAATATTACCCACAACAATAACATTATATCAATTTCACTCAATAATATTAAAAAATAATATTTATAGAAAATTCATCTTTATTCAAAAAGTTGGGGTCTTACACTTCTTCTCTAAGTGACGATTATCCTACTGTTGGATAAGCTTTAGTTAATGGATATGTAATGTTGTTCTTGATAGTGCACTATCTCTATAGTGATTTTCCATCTTTCAATGATTCTTATAATCAAATGAAAGTGTCACAACACATGTTTAGATCCAAGATGAGACTTAGAAACTATTCCTAGTTCTATAATGAACTTTTCATCCAAACAATCAACGATTTACTGTTTGAAACCTTTTCAATTCACTGCACCACCATTCAAGGTAACACTTTACCTTAAAGTAGATTTTCTGTCATCTTGGTCTGTCTGAAAAACTTGAGTCTGTTAAGCCTTCTAGTTTTAATTTAGACCCACCATGAATATGATTACATCATTAGTTCCAGTTAAGTACTTTAAGATATTTTTCACTTTCTCACAGTGAACTTCTCCAGAATATAACTGATCAACATTAGGTCTCGTACATTTCATTGCATACATGATAGTTTCTCATGCAATCTCTCTTTTATGAGTATGTGGGGACTATTAAGAGAGATACACTCCAGGGCTCATCAACATGTGACATCCTATGGAGTTTGTCATACTAAACGACTTTAGCATCAAATGAATATACATTTCTTAGGTTAAGTCGAGCATCCTATTAAATCTATCTATATAGATTTTTATCCCGAATTAAGATACTCTTCCCAAATCATTCATGGAGGAATGTTTCGACAACTTTATCTTTACTGATTCTAGCATTGGCATGTCATTCCTTATCCATATTATATCAATATATAATACTAGGAATGTGACGATACTCCCACTGACCCTTTTGTACACACTAGGTTCATTCTTGTTTTTGATAAAATCAAACTCTTTTGATTTGTTTCATCAAAATGAATGTTCCATATTTGAGAAGCTTGCTTCAATC
Organism: Panax notoginseng; assembly: GCA_016801055.1. Taxonomy (NCBI): domain Eukaryota; kingdom Viridiplantae; phylum Streptophyta; class Magnoliopsida; order Apiales; family Araliaceae; genus Panax; species Panax notoginseng. The sequence continues at coordinate 79,045,716 of CM029021.1, forward strand.
CATTTCTCTGAGTATCTACAACTCTTTCCTCATCGTATGTAACTGAATCATCATCTTCTATGATGTGTGCCTCATCATCATCATCTATGATGAATCCATACCTCCTAGGTATCTTTGGTACTATTCCAGATTTACGATTCGGTTGTGGTACAATAGGTCTATCTACAAGTTCTTCTTATTTGACTTATAGTATTTTGTGGTTCTTGAACTCTTCAAGATTCTATTATCCTTCCATTAGCCCCTTCAATGATAAACATCTTTATCTTAGAAGGTAGCGTGTTTCGTAACAAACACCTTTTGCTAAGTAAGATTATAGAACATATACCCTAAACTTACTTTGGGATGTCCCACAAATCTGTACTTATCAAATCTTGTCCCAAACTTTGAAACCTTTTTCACATAAGCTGTACAACCCCTTATCTTAACATTCTTAAGATTAGGAATCCTCCCTGTCCATAACTTTTATGGAGTTTTAGGGTCGGATTTTGAGGTTACCTTTTTCGTAGATATGCAGCTATTTCTAGGACATTATCCCAGAAGGATACTAGAATGTCGGTAAAATCATTATGGACCGCACCATGTCTGACAAGGTATAATTTTTCCTTTCAGATACATCTATCAATTATTGCGTATCAGGAGGCTTCCATTGTTAGAAAACTATTTGAGATGATCTAGAAACTCATTGCACAATTATTCCTTCCTTGATCCGATTAAAGAATCCTAATATATTGCCAATTTATTTCATTTCAGAATTCTTTAAACCTTTTAATTAATTAATAATTTTATTTCAGCAAATACACACATTCAACCTTTTGAACGATCATCTCCTTTTCTTATACTAGTTTATTCAATTTGCAAAATAATTTTAACGTAAGTCAAGTACACAAAATCCATTAAGTAATATTTCAGTTCTATACAAAACATTATTATTATTATTATAAATAGAAGAACAATTGTTCTTAAATATAATATCAAACATTTCATTGTCCAACAATAAAATGAAAATAATATTTCCAACGAGAACTGGAATACAATAACAACTTATTGACTTAATAGACTTGCCCATAGGCTGTGCTAAACTATAAGTTCTATGGCTGATGCAGCAACCTTTGCTTCATTTTCCACACATAGGATTACTTATCTTTGTTTAGCTTTCTACTTCTGCTTGGTCCCTTCATAAATTTATATTTATTATAACCAAAGTCGGTATCCAATACCCAAGAAGAACCTTGACTTAAAGAAAAATTTATTTTAAATTATGAACAAAATTGTATTTGTAACTGAAACTTCACTAAACTTCTTCTGGTTAGCTCTACAAGATGCTTCTCGCAGTTTCTTTTCTAGTGTCCTGACTTATTGCAGTGGAAGCAAACTCCTTTGCTATCCGCATCATTTTGTTCTTATTATCCTTTATTTTTTTCCTTTCTATTTACCTTCTATGAATTGTTCTTCTTTTCAGAAAATTCTTTGACCCCTACCAGTAAAACTTGGTCTTTCTTGGTTGGAAAGTGACTCTCAACATTTTTCAACATGTTAAGCTAGTCAGTGAGGCTGATATCTAGCTTGTTCATATAAAAAATTCACAACAATTGTGAAATGAGTCTGGGAGTGAGTGCAAGATCAAATATTGGCTCAACTCTCCATCCATGACAAAACCTTTTATACTAATCGATCAATCAAATTGATAATGTTAAGGACCTTTATCTATACTGTAGTGTCATCGGTCATTCTAGATTGAAAGATCTCCTTAAATATCTGATATCTATCAGTCCTACTTTCCTCACCATCAACTACTTGATATGTAGGAATATAGTATGAGCATCCATAGTTTCATGCTGACGCTGAAGCTCGTTACTCATGGATGCGAGCATGATGCATTGAGCTAATTGTGCATCATCTTGCCACTTTCTAAAAGTAAAAATCTCTTCCTCAGAGGCATTGCATGCAACCATTGCAGAGATAGGCGTATTAAGGACATAAGATAGCTTTTCAGCCGTGAGAACTTTTCTCAATTTCCTTAACCAATCCGTTTAATTCGGTCCGGTTAAATAGCATCTAATATGTTTCGCAGTGATAGTAATTTACACATTTTAAAAATCTATAAATGAATTTGTAATTAACAACATTTTAGCATACATTCTTTTATTAATTACCAAAATAATTTAGGTCTTGTTTTAAATTGGTATCTCCCACTATTTTCTTCAAATTATATTACCCTCAATATATATAGTTCGGCAATATCTAATTAAAGATATGCTAGTGAGAATAAGGATCTCATTTCAAATATATATAGCCTTGTGTGTGCACAACAAACTATATATAAATAAATAGGTAGACAACTCTTGTCAATTACATCAACTATGCAACTCCTTGTATTTTGCCTCTTAAATCATAATGGTCAAGTGTGTGCACATTCGAACTAAAATGATTTAAGTTAAGTCAGACCCGACATTTTCATATAAGTTAAGAGAAAACTACAGCCCTTGTGTGTGCACAACAAAGCAGTAATGTTTAATTCCTTATAAACATCATATGTAATAAAAATAACATCTTAAATATTTAATACTTGCCTTGTGTGTTCACAACAAACTCATATTAAATATTCAATACTCTATTGTTTCTATCATGCTAGAAGGCGACGTTTGATATTCCAAATATCTTTGAACGTTACAACTTAATATAAAATATTTGAGGGGTTTATTATTAATTTGTCTCATCTTGTTTAGCACGCATGCACATATATATATAAAATACGCGTCATATTAATTAACATGCGAAGCATGTTTGCATAATATATATATATATATATATATATATATATATATATATATATATATATATATATATATATATATATATATAATATATATATATATATATATAGAATACTATATTCTACCTGAATTGGTTATGAACTTTTATTCTAATTTGGTTTACTAGAGCCACCAAGTGAACCAAAAGGTCAAACCCTAGGAGTGCAAGAATTAATATTTAAATATAACTATTACATTTAAACTCGGGCTCCATTACAAACGATTCTTCACGCGCTCCTTGCTACTTAATCTCCAATTCTTTAAAATTAATTCTAACTATTCCTATTATAAAACTGTTTAAAATAAATAGAAACCTTGATCAGCATTCAAGAGAAAGTACATAAGAGAGAGTTATAATTTACATTAAGAAAAAATTAGAGATGATGAGGTACGGAGACCCAATTTAATAAAACTCATACATTCATGTATCCAATTAAAATAAAATCCAATCACATTGGTCAATAGTCCATAATCAATCTCATTTATTATCATACACATCACCATATACAACAATAAATAATATTCATCTCATGAATAATAAACATTCAATATATATATATATATATATATATATATATATATATATATATATATATATATATATATATATATATTGATATCACTTAATGTGCATATTTAGTTAGCATAAAATTTAATTTTGAATCAAAATAAACTCCTTTATTTAAATCATAATAAACCTCTTTTATTTTAATTTGTCCAATTTTGAATAAAATAATTTATTTTATTTTAATCAAAATCTTTAATCAAAATAAACTCATTTATTTTAATTAACTATGGAATCCAATTCAATGACAAAAAAAACTCATTTATTAAAGGAAACACGGATTCTCTTTTCTATTCACAAATAAACTCTTTTATTTTGAATAATATGAAATCTTATTTGATATCTAAATAAACTCCTTTATTTAAGGAAACACGAATTCTCTTTCCTATTCACAAATAAACTCTTTTATTTTGGAATAATATAAAATTTTATTCCATATCTAAATAAACTCTTTATTTAAGGAAACATAGAATCCAATTTCAACTCCAATTAGTTATCATGGAATCCAATTCCAACTCTAATTAGTTAGCATGAAATCTAATTTTAAAATTAAAATAAACTCTTTTATTTTAATACTAAAAGAAACCTTTTATTTTAAGATTGTAATAAACTTTTTATTTTAATTATAAAATAATTAAAATTATTAGATATATATATATATATATATATATATATATATATATATATATATATTACGGTAATCATAAGAAAAAATATCACGTGAATCATGTTACCTTCTAAAAAATTTCACCTGCAACTTTAAAAGGTGTCACGTATTCACGTTAATATATATAATATATATATATCATATTAACCCTACATATATATAATCAAAATCCGTGAACTATGAAACATGCACAACAAAAACACGGATCAGCGCAACATGCCTCACGAATGATTTTTTTTATATATACTAAATTTTTTACAATAAATTATGCCCATTTAAATTGTTCTAAACACATATCAATATACATATCAAATTAAAATAATTAATATTTCGCATAAAAGTTTGGCTCTGATACCACTGTTAGGTTTGTAATATCATGAACGCAATCAAATTCTATAAAATAACAGAAAAGATGGAAAAATCAAAGTTTTAAAATTTTACAAACCATATACCCAGATCATCCTTTATGCACAATTATTAATTAAACGAAAATATGAAGAACAAGAAGCATACCCTTGAAGATTCAAGCTTCCTCAGGTACAAGTTCACTTCCAATCCTTTTTGCGTTCATCTTGAATCCACCGGGTATGGTTCCTTCGTTTGATCAACGTTAGCCACCCAAGTGTTTGGCCTCTAGAGGTGATCCACCAAGAAAGAAGAAAGATTCAAGAAGATGGATGTTTGGAAAAATTCTAGTTTTTCTATCTCTCATAAAAAATGAGCGTACTCTCCAACAATTGGAATCACGTCTGTTGTGAAAAAATTAACAACTCATACCACCCATAACAAGACTCATCTTATTTAAAGATGTGGGCAACCCTCCTTAACAATTAAGGAATTGTGTTTTATTTTTATTAATTAAATTCCTCTAATTAACTAGGCTTCCAATCTTATTAGGAATAATTAATTAAACTCATTTAATTAATTAGCCTCCTAATCTTATTAGGATATATGAGAGTACTTTTATTAATTAATTTCCAGAGCCCTTTAAGAATTAAATAATAATAATAGTAATAATAATAATAAGACTCCTCTTATTAATTTATATTTAATATTTTCAAAATATCAAATAATAAATATTAAGCTATTTAATTTATTCTATCACCATAGATTAAATTAAATATACTTAATTTATTATTACGATTATGCCATTAACTTCTTAAATAATTATTCTTTCTTTTATGGTGTGACCCTTTAGGTTCTCCATATTAAACCGGTTGTAAATAAATCAATTAGAACAATTCTAATCTTATTTAAATAAATAAATTAAACTATTAATTTATTTAAATAAATTATATTTATTCTACAATAGGGATAGGCCTCCCTAGCGATCAACGACTTTTCAGATAATATAGATTTCAACATTAATCATAAAAGAACTTTTCTGTAAATAGTTACCGTACAATTCAATCCTTCTACTATATAATGTCCCAATTAAATATAAGACATGGAATTACTGTCAAGTCTTAATTTATTTAATTATATGTATTTCCACTCTTAAATGCACAACTCCAAATAATGCAAATTAGAAACTCCTTTCTAATTTCACTCTGCCTTGGCCAAGGACTACTGGGTTGTTATTTATCGAATCTCATAGGACATTTCTCTTCTTTTACTAGAAGCGGTAGATTCTTTATTGATCATATATTATCTCCATGTACAACTTATTATACCCAAGCATACCCTTTGATATACCCTAAGAGTTTTAAGGAATAAGTCAAAGTATAACTCATCATACACAAGATATTATGATGACCTCAAGTCCAAGGATCACTTATATTACTATAACTACAGGAATTTCTATTGACATGCAAGTAAAACTCCATTAGGTATTACTTAGCGAGTCACGTTCAGTGAACTTATTCTCTAATAAGCACCTACATACTTGCTTTAGTATCTCCACACAAATGATCATGAGATCAATCATCCTCATCCAATGAGCAAGCAACGTATGTACCAATCTATCTGGATTCACTAATCCCTAATTTAGTAATCCAATGATTGGAAACTATTTTAGTTTTAAGCTTTCTAAGAATTTAGATCTCATTAGAATGATCATCATCGGTATTCTAAAAGCATTGCTTAAAACTATGGGTTTATCACATATTATAAAACAGCATCATGTAGATAATTAAAAACCTTTAATAAATTAATACTTGTTATTAATAAATGAATAAGATTGTTATAAAGTATATGTTTTATCATCAAATATAATTGGCGTGTGTGCATACTACTTTCAGGAAGATGGGACGATGCCCTCTGGTCTTCAAGCTTCAAATTATATTCGTTACCTTGTGTAATAATCACTCGGGATTGGTTTTCCTTGGCTCTTGTGGGACATTGTTCTGTAGAAATGTATGTATGGAATGTTGAGACGGTACGGTGTGGCGTCAAGGTGGAAAAATGACGACTTTGCCCCTCACCGGGGTTATCGCCGGTTTGGGCTGATAAAGCAAACGTTGCTCAGGGTTATCACTGAGATTAGACCGCTGCAAGTGTTGAAGGTCCTTAGTGTCATCTCTGAGATGTGATTGTCTTCTTGGGGTTATGTCTGGGTTTTGTACTGAGTGCCTCGGTGTGAGCGCCAAGGTTAAAGTTGATTGCATACATTTGAAACAAGCATTTTCGGGGTTTTCTCCGGAACTGCAGCTGCCTTCCTTGGGGTTATCACCAAGGTTGGTAAAGACTATTCCCATAGTTGGGACTGAGACTGGATACCTCGGGGTTATCTCCAAAATTAATCAATCTTCTCTGGTGGAATTTCTGGTATTGAAACTGCATACCTCGGGGTTATCTCCGAGGTTGGAACTGGTACTCCCGGTGTGTGTTTCGGGGTTGAGAGTGAACTTCTGGTGGTATCCGAACTTGATGTGAAATATCTTATAGGGTTATCTCTGCAAGATGAACCTGCCCTCCTGAAATGTCACTGACAGGTGTGTAAAAAATTTCAAGTGACTACAGGTGGTTCTCAAATTTTTACAGAAGAATATTTTTACGAGATTTGGCACGCCGAGAACGGTTATAAGTGATGAAGGTAGTCACTACTGCAACAGATCATTCACAGCTCTCTTGACAAAGTACGGGGTCAACCATAAGATAGCTACATCATATCATCCCCAAACCAGCGGTCAAGCTGAGGTTTCGAACAGGGAGGTGAAGAGAATCTTGGAAAAGGTGGTAAACCCGAATAGATAGGATTGGTCTCTCAGGTTGGACGATGCACTGTGGGCTTACCGGACTGCATATAAAACACCGATTGCTATGTCACCATACCAACTACTATACGGGAAAGCTTGTCACCTACCTGTCGAGTTACAACATAGGGCCTAGTGGACAATTCAAAAATTGAACTTTGATTAAGCGGTTGTGGGTGAAAAGAGGTTACTTCAGCTAAATGAGCTCGATGAATTCTGACTTCAAGCCTATGAGAACTCGAAGTTACACAAAAAAAGTTAAGAAATGGCACGACAAGAAATTAATACAAAGAACATTCAAGCCGGGTCAATCAGTCCTATTGTTCAACTCACAATTGAGATTCTTCCCAGGAAAACTAAAATTAAGGTGGTCGAGACCATTCACCATCAAAATAGTTTTCTCACATGGCACCGTTGAACTCTATAGTAGAAATCCATTGGAGACGTTCAAGGTCAATGGTCAATGGTCAACGGTTAAAGCATTACTGGGGTGGTGATTCAAATTGGGATGTCGTCAAAATTACCCTTGCTATTGCACAGTGACACAAGAGGCACCGTCGGGCTTACTACGTTAAAACTAGCGCTACTTAGGAGGCAACCCAAGCTCTATACTATTTCTTTCTTAGTTATTCTTTATACTTTAGTTTATAGGCTATCTTAAATGAGTAGTTTTCATAAAAGTTTGATTCCATTTTGGTATGTTCACAGGTGATGAAAGAAAAAGAAACTCACTAAGCTACTAACCCACTAGCGCGGGCCGCGCCACTCAACAAGCATAAATGGCGCGGGACGCACCACTAATTCAGAAACTACTGTGCTCCAAGCGCGGGGCACCCCAATTCGCCGAGCCACGGAGCGGGCCGTGCCATAGCAACCCTACAAGGAGCGCGGGGGGCGCTACCAGGCCAGTACCTACTGACTTCCAAGTGCGGGGCGCGCCTTCTCAAGCCAACAAACGGCACAGGCCACGCCATTCGGAAAACACAGACGATAAATTTCTTTTAATTTCCTTGTCGTCAGCCATAACCACTAACCCCCTCCTTCTTACACTCAACTTCCACACTTCTCCTATAACTCTACCACTTCTACTACTCCATAACTCCTAGTCCTCCCACTACACAAACTCTCCTTCTCCTTTTTAACTTCCCCTCACATTAAACCCTTACACACTCCAACTCCCAACCCACGTTGGTTTGTCATCCCCTAAATGAACTCTAACCATACAAGTTGTCCAATTCGTAACAGATATAAACACTACACTCCAATCCTAAATCTAATTCCTTCTGTGCACAAATTCATTCAAATTGGAACATCTTTACAAAGAGGGAAAAACAAATTACATTAAAGGTAAGCACAAGTTAAGTCATTATCAATATTTTTCTCTTTTCTTGATACCAATTGGTTGGAAAACTTTGGGAATTGGGTGTCCAAGGAGTGTGGTGTTTAATTTCACACATTGGCTAGCAAGATACTACCAAGCAACCAATTTTGGGGGAATTCACCAGTCTGCTCACCAACTGTTTGATAAAAGTCCTAAACCTAACTTTGTGACTAAACCACACCAGAAACACCATGTCATCCCACAAGAAACAACGTTCATCCACCTCCACTGCTCGGCCTCAATATGATCATACAAAATTTGTTAGTGAGAGGGCCACAAAAAGATTCAATTCATCCATCGACAAGAAGAATTTGGTGCTGGAACGTGGATTGAAGCCGAATGCTAACTTGGATGGTGATATGGCCTTACAAATTATAGAACGAAATTGGTTTCAGTTAGTAGAACAACCACTTTCAGCGGTGCTCAATATAGTGAAAGAATTTTATGCCAACGCAATGGAACATGACAATCACATAGTCATAGTTCAGGGAAAACCGATGGCGTTTCATGCCGATGTAATCAACGAGTATTTTGGGATGGAGGCACCATAGGCGGACCGATATGAAGATTGTTTGCCCAATCTAGATGAGTTGATTATCAAATTATGCAAACCGGAAACTCAATGGGTAACTCGAGCTCCCCACTCTGCCTTTAGTTAATATGGTAATGCTTGGTATGCATTCTTATGTGCCCGTTTAATGCCCACATGCAACCAAAACGACGTAAATATGGAACGAGCTCGGCTATTATATGGGATTGTTCACCATCATTACCGTGTGAATAATTCCATTGCATTCTTAAATGTCGATGTGGGAGAGTGTATTCAAGAGTCCATTGACATGTTGCTACGAGGAAGTACTACGGGAGGGTTGCTGCATTATTTCTTAATCACGGATTTATGCCATAAAGTTGGGGTGCAGTGGCAGCCTTCTGAGCCTATCCAACAACTGATGGCTATAATTGATCATGCTATAATTGTGAAGTACAAGGAATGGGAAGGGGAAAAATCACACCCACGTGGAGCAAGCTATATTATGATTCGACAACCCTCACCCCCAGTTGGAGCGGCACCAATGCAAGAGCAATCATCTCGGGGCTCAAGGAACCAATTTTTGTGGTTGGCCCAATGTCAAGATTTAATGCATCAGTACAACGCCAATGCATTCAACATGCTTGTTGATGCGTTTTCCCATTGCAATTACAATGCACATCCGGTGGTCATGCTTATTCCTCGTGTCCTGCCAACATATCCTCCTTTGGACGACGACGAGCAGTAACTCGTTTTTAGGGAAGTCCTCATACTTTTAATTGAATTATTTTGTCATAATGAGGACATTACTTGATTTAAGTTTAGGAGATTATGTTTGCTGCATAGTCAATTAATGAAAATTTTAATAATCATGTTAGTTAGCTTGTTTAGTTGTTATAGTGTTCACATCTAAATAAATAATAAAATAATAAAATAATAATAAAATTTTCATGTAGTTAATTTGCATGAATCCAGTTATTAGATAGTAAGAGTTTATTTTTAGCCAATAACAAGATTAGAATTGGGTAGACAAATTTAGTACTGACTATTAGAGCTTTGATGTGATTTCTTAAAATTTATTGAGTCTTTTTATGTTTAAAACTAGTATAATAAGGATAGCACAAAAAAATAACTTGTTGAATTATTGAGTTTAAATTGATACATAAAGGACCTCTAAAGGATAATGCTAGTTTAAATAAGAGAATGACAAGGATGGACATTGAATGCAACAAATTAGGCAAGAAACTAAGTTTGGGGGAAAAGAAAAGTATGGTATATAAGCTTCAGCAAAAGAAAAATAAAGAAAATAAAAGCTAGTTGAGTCTTGTTGTGGGTTGAGTAGAAATACTCCCCATAAACACAGGCGAGAGATGGAGCATAAAACACACTCACCAACCATCTATCTAAAAAAATAAAAAAAAAATATGAATAAAACGAGAAATAAGAGCAAAAGGCCCCCGAAGATGAAAACTAAAGCATAAGTTTCCCATGTTAACCCTCGATATTGGTAATTGCTTGATTTTAGTTGGATTTTGCTTGCTTTTGGTATGATACATTCGAAGAGACTTATTATGTGTTAAATTTGCCTTTATATCAGTTAGCATAGTTGTGGAGCGCACAAACACTATATTAGTGAAAATAGTCTAAGAATTGATGATTATTAAGATATTGTTGATTGGTTTTGATAAGAATTGTTGACATGTTTACTTAATTTTTTTGAGGTTGTATGGATAAACTATGTACTGTCTTAATACTATATTCCTAGTTGATAGTCGCATTGCATTGCATTTTTCTTAAGGATAAGCAATGTTCAAGTTTGGGGGAATTTGATGAGTAGGTTTTTAACCTATGATTTATATTCATTTAACTTGTTATATTGTTAGTTTGGGATCACTTCATGTTACTTTTGATGGGTTTTATGCTTATTCTAGGATAATCAGTAAGCTTAACAAGATGCTAGTATTGGAAGGATTTTCGAGCAATTCTGGACATTCTGCCTGACCAGTGTGGGGTGCGCTAGTGCATGGGATTGTTACTGGCTAAGTAGCACGGGCCGCACTATCAGAGAGCAAATCTTGGCGCGGGCCGCGCCGTTACAGAACAGGATCTGATCACTTTCGTTATGAGCTGGAAGATGGGCATTGTTGGGAACTATAAATTCTTAATGCAATATGCTTATAATACGAGTGTGTTATGGAGGTTAGTTCATGTTTTTGAGAGTCTTTGACTTGTGGCTTGTTTGGTGTTGAAAAGGATTTGGATTTCTATTTGGCTTCCTATGTGATGAGTTAGAGTTGGATAAGGATTGGTGGTATGAAGCTGAGGGGAGGCAATTTATGCTACTTGTTGGACAAAAGTTAATGATTATTGAGACACACTTCGAGAACGAGATTGAAAGGCAAAAGCTTGGAGGAACAAAGAAGAAGAGGAATTTCACGATGATTTCAGATTTGAAGGGCGAGAATGGTGGTGTATTAATATTCTCTTTTAATTTCAAATTGTGTAATTGGGATGATATTTTCTTTTATTTATTCAGTATTTAATTCATTAGTTATAAACTAAATTACTTATTAGGCTTATAATGGATCTTTAAGTGGAACGATTATGTAATCTTTGATTTAAGTTTAATAAACTATTATTCGGTTTATCTATATTAATTTGAGCTTGAATTTATGAATTGCCTAATCAAGAATTTTATGTGAACTTGTATGAATTCGAGAGATGAAATACGAATCTAGACTTAATTAATATGGCATGTGTTCTTGAATTTTGTGAATGAGCAGAAACTTGATGCATGTTAGGGTAGAGATATGTTTGACATCGCATGTAATCATATAAAGAACTTGAACTTCAACCTTCTTTAATTGTAATTCACATAGAGATATAGTGAGTTAGTTAATTAAGGTGTTTAACTTAATTCTATCTTAATTGTGGATTTGAGTTAATACGGTATTAGTACATCGAGAGGTGGCTAGTTCTACATATGTGTTCTTGATTAATAAACTGGGATAGTGAGTTAAACTGGAATAAAGGTGTAATAATCAGAGTGATGCTTAGAGTGAAGTTGTAAGCCTAATTCTCCAATATTTTTTTAAAAATTCAGTTTTTAGGGTTTGTTGATTTTTCTTTGATTTTAATATCTTTATTATTTTTACTATAAATTGGAATTTGATTGGTTGAATAAAATTAGGATTAATAGGAAATTGGTAATTGTGAAGTTAATTTCTTGCTAAGTCTCTGAGGGAACGATACTCTACTTACTATTATATTACTTGTTGACCACGTATACTTGCGTGCTGTGCGGAATTAGATTTTACCCAACAGTAACCCCAGGGACAACGACGGGGAAGAATGGAAAAGAATGCCCCAAAGCCCCAACCATGCACAATACCTAGGTAATCTGGATGCAGAGCCTGATACAAGGAGTATATGTTAAACCAGTTACCTCAAGGCTGCGTAAATCCGGGAACCTAGATCACATGCAAATCAACATCAGAATCCTTGCTCCTCATCAATAGGAAAAATGAATATCAAACCCAGCTTTTACCTCGTTTGCTTGCAAGTAAACTGAGGGGTGGCGACTCAAATCACCTAGAAGATCTAGAATAGCCACCTGAATGCCTGGAAAATCCCTATGGGGAGCATTAGTTGCAGGAGCTAGAGCCGCAACTAGTACATCCTCCTCCTCGTCCTCAACATCTGGTACATCTACCCGTATATGATGAATCACCGCCTCTACCAAGCGACGAGGCTGTCTGACTGAACGAGTTTGATGCACTTTAGAAGCCCTCCTCCGCACACCTGAAGTTGTCCTGCGGGAACTACTCGGCTGATCTGGATCCATAATATCTGGACACAAGTCTCCAAATCACCTCAGAAAGGGTGTGGTAAATTCTACCTGAAGCTTTTTAAATGCATCTTATGACTATATGTATGCATGCATTACTTTAGCATACACCCACAGAAGAGTTAAAAATGCATGTCTACCTAATGCCTAGACTTTTGGAAATTTTTTTCCAGAGTCTCCTTTGAAAACATGACTATCCACACGCACATATGCATGACTAGGTTGTCATTCAGTAGCACACATACCCACGGTCATAAACATCCTATAATCCATGAACATGGCAAAGTCATAATCCGTAAGGGTATCCTAATTACCAGGATTACTTTACTTTCTCACCTTTGCTCGTTTGTCGTCAAATAGGATAAGAAATAGCAAAAAAAGGAACTAATTTGATTGTTTCAAAAGTTAAATTTTTTCACATCATTGTGTTCAGCATAGTTTAATACTAACATTTACTATGTTAAATATTTTTGACCAAGACATATGAGCATGCATATTCTTTACTACGTGTTTAGATGCATTTCATATGATAAGTCATTTTCCAATGGATAGAAACTATAAAAGAAGACATGTATACGTTACCAGGATAGTGCGAAACACTTGTACGGTGACAAAATTTGCAAAAAGACGCCCGAACTTAGCAGATCTGTAGAAGAGCTCTTGGATTTCCTGTGTGGCGCAGTATGAAAATTACTTGTGAAAGCAACATGCAGCTTAAAACCACCCACGGTTGGTCGCAGGTGTACTTGCAGCTACCCTGGTTAGGGCCCACCCCTCCAGCTCAATCCCATTCGAGTTGCAAAGGAGATCTCACAAGTTGAAAAGGCCAAATCAGGAAAAAGAATGCTACGCGATTAAGCGAAAAAACCTGAAATTATGGTTTTCATGGACCAAACTACTAGTCTACGTGTCACTCATTGGTATTCGCCCGGACACAAGCTTACTATACCAATGATCACAATTGTTGCAAACTACATTCGGTAATACCTCATGAAGGTCTGATGCTGTCAGTTTGGGGGTATCAACTCCACAATACTTCTCCCCAACAGGAACTTCATACATTTCATCCGTTGATGCAAATGTCGACGAAGGTCAAGAAACCTTGGCAACACTCAGCTGATAGCAGGTAAACCCATCAAAACATCGAAAGCCATTCGATGATGTCAACCGTTGATGCACATGTCAACGAATGTCAAGCAGCCTTGACGTCATCCTCAACAGGGATTTCAGCCGTTGATGTAAATTTCAGCGAGGGTCAGGCAACCCTGACAAACACAAACTATTGGCAGTAACTTCGACAGACCATTGGAAAGACCTGGTGATACAAACAAGGGAATACCCTCTTCATCAGGGAAGACCGATGATGGAATCTGTTATACACAATCGTCATCAGACAAATGCTCATTCCCCTAGAGTCTCTTGCACATGAGAGGAACATCTATGGTGGAAAGTCCATAGCAAGGATTAAGGACTTTGGTGATAACCCCAATGTCAACATCCTGGAAGTTCTTGAGAACTTTGGAGCACAAATCCAAGTAGTTCATCTGGGTTATCAGTGATAACTCCAGGCCCCATCACAAATTATGGGAGCAAACGGTCATCACATCCCGTTGGAAAATGGTCCAACAAACCACATGCATCTTACATTTGCATCATGCTACAGTACATTGCATCATGAATAACTTATCACATTTCAAGTGTCTAGTATTCTTTATCCTATCCACGCCATTACATTGCATGAATATGATAAAGAGGGGCATTTGTAGACACTTGAAATTTTGCATTCCTGTTACTAACTTTGAAGGAGGGCAAAATTGTTTTCCCGAGATAACCCGAGAAGTCAAAGCAGCATAGTCCCAGAGACAACCATAGGATACTCAGTTTTCCACCTCCGAGATAACCACGAGATATATAGTTGCAGTCCTGGAGACAACCCCGGGATACTCAGTTTCAACCTCGGAGATAACCCTGAGGAATGCAGTTCCAGTTCCGGAGACAACCCCGAAATCCTCAGTTCCATCTCGGCGATAACCCCGAGATATTCAGTACCAATCATGGCGATAACCCCCGTGAGATACAGTTCAAACCTTGGAGACAACACCGAGGCATGCAGTTATAGTTCCGGAGATAACCCCGAAAATGCTTGTTTCAAACCACAACAATCAGCTTCAACACTTGGTGACAGCCCCGAGGCGCTCAGCTCAAAACCCGGAGATAACCCCGGGAAGACAGGCATTCAACACTTGTAGCAACCTAATCTAAGAGATAATCTTGAGCAACGACTGCTAAATCAGCCCAAACTGGAGATAACCCCGGTGAGGGGAAAAATCGTTATTTTGCCACTTTGATCCTACATTACGTCGTCTCAACAACAAGTTCAACATACAATACACACAGAAATGTCCTAAAAGAACCAATAGCTCCAATCCCGAGTGATAAACTACACAAAGACATTACACCGGATGGAATTTAAAGCTTGAAGACCTGGGCATGGTCCCATCTTCCCGACTTCGTATAACCTCTTATTGTGACAACCGAATTTTTATAAATTATTAAAATAGGAATTTAATAATTAAAATTCTTATTATGAGAAGTTTTGAGTTTGAGTTTGAGTTTGAGTATGTATATATGCGTGCTATATATTTTGAAATATGTGATCTGATGTGAAGAGAAATATATATTCATATATTGAAAAAGTGATGTTTAATAGTTAATTTAACTATTGAAGAAATTAAATGAATTTTGTAATTAATTTTAAATACTTATTGAATTAATTAAATATTTTAATTTATTTATTTATTGAGATAAATAAATAGTTGATGAAATTGTGGTGCAATAATTTAGTTAAGTATGTATGTTAACTAAATTAATGAATGATAATTTTATTGTTTGAAAATTTAATTTAATAAAATAATTAAATTAAATAAATTCCTTAATATTTAAGGAAATAAATTTAATTTAATTTAATAATTAAATTAGACATATAATCATTTATTAAGCATAAGTTGTTGGGTTTCGACACATAAACACAGCGGAAATAAAACAAATTTTCAAAGCAATTTCGAAACCCTAAAATAGGATCCATGCGAAAACCATATTAACTCAGTGCTTAGAAATTTATACCGATTATTGAAGGTGAAATTGATGCGATCGAATCTCCAGCGCAATCCAAATGAACCGCACCTCTACGATATCCACAGGAACGCCCCGCGAATCGTCGTACGATCTGCAGTAAAAAGTACTGCGGTACTAGCCACCAAGGATGAGGATCTCGAAACTATTTCTCTCTAGTCTCTTTGTAAGAGCGGCTAGGGTTTTAGGTTATGATTAACTTCCCTAAAACGCTGACATATCATATATATATATATATATATATATATATATATATATATATATATATATATATATATATATACATATATATATATAGCAGTAAATTAGAATTAATAAAAACCTTAATCTAATTAAAATAAAATCAAAATTTATATATATATATATATATATATATATATACAAATCTTCCTTTTAATTTAAATTCGTGATTTAAATTTTAATTTAAATTTGTGATTTAAATACTATCAATCATATTGATATATTTAAAACTTACAATTTAAATTAATTTCCTTTTTAATAACGTTCTATGTGTGTGACCTAATAGGTTATTATTACGTTGACAATAATTTTAAAATCATATTACAAAATTATAAACAGTGAACGGCATCTAGTAATGCATCACTGCTACCCAAGTAATAATAAGATAGATGATTTGATGTAACCTTTTTGTGACCAATATTTCAATGTAATTTAATCCTTTTAACCTTAACATCCTAGATAAAACTCGAGTCATGGAATGTGTCATACTCTTTATAATTTAATCTATGTTTTCTTGATCAATGAGTAGACTATATGAAATAAATCACTATTTGAGCATGGTCATGTATTTCATAGTCCTACTCAATCAAGAGGCCTATGGATATCACCCCTATTATATAGGATGGTTAAATTCCATCTAGATCACTCATATTCCTCACACAATTCATGATGTACCCAATAATCACCTTTATTGTCCACCCTATTAAAGGTGACCTTTGATGATATCAAAGTACATAAATTCTCGTGTAGTAATATAATGATTTCAGGTCGGAGGATCATTACATCATTGTCACTATGAGAATTGCTAATGATACTTCGCATAATGCTCCATATAGAATTCTCATGGTGGGTCTGTCCGGTACATCGTTCTCTAACATGTACCTATGCATTGACTCAATATCTCATATATTTATGACCAATGAGATTTGCTCATCAGTTAATCCACATACTAGTCTCAATGTATTATTGTTGTCTTATTAACAATGATATTCGACTAGGGACATTTAAGAGCAATGATACTAGTTGTAATTATATAATCTCATGTTCAAGTCACCTACTTCAAGCTATATAATTTGTATCACTATTCTAAGGACTTTTATTATGTTAACATTTATATAACGCAGTAAATAAAACCATAATAAAATCATTCGTTTATTCAGTCAAATATAATATCAAAATGTTAAACAATTATATCAAATAATTGGCCTCTAGGGCATAAACTCTAACAGTCTCCCACTTGCACTAGAGCCAATCACTCATTTATCTAATACCCATGGAAATAGTGTGACATTCGTGCTTCTGCTGCGATAAAGCCTTGGTTAGTGAATCTGTAATATTATTATCGGTTGGCACTCTTCCTATATGTACATCTCATCTATCAATGATTTCACGGATGAGATGGTACCGCCTAAGTATATGCTTGGATCGTTGGTGAGATATGGGTTCCTTAGCCTGTGCAATGGCTCCATTATTATCACAGTATAGCTTAACCAGATCAACAATGGTTGGAACAACACCAAGTTTAGTGACGAACTTTTTAATCCATGCAGCCTCCTTGGCCGCACTAGAAGCAGCAATATACTCATCCTCTGTTGTAGAATCGAGTATTGTCTCTTGCTTCGAACTCTTCCAGCTAACAGCACCACCATTAAGGCAAATCACAAAACCTGACTGAGGCTTATAGTCATCATTGTCAGTCTGGAAATTAGCATCTGTGTAACCCTTTACTGCCAGTTCATCTTCACCTCCATATACTAAGAATGAATCCTTAGTCCTTTTCAGGTACTTGACGATATTCTTGACTGATGTCCATTGACCTTCACCTGGATTCGACTGGTATCTTCTCGTCATGCTCAAAGCATACGAGACATCCAGACTAGTACATATCATTGCATACATGATAGATCAAATTGTCGAAGCATAAGGGATCTTTCTCATACTCTCCTCATCATCTTGTGATTTAGGACATTGGGCCTTAGAGATCTTTACACCATGAGTCACGGGTAAGTGTCCTCTTTTTGCCTCTTGCATGCTAAACCGTTTTAACACTTTATCAATATATGTACTTTAACTTAGGCCAAGCATTTTTCTCGATCTATCTCTATAGATCCTAATACCTAAAATGTAGGCAGCATCGCCCAAATCTTTCATTGAGAAACATTTTCCTAACCATGTTTTTACAGCCTGTAAGGAAGGAATGTCATTCCCAATAATTAATATGTCGTCAACATATAATACTAGGAATACAATGTGACTCTCACTAACCATCTTATATACATAAGGTTCATCTTCATTTGTTATAAAGCCAAACTCTTTGACTACCTCATCAAATCAAATATTCCAACTCCGAGAGGCTTGCTTCAATCCATAAATGGATCGTTGCAGCTTACATAACTTTCCAGCATCCTTTGGAGTGACAAAACCCTCAGGTTGTGTCATGTACACATCCTCAAGGAGATTTTCGTTAAGGAAAGTAGTTTTGACATCCATCTGCCAGATTTCGTAATCATAAAAAGCTATAATAGCAAGTAAGATCTTGATGGATTTAACCATTATCACTAGAGAGAATGTTTCATCATAGTCAACACCTTGAACTTGTTTGAAGCCTTTTGCTACCGGTCGGCCTTTATAGGTTTGTACATTACCATCCATGTCAATTTTCTTCTTAAAAATTCACTTGCAACCGATTGGCTTTACCTCTTTGGGTGGATCAACCAAAGTCCATACTTGGTTAGTATACATGGAATCCATCTCAGATTTCATGGCTTAAGCCATTTCCCAGAATCTGGTCCATTCATAGCTTCTTGGTAGGAAGTAGGCTCATCCTAATCTATGAGCATCACATCGTCGTTTTGAGTCACAAGATATCTAAAATATCTTTCAGGCTCTTGGCGTGTCCTACCAGATCCACGAATTCCTGGTGTAATTTGAGTAGGTTCACTTTTCACAATATCTTGTGGTTCCTGCTTACGTTTCAACTCAGGTTCAATGATATTTTGTGGTTCTCAAATTTCTTCGAGTTGTACTTTCCTCCCACTGTTTCCTTTAGAGACAATTTCTCTTTCTAGAAAAATACCAGTTCGAGCAACAAACACTTTGTTCTCAGAAGGTTTGTATAAATAATACCCTTTTATTTCCTTTAGGTATCCTATAAAATTAAATTTGTTAGATTTGGGCCCGAGCTTGTCAGAATCCAGACGTTTTACAAACGCCTCACAACCCCAAATCTTAATGAACGACATACTAGGACATTTCCCAGTTCATATCTCATATGGTGTCTTCTGAACAATCTTTGTAGGACCACGGTTAAGTGTGAATGTAGTTGTCTCTAGGGCATGACCCCAGATGCTTATTGGAAGATCTACATGACTCATCATTGATCGTACCACGTCCAACAACGTGTGATTCCTCCTCTTAGATACACCATTCCATTGTGGTGTTCCAGGTGGAGTAAGCTGTGATATAATGCCACACTCCTTTAGAAGGTCATCAAAGTCTTGGCTTAAGTATTCACCTCCTCGATCAGATTGAAGAGATTTTATGCTTTTACCAAATTGGTTTTGAAATTCATTCTGGAATTCCTTGAAGTTTTCAAAGGATTCTAATTTGTGTCTCATAAGATACACATATTCATATCTACTGAAGTCTTAAGTAAATGTAATGAAGTAATAAAACCTACCTCTTACTAACGAACTCATGGGTCCACATACATCCCTATGTGTAAGTTCCAATACATCGCCAGCCCGTTCACTGTGTCCAGTGAAAGAGGCTTTAGTCATCTTCCCTAATAAACAAGACTCACATTTCTCATATGATTCAAAATCAAATGAATCCAAAAACCCATCTTTATGGAGTTTGGATATGCGTTTCTCATTTATATGGCCTAAACGATAGTGTCAGAGATATGTCGGATTTGAATCATTTGATTTAAATCATTTTGTATTTATGTTATAGATAGGCATTTCTAAATCAAGAATATAAAGATCGTTAAACAATTGTGCAACACCATACAATATATCATTTTAGTAAAATGAACAACGGTTGTTCTTTATTATAAATGAAAAACCTTTCTTGTCCAAACAAGAAACAGAAATAATGTTTTTGCTTATAGCAGGCACATAAGAACAATCCTCTAATTCTAATACTAGCCCAGTGGGCAAAGATAAATGATAAGTTCCTACGACCAGTGCAATAACTTTTGCTCCATTCCCAACTAGTAGGTCAACCTCTCCTTTTACCAAAGTTCTACTCCTTCGGAGTTCCTGTACATTAACACAAATGTGAGAAACACATCCAGTATCCAATACCCATGATGTAGAAGTAGACAAATTGACTTCTATAACATATATACCTGAATCAGAAGTCGCACTTCCTTTCCTTTTCTTCACTTCTTCCAAATAAGTGTGACAATTCCTCTTTCGGTGTCCAGGTTTTCCACATAAGTGACAATTACCTTCTTTAGCCACTCCACCTTTAGGTTTTAAAGCCTGTTTGGTTTTGGAATTGGTTTTGGCACCAGATTTAGATCCTATCTTTTTCTTTCCTTTCCAATTTCCCTTAGCATTCCCCTTTTTCACCATTATTATGGGAGCGGGTCCTGCCTTTTTCATGTTATTCTCAGTAGTTCTTAACATGCTCAATAACTCAGTAAGTGATTTCTCAATTTCATTCGTGAGATAATTCATAACAAATTATGAGTAGCTGTTGTTCAAAGATTGCAAAAAAAAGATTAGTTTGGGCTTCCGGAGTGATTGGAAAACCCAACCTATCAAGGTACTCAATATACCCAATCATTTTTAGCACATGTGGACTAACTGGATCACGTTCACCCATTTTGCAGTGATACAACACTTTGCTTGTATCATACCTTTCATGTCGAGCATGCCCTTCGAACAATTTCTTGAGATGCTCGATCATCTCATAAGCATCCATCAACTCATGTTGCATCTAAAGCTCAGTGTTCATAGTTGTTAGCATGAGACAACTCACGTCCAGAGCATCATCTTGATGCTTCTTGTAAGCATTATGCTCTGAACGTGGTGCAGTGTCAGCTAATATTATAGGAATGGACTGTTCAATGACATATAGCTTGCGCTCTTGTTTGAGGACAATCCTCAAGTTCCTATGCCAATCAAGGATATTAATTCCACTCAGCTTGTCCTTCTCAAGGACTGATCGTAGTGAAAGACTACTTATGTTGTTGTTGTTTGCCATTGATATCTATAATTTTATAAGTGCAAAAATAATAAGTCAATTTACAGAGTTTTTGACATTATGTAATTGATAATAGTACATTCAAAATATACCTCCCACAATTTTATTCAAATTGATAGCCCTCACCATTAATTCGTAAAGCATTTTCTATTAAATCTTTCTAGTGAGCCAAGATCCATATTTCATTATGCCTTAAGTTACCTTTGGCTATTCTCTCAAAATTGTAATGCCCCCAAATTCAGGTACTTAAAACTCAAATTCGGTGCTTTACGATACCATTTCTATGAGCGAAATAATACTAATAATAATAACAGTAATATGAAAATCAAACTTAATTTACATTTATCAGAGTCTAATCCCAATGACGCAACCTTTACTATAATTATTTACATGATGGATAATACATATCATTGCCTTAATACAGTCTAACTATTATAAAAGATACCAATAAACATATTCTGTTTGCTTTACTTTTCACTTGTTCTTGGCCGAACCTTCTAGCTGTTCACACTTAGCTGAAAACATTTAAATTAAGCAAGAATGAGCATTTAGGTGCCCAGCAAGTAATAACAATTATAAATATAATTAGCTGAAAGAATTAAATATTTTCTTTATACATCACTTCTACAACGATTCAATAGTTGTGAAGTAAACTAAACCGATAATAATAACATAACAACTCTATATCACATTTTTAAAACTACGTAATGACTATAAATAGGGTTATGGTGACATACTATGAACATTATTTTTAATTTTCGAATAGGTTTAGCAGAACTTCATCTACAAACCGTCATAACTTACGGGCGCGAGGGTGTACATCCCATAGGCCATGTATTGATCAATACAGCATGCAAGAACGATATTATCGTTCACTCTGTCCGCTTTGGGCGTATAAAAGTTTTTTCTTTATCGGGATGTTCATACTTAGTCTGGAATCCGAAGCAAAATAATTTGATTGGATACAAAAAGGTTTTATCATATTCAACGATATTTCTAAATCTGTGTCTAGCTGGTCAAATAGCTTAGACAGCTTATGTGTGTGTGTGTGTGTGTGTATATATATATATATATATATATATATATATATATATATATCAACATGTGTTTAACTACAATGATTATCCAAGTAAGGACACTTGTATAACCATATTTCGAATTTAACGAACAGAATATATATATGAGTTATATAATATAATATCATGTTGATAAACAATGATCAGATATAATATTTACGGCAATAGGGTTAATAATCTAGTACAATAATAATATAAATCTGAAAATTTCTTACTCATGTCCATTCCATAAAGGAAATGCAAAGGTAGGATACTTGCCTGGTCTGCTGCTTATAATACGTAACTTAGTTTTATCTTTTATACCGAAACCTATTATTAATAAGATCATTTTACTGATTAGAGCATCATATCGTAACACATAATACTGCTTATTACAGTTAGCACATAACCTAATCACATTTTCACACATATTCAACAGTCATTGAATCACAAACAAACATTAATACCGTCAAAATATCTAAGTCCGGATCAATTTCTGAAACATGTCGGTGTACCGACGACTTTACCGGGTAATTATCGAGTCTAAGACTCTATCATGTAATTCAACATCTGTAAGTATCAATCATATTATTTTTAAATGACTTATAATAATTTTTAAATGTTTATTATAATTTATCACAAATTTTCAAACACTGGAATCATTATTAAATGATTTAAATATTAAATAATTTTATTATCATTAACATTTAATTAATATTAAACTATTAATGAAACTATTGCCAAAATTTTAAATTTATTTATAATAACTCAAAATATCTTTAAAGTACTAATATTACCCTTAAATAATTTTTTTAAAAGAATTAAAAATCATTTTTAAATAATTATCGTTAATATTTAAATATTAATGCATTATTTATCAAAATATTAAAAATCATTAAGTATAACTTAAAATATTTTTAATTCATTTATAACCTTTTTAAATGATTTTTTAAATAAATAAAACCATTTTTAAACTAGTTATTTAATATAATTATTAAATAAACTTAATATCATTAATATTAAATTATTAATAAAATTATCCTTTAAATATTAGAAGTTATATTTTATAACTTAAAATATCATTAAATAATTTATTATCATTTAAAATAATTTTATAATATTAAAATCATTTTTAAACTAATTTATTTAATATAATTATTAAATAACTTTAACATCATTAATGGTAAATAATTAATAAAATTTACCTTTAAATATTGAAAGTTATATTGTATAACTTATAATATTATTAAACTCTTTATTTTTATTTAAAATAATTTTTCTAATATTAAAATCATTTTTAAACTAATTTATTTAATATAAATATTAAATAAATATATTATCATTAATATTAAAATATTAATATTTTTCATGACAAAATATCAAAAGTTATAATTTATAACTTCAAATATTTTTAAAATCTTTAAATCATTTTTATATGATTTTTAAATCATTAAATCTATTTTTTATAATTTATTTAATACATTTATCAAATAACTTAAATATCATTAATATTAATTAATCAATAAAATTCATCATAAAATATTAAAAGTTACTAAAAATAACTTAAAATATTTTCTTATATCATAATATAATTTTAAATAATTTTTCAAGTATTTAAATCATTTTTAA
Source organism: Panax notoginseng (assembly GCA_016801055.1). NCBI lineage: Eukaryota > Viridiplantae > Streptophyta > Magnoliopsida > Apiales > Araliaceae > Panax > Panax notoginseng. The sequence continues at coordinate 79,069,982 of CM029021.1, forward strand.
ATAATTTATTTAATATAATTATTAAATAAATTAAATACCTTTAATATTCCAAAAATATTAAATATTTATGAATTATACTCAAAATAATTAAAAACTAATTTTCGGACTTTAAAATAATTTTTAATAATTTAATTTATATTTTTAATAATTTAAAACCAATTTTAATTTATTTATTTAATAAAAATAATAATTTTATAAATAAAGTGTCGCTATAGGTGCTTTAGGCGACAAAATTGTCGCTGAATGTGTGACAAACGAGATTTTGTAATTTAATTTTAATATTTATTGAATTAAATAAATATTTTTCGATGATTTAATTATTAGATTAAATAATTAATTGATGAAGTTGTGGTAGATAAATTTAATTACATGTGCTATATTTATTAAATTAATGTGGAGAATAATTATTATTTAAGTATATATTTATGTGAGCTTATTGAATTAAATGAAATATTTAATAAGGATAATATTATTTTAATTAATGTAATAATTAATTAGAGATTTAATAAATTGGCATTATTAATAAATGAGAGTTTAATTATTTGACTATGTCAATTAATGAGAAATTATTTTTTTTTAAATTAAACTAAAATAAGATATTTGATTTATTGTGCAACTGGGTGTGACATGATTTAAACTATAATATATGAGATTAATTAAAATAATTAGAAGGGTTATTTATGTTCAAGCCAAACAAGGCCTTAAGCGGAGTTATAGCAGTTAACCCATGATGGGTAACTATGTAGGGCCCCGAATCCAGGTCCTAAAACACCTCGGATCCGGTTCAATCATTCTATACAGCTATTACTATTTACGGAAGATATAAACATAAATTGTTTATACATTAAACTTACACACTATTCCCCAAGGTCGAGTAACCTTAACTTAATACACATTTCATAACTTTTCTAACATATAACATTATTAACATACAATACTTATACCATTTAGCTGCACACATATCCTAACGCTGGAACTGTCTTTAACCTTTCCTTGTATCCGACGCATTCGCCTTAATCTGCAATGTTTTATCATGATATAACAAGGGTGAGCATAAGGATTGCCCAGCAAGTTCAAATTCAATACTATAACGATATATCATGATTGAAGAGTTTGAATAATAAGCTGGCTATAATTCAACAATATAATTGTGAACTAGCATGAACAAGTTTATGACTGAACAAGTATATAACATGAACAAATATTTCTGAACCGAAGGGTAATGAAGGTGATCAGCCTTTCATACCTGACTTATACATGCAATATGTGTGACGAACGAGAATTTTGTAAATTATTTTAAATACTTATTGAAGTAAATAAATATTTTTCGATGATTTAATTATTAGATTTAATAATTAATCGATGCAATTGTGGTAGATTAATTTAATTATATGTGTTACATTTATTAAATTAATGTGGAGAATAATTATTATTCAAGTATGTAATTATGTGAGCTTGTCGAATTAAATAAGTTATTTAATTAAGCATGATGTTATTTAATTAATCTAATTATTAATTAGAGATTTAATAAATTGTTATTATTTATTAATGAGAAAAATTAATTATGTGACTATATGAATTTATGAGAAAATATTATATTTTATTTATAATAAATTAAATAAAATATTAGAGTTATTTTATAAGGAGTGTGACATTTATTAAACTATATAATAAAAGGTTTATTAAAATAATGAGCTTTGAATTTATTTGCTAAGCCAAACATGGCACTAAGAGAGGTTATGGGCACTTAACCCATGACTGGGCAACTGACCACATCGCGTCAGTTTTATTTCTTCGACGCTTCCTTCTCTTCTTCATATATTCCTAAGTCTGGCATTATTTTCAGAGAGAGTTCAGAGAGAAGGTGAGAATTTTTGAGAGAATTTGTGAGTGTGTAATTACATGTTATTGCAAAAAGGTTATCTGATCATCTTATACTCTGGGTAATTCTCTCCAAACCCAATTTCTACATTTACGTCTTTTAGGTTTTCATAAAATGGCTTTCACAGTTTTCTAAAAATCTCTGTGTTTGGTATAGGAGATGAGTATAACTTTATATATGTGTGTTATGTTATACCAAATAGTGTTTAATTATATATACCATGTAAGCCATGTGATCAGTTTCATGAAAGCATGTCGTACGTATGTTTTTCAAAATAAACAGAGTACGTGATATGGCCATATGGCCATATATGTGATAATTAATGTATTGATTATATATTATTATCCTAAATTTTGGACTTGTATGTTGTTATGCATGTTAATACGAAGAGTTTAAGCCTTAAACGAACGAATTCGGTGTTGTAACGAATTCGTAGGGAGAATTTCCACATAAAGTTTTCTAAAACTTCATGAACATCAAAGTCAGTGAATTGTTAGGCTTTAAATCTGTTATTAAGTGTTTAAAATTAGTTTTGTCAGTATATAAATATTGGGTATTAATTATATATGAATTCCAACATGTGGGTATGTTTAATTTGGAGAATTAATGATTTTGTAGTAATTATTTTCGCTGAATTTTGTGTTCTTCGCGAACTGGAAAAAAAAATGAGCTTTTAAATTTTCTAAGTCTAACAATGGGTTAGTGTATGAAAATAATGAACATGTAAATATGTTAGAAATATTATATGATGATAAAATATTTGTTTAGCATGTAAATAACATAATTACATGTGAATTGTATTATTAAATACATAATTAGTTATTCATTCATGACGAACAAATTAGGTGTCAACGTGATGATTTGACTAAGGTAGTCAATTATTAAAGTAGACAACGAGAATAAGTTATGATGAGTAGTTAATAATTAACTGGTATTGAATGTGAATGGTATGTAGGATTTATTTCAAAGAACGTGATTAGTTAAAGTGTAATCTACACGCGAGGCAAGTCTCCTAAACTTAAACTCTTAAATTGAGCAAGTTTCTTAACTCTATTTTTACATTGAGCAATTTACTTAAACTTAAATTATTATTCAAGTTCAAGTATTATATTAAAGATTGATTATCTTTCAAAGCATGATTCAATTATACAATAATTGTTCTATTGTATACATTTGAGATTATTATTCAAATCGAATATCATTATTGTTGAACCTTTTTAGACTAGTGAATCTTAATGATTTAGCTAGTCCTTAGTTGATGAACGTTCTAAATTTCAGAACCCTTCTTGAATTATCCAAACCAAACTTCCTTTGGTGCGGACTCGAATGTCAAACTGAGATGAACAACCCTGAAAAGGGATTCATTTATGCGTTAGCGTTAAGATATTGTGCACAGTATGGTACTAAGGGTTGATCCCCCTAAGTACGAGAGAAGGTCCATAGTCTTATGACTGTTAAAGGTTTCAAGTATAACCCTTTTAAACCTAGGACATAGTTCAAGGTCTTATGACCCTCAGTATTCTTTGATTCATGTTATTTATTCTTGATTCAAAAGTGAGCTTTATTCAGATGTCGTTGATTATTTCGCATGTTGTTATACTGTTTGTTTCATTTTTTTAAACTTGTGGGCTTTGTGCTCACTCTTGCTTAATAATAACATTGCAGTTAAAGAATGAAAGAAGCGATGAACCCTCCACTAGTAGGGCAAGGGCAAAGTTAGCAAAGGTGAAGACCTGTTATTTATTAATGGACTTGTTTAAGACTTGAGTATGTTGATGTTAATGACTTATTTGTTTAGAATTCCGCACAGATGTTTTAAGGTTAGAGTAACCTGGGATTTATTTATGATTCAGTTGATGTAACCCTAAGGGAATAGATTTTATTATGATTTCTATCTATTGTTTGGTTTGATATTATTTATGGGTAGATAGATAGATGATGCTTGTACATGAACACCAAATCCCGTGGAATCGAAGTACCCAGATTTGGGGGTGTACCAAGTTGGTATCAGAGCCGTAGGTTATGAACCTTAGGTGGGGAAACAACCTTAGGTAGTAGCCTTATAGAAGAAGATAGTAATTGAAAACTCTTATCGAGTTCTAAGAAATGAATTTTTGTAATTCATTGAAGATAATAAAATACATTATGTGTTTATGTGTTAAGTATGCATTAGATAGTATGACTTAGTAACTAAAACTTAAAATTTTGTTGTCAGGATGACGAATGATGGAGAAGCTAGTCAAACTGAGGAGGGACCCCATTTACCTATAGTACCTACTGAGGAGGGATCTCGTGTACTTACAGGACCGACTGAGGAGGAGCCCCGAGACATTCATGTCATTAGGGAGCAGCTGGTGCAGAGGGTTTCATCTCCATTGGTCACCGTTGTTGGTCAGGAGCATGAACCTGAGATTGATCCTGAGGAGGGTCCTGAGGAGGAGTTTGATGAGGAGGAAGAAGAAGAGGAGCTACCACGGTACACTGTTGATGCTGAGATGTATGACACACTATATGATCGTAACGTGGAGTTACAAGATGAGGTTCAGGAATTGACTGAGCGAGCGACTGTTCAGCAGTCTACTTTAGAGGAGAAGGATAGAGAGATTGTGACCCTTCATACACATTTAGGAAACGTGGAGTGGGATCTAATTCATGAGAAGGGTCAAACCGAATATAAAACCGAGGAGATAGAGAAGCTGAAGAAGGAGCTGAAGGAAACTTCCTGAAGACTGAAAATAGCAGAGGAAGGATGGGTAAGTGAATCACATCGAGCTGATCGTGCAGAAAATGATAGTCGTGCAAAGAAGGCAAAGCTTGAAGACACGTACGCCACACTTAATCATGCGATGGATGAGGTTCAAGAGCGAGTGTTAAGGTACCCCATCCAGTTTGAAGGACTTCCATCGTATATGTTGGATCGCAGGACGATGTCTCGTATCATGAATGAGGAGCGTGGCAAGGCTATTGAGCACCTTGGAAGACAGGAATAGAATCTATTTATTTATGTGAAAGACTTATATAGTTTTATGTAAATTCTGATGTGTTTATGAACTAAGGAATATGTTAATATTTGAATGTTTTAAATCCTGTGGATTCTTTATTCTAGGATAGATGATGTAAATAGCAGAATGATATAGTTTAATGTTAAAACTTTTTATTTGAATGCAAAGATATCAAGTTGTTTGAGATGATGTGTTAAGTGATATGTTAAATTGTTGAGTAATGTCTTAACTATGCAGAGAAATAAATAAAGTTCTAATAAACGTTTATTTAACAGAAAAATGCCGCCAAGGAGAAGACAACAACGTCAACCGGCTCAGGAAGGGTCAACCAATAATAACAATAATGCCAATGTTAATCCAGTTCAACATCTAGTTAATTTACTAACTGGAGTCATGAATAACCAACCGCAAGCTCCACCTAGCACAACGTTTAAAGATTTTAAGGCGGTGGGACCGCCAGAGTTAAAAGGTTCCAGAAACCCGATCGAGGCTCAAACGTGGGTGATGGAAATGGAGAAGGTTTTCGACGTTGCTAGGGTTCGAGAAGATCAGAAGACCGTTTTTGCGACATTTATGCTGAAGTCTGAGGTTAGCTACTGGTGGCAGGAAAACAAGATGCGAGGAGGTGAAGGTGTAATTACGTGGGAGGGATTCAAAGAGATGTTTTTCGAAATGTATTTCCTAGCTAGTTCACAGAATCAGATGGAGGTGCAATTTCTGGAATTGAAACAGGGAAACATGAGCGTGCCTGAATACGCGGCTAAATTCGATGAGTTGGCAAGGTTTGCCCCATATCAAGTACACACTGACGAGAGGAAAGCCAGACGATTCGAACAAGGACTGAAGCCTTGGGTATATAGCAAGGTATCAATGTTTCAACTTAACACGTTTGCGGGAGTTTTGGAAAAGGCCATTCTCGCAGAAGGAGGAAGTGATGCAGTGACTAAGTACAACCAAGAACAGAAAAAGAAAAAGAGTGAGAATGAAGGTAATAACAAGACTGGTGGAAGTAATACTGGGATAATAATAATCAGAAGAGGAAGTGGACGGATAACTCGACAGCTGGAAGTCAACACGGAGGGCAGAAAAAGAAGATAGAAGCATGTCTGACTTGCGGCAAGGCACATCTAGGAGTTTGTTTGAAGGGAAAGAGAGTGTGCTACAATTGTGGTCAGGAAGGCCACATAGCACCAAATTGTCCAAACCCAAAGAAGGGTGCTTGTTTCAACTGTGGTTCGAAAGATCATTTAGCAAGAGACTGTCCCAAAAAGGGATCGGGAGGATCAGGACAAGGAGGAAACTGGGGAAATAGCAGTGGAAATACCTTAACCATCACCGGACCACCTGCAACAAACAGACCAACCGCCAGAACTTTCAATATGACGGTGCAGGATGCAATCCAGTCTTGTGATGTGGTGTCAGGTATCATTCCGATCAATAAAATTAATGCTTACGTTTTATTTGATTCGGGTGCTACTTGTTCCTTTATATCTGATGACTTGGCTAATACTTTAGATTTGCTTAAGGATGAATTGGAATATCCCATGATTATAGAAATTGCGAATAGAGAGATAATTCATGTTAAGCATGTGTATGATATTAAGGGTAATATCATGAACGTAGATCTTATCCCTATTCGATTGGGGGAATTCGACGTTATATTGGGTATGGATTGGCTATCCAATTATGGGGCTGTAATTGACTGCCAAAAGAAGCGTATTAACCTTATGACTCCGTCAAAGGTTGTGTTTTATGGTAGCAAGTCGCCTAGACAAGCGAGTTGTCTAACGATGTTGCAGGCCAGGAAGTTATTAAGACAAGGCTGTGTAGGATATTTAGCTTACATAGTCGACAGTCGAAAAGAGAACCCGAAGGTAGAGGAGATACCGATTGTGAGGGATTTCGTCGATGTATTTCCAGACGATTTGCCAGGACTTCCTCCAGATAGAGAAGTAGACTTTGTGATTGATTTGGCGCCCGAAACTGCTCCAATATCGAAGGCACCATACCGAATGGCGCCAGTAGAGATGAAGGAATTAATGGTACAACTACAAGAATTGTTGGACAAAAAGTACATTCAACCGAGCGTATCGCCGTGGGGAGCGCCGGCGTTGTTCGTGAAAAAGAAGGACGGATCGATGAGGCTCTGCATTGACTACAGAGAATTAAATAAGGTCACGATTAAGAACAAATATCCATTACCGAGGATCGATGATCTGTTTGATCAATTGAAGGGAGCAAAATACTTTTCCAAGATTGACTTGAGGAGTGGTTATCACCAACTGAAGGTGAGGCCAGAGGATGTACCGAAGACAGCGTTTCGAACGCGATATGGTCATTATGAGTTTTTAGTAATGTTGTTTGGTCTTACGAATGCTCCTGCAGCATTTATGGGACTAATGAATGGTGTATTCAAGCCGTTTTTGGACAAATTCGTGGTGGTATTTATAGATGACATTTTGGTATATTCCAAAACTAAAGAGGAACATGAAGAACACTTGAGGTTAACGTTGGAAGTATTGAGAAGGGAGAAGTTGTATGCTAAATTTTCGAAATGCGAATTCTGGAGCGAGAGAGTACAATTTCTTGGTCACGTAATCGATAAAGATGGAATTTCGGTAGATCCATCCAAAGTAGAAGCTGTGATTAACTGGGATCAGCCGAGAACGCCGTCAGAAGTAAGAAGTTTTCTTGGATTAGCAGGATATTATAGAAGATTCATACAAGATTTTTCTAAGATCGCAACTCCGTTAAAGAATTTAAGTCGAAAAGCTGTGAAATTTGTTTGGACGGAGAAGTGTGAGGAGAGTTTTCAAGAATTAAAGAAGAGGTTGAGTACAGCGCCTGTGTTATCTCTTCCGAATGATACATGAAATTTTGTTGTTTTTAGCGATGCGTCACATAAAGGACTTGGCTGTGTGCTGATGCAAAACGGTAAAGTCATTGCGTATGCATCACGACAGTTGAAGGATTATGAGAAGGGTTACCCAACCCATGATTTGGAGTTAGCTGCAGTTGTTTTTGCTTTGAAAATTTGGAGGCACTATCTATACGGGGAAAAGTGTGAAATATATACGGACCACAAGAGTCTGAAATATATTTTTACACAGAAAGATTTGAATATGCGTCAAAGAAGATGGTTGGAATTAATCAAGGATTATGACTGTGAGATTTTATACCATCCGGGTAAGGCTAATGTGGTTGCCGACGCCTTAAGTAGAAAGGGTCGTGAGAAATTGATGATGTTGACTGCTCAGCAGGAGCTAATTACAGATATGGAGAAACTGGAGTTAGAAGTGAAGTATCCTATGGAGATTGATGAGAAGCTATTTCAGATGCAATCTGGTACAACTCTACTAGATAGAGTGAAGGAGGCTCAGCTTCAGGATGATGAATGCAAAAAGGTAACAACGAAGATATCTGAAGGAACCGAACCAAGATTTAAGATGGATAAGGAAGGAATATTGAGATTTAAAAGCAGAATTTGGGTTTCGCCAGTACAAGAAATTAAGAAAGAAATTTTGAGTGAGGCTCATAGTTCAAGATATTCGATTCACCCTGGTAGTACAAAAATGTACCAAGATCTTCGACAACATTTATGGTGGCCGAATTTGAAACGTGATGTTGCAGAATGTATTGCCAAATGCCTGACATGTCAGAAAGTTAAAGCAGAACATTAGAGACCGAGTGGATTGCTACAACCGTTGGAGATCCCAGAATGGAAATGGGAACATATTACGATGGATTTCGTGGTTGGCCTTCCGACGACTCAGAAAGGCTACGACGCAGTATGGGTTATCGTTGACCGACTGACGAAATCCGCGCACTTCCTTCCTATCAAAATCAGATTTAACTTAGATCAGTTGGCAAGATTATATGTGAAAGATTGTTTCGAGGCACGGAGTGCCGGTGTCTATTGTTTCTGATAGGGATCTGCGCTTCACATCAAATTTCTGGAAACGTCTTCAGGAATGCATGGGTACACAACTGCGAATGAGTATAGCTTACCACCCTCAAACAAACGGACAGAGCGAACGAACGATTCAAACACTGGAAGATATGTTACGAGCATGTGTAATAGACTTCAAAGGAAATTGGGATGATCACCTACCGTTGGTAGAGTTCGGCTACAACAACAGTTACCACGCTAGTATTGGTATGCCGCCTTACGAAGCGTTATACGGCAGAAAGTGCAGAACTCCGCTTTATTGGGATGAAGTTGGTGAAAGACAATTGCTAGGGCCAGAATTGGTACAGCAGACGATAGAAATAGTCAAAGTGATCCGAGCACGACTGGTAGCAGCTCAAGATCGACAGAAGAAATACGTTGATCCACATCGTAAAAATATCGAGTTTGAATCAGGTAGTTATATTTTCTTGAAGGTCTCTCCTTGGAAGGGAAAGATCAGGTTCGGAAAGAAAGGAAAATTGAGTCCAAGATTTATTGGACCCTTTGAGGTACTGCGAAGAATTGGAGAAGTTGCGTATGAGGTAGCATTACCTCCAGCAGTCGAGAATATCCACAACGTCTTCCATGTTTCTGTGTTACGACCTTACAAACCTGATTACAAGCATGTAATTGAATACGAACCCCTGCATTTTGAGAAAGACTTATCTTATGAAAAAATTCCTGTCCAAATTGTCGACCGAAAAGAACAAGTTCTCAGAAATAAGGTTATACCTTCTGTTAAGGTAATTTGGAGGAACCACAACGCTGAAGAAGCTACGTGGGAACTCGAAGCGAATATGATGAAGAATTACCCTAATTTATTTACTTAATTATGTGTATGCAATTCTGGGGACAGAATCTTTGTAAGGGGGGGAGAGTGTAACGGGTCAAAATTATTGAGCCGTGATTCTGGGGACAGAATCCTTTTAAGGGGGGAAAGATGTGACGAACGAGAATTTTGTAAATTATTTTAAATACTTATTGAAGTAAATAAATATTTTTCGATGATTTAATTATTAGATTTAATAATTAATCGATGCAATTGTGGTAGATTAATTTAATTATATGTGTTACATTTATTAAATTAATGTGGAGAATAATTATTATTCAAGTATGTAATTAGGTGAGCTTGTCGAATTAAATAAGTTATTTAATTAAGCATGATGTTATTTAATTAATCTAATTATTAATTAGAGATTTAATAAATTGTTATTATTTATTAATGAGAAAAATTAATTATGTGACTATATGAATTTATGAGAAAATATTATATTTTATTTATAATAAATTAAATAAAATATTAGAGTTATTTTATAAGGAGTGTGACATTTATTAAACTATATAATAAAAGGTTTATTAAAATAATGAGCTTTGAATTTATTTGCTAAGCCAAACATGGCACTAAGAGAGGTTATGGGCACTTAACCCATGACTGGGCAACTGACCACATCGCGTCAGTTTTATTTTTTCGACGCTTCCTTCTTCTTCTTCATAATTTCCTAAGTCTGGCATTATTTTCAGAGAGAGTTCAGAGAGAAGGTGAGAATTTTTGAGAGAATTTGTGAGTGTGTAATTACATGTTATTGCAAAAAGGGTTATCTGATCATCTTATACTCTGGGTAATTCTCTCCAAACCCAATTTCTACATTTACGTCTTTTAGGTTTTCATAAAATGGCTTTCACAGTTTTCTAAAAATCTCTGTGTTTGGTATAGGAGACGAGTATAACTTCATATATGTGTGTTATGTTATACCAAATAGTGTTTAATTATATATACCATGTAAGCCATGTGATCAGTTTCATGAAAGCATGTCGTACGTATGTTTTTCAAAATAAACAGAGTACGTGATATGTCCATATGGCCATATATGTGATAATTAATGTATTGATTATATATTATCCCTAAATTTTGGACTTGTATGTTGTTATGCATGTTAATCCGAAGAGTTTAAGCCTTAAACGAACGAATTCGGTGTTGTAACGAATTCGTAGGGAGAATTTTCACATAAAGTTTTCTAAACTTCATGAACATCAAAGTCAGTGAATTGTTAGGCTTTAAATCTGTTATTAAGTGTTTAAAATTAGTTTTGTCAGTATATAAATATTGGGTATTAATTATATATGAATTCCAACATGTGGGTATGTTTAATTTGGAGAATTAATGATTTTGTAGTAATTATTTTCGCTGAATTCTGTGTTCTTCGCGAACTGGAAAAAAAATGAGCTTTTAAATTTTCTAAGTCTAACAATGGGTTAGTGTATTAAAATAATGAACATGTAAATATGTTAGAAATATTATATGATGATAAAATATTTGTTTAGCATGTAAATAACATAATTACATGTGAATTGTATTATTAAATACATAATTAGTTATTCATTCATGACGAACAAATTAGGTGTCAACGTGATGATTTGACTAAGTTAGTCAATTATTAAAGTAGACAACGAGAATAAGTTATGATGATTAGTTAATAATTAACTGGTATTGAATGTGAATGGTATGTAGGATTTATTTCAAAGAACGTGATTAGTTAAAGTGTAATCTACACGCGAGGCAAGTCTCCTAAACTTAAACTCTTAAATTGAGCAAGTTTCTTAACTCTATTTTTACATTGAGCAATTTACTTAAACTTAAATTATTATTCAAGTTCAAGTATTATATTAAAGATTAATTATCTTTCAAAGCATGATTCAATTATACAATAATTTTTCTATTGTATACATTTGAGATTATTATTCAAATCGAATATCATTATTGTTGAACCTTTTTAGACTAGTGAATCTTAATGATTTAGCTAGTCCTTAGTTGATGAACGTTCTAAATTTCAGAACCCTTATTGAATTATCCAAACCAAACTTTCTTTGGTGCGGACTCGAATGTCAAACTGAGATAAACAACCCTGAAAAGGGATTCACTTATGCGTTAGCGTTAAGATATTGTGCACAGTATGGTACTAAGGGCTGATCCCCCTAAGTACGAGAAGAAGGTCCATAGTCTTATGACTGTTAAAGGTTTCAAGTATAACCCTTGTTAACCTAGGACATAGTTCAAGGTCTTATGACCCTCAGTATTCTTTTGATTCATGTTATTTATTCTTGATTCAAAAGTTGAGCTTTATTCAGATGTTGTTGATTATTCGCATGTTGTTATACTGTTGTTTCATTTTTTTATACTTGTGGGCATTTGTGCTCACTCTTGCTTAATAATAACATTGCAGTTAAGAATGAAAGAAGCGATGAACCCTCCACTAGTAAGGGCAAGGGCAAAGTTAGCAAATGATGAAGACCTGTTATTTATTAATTGATGTACTTGTTTAAGACTTGAGTTATGTTGATGTTAAGACTTATTTGTTTAGAATTCCGCACATATGTTTTAAGGTTAGAGTAACCTGGGATTTATTTATGATTCAGTTGATGTAACCCTTAAGGGAATAGATTTTATTATGATTTCTATCTATTGTTTGGTTTGATATTATTTATGGGTAGATAGATAGATGATGCTTGTACAGTGAACACCAAATCCCGTGGAATCGAAGTACCCGGATTTGGGGGTGTCACAATATGTACATAGTACAATTCATGGCAACCAGCAATGATTAACCATAAGCTTATCAGAACAAAACAACTCTTAGTATAGTTAAGTAAAAATAAATTTGCCTGAATCGTTGATTACCGCTACGCAATTTATAGCGCTTTATCCGAAGCCCTAATATTAGTAATATAGATCTCCAATATTAGAATAATATCATCACAATATAATACTATTATATATATAGACATACATAGAATAACCTAAACACATAGCACATAACCCTATCAATCTATTCAGCACATAAAACTTAGTATCAAGTCAGACTATTTAAGTCTGAGTTGAAACCGACACAATTCTAACATCCCGACAGTCTAGTCAGACTTTTATCGAGTCTAAGTTCAATTAAACTCTGACTTAACAGTTAACAATTATCTCAGATAATTTTATTCTCAGTCAAAATATTTTTCTAAGACTTGGAATAATTTTTAAATAATTATTACTATTTATCGTAAATTTTTGATCATTAAACACGTATTTAAATAATTTAAATACCACATAATTCCTTTATCATTAATATTTATTTATTATCAAATATTAATGAAATACATGTCATAATATTATAAATATTTATAATATATCAAAGTATTTTAAATACCTTAAAATCTTTTAAATATGATTTTTAAACACTTAAATGCAATACCCGATAATTGCTATTAATATTAAAATATTAATAGTTTTATGACAAAATATCAAAAGTTATATATTATAACTTAAAATATTTTTCTAATGCTTAAATCATTTTTATATGATTTATAAATCATTAATTCCATTTTTTCTTAATTTATTTAATATATTTATTAAATAAACTAATTATCATTAATATTGATTAATTAATGAATTTCATCACAAAATATTAAAAGTCACTAAAAATAACTTATAATATTTTATTATACCATAAAATTATTTTTCATGATTTTTCATGTATTAAAATCATTTTTAAATAATTTATTTAATATTATAATTAAATAAATTAAATACCATTTATATTCCAAAATATTAAATATTTATGAAATATACCTTAAATAATTAAAAACTATTTTTCAGAATTTAAAATAATTTTTCGAAATTTATTTTGTATTTTTAATAATTAAAAATCATTTTTATCAATTTTTAAATAATTTTCGAAAAATTAGAAAATAAAATAATTAAAAACTGTCGCTAAAGCCTATAGCGACACTTGTCTGTCGTCTTAGGTGTTCTTGGCCTCAAGAACACTGACAAGACAGTTAACAAGGGTCATGGTTTGACTGTGTGTAACTTCATGGATATTGATGTTTCTAGGTTAAACTTATAGTATTGATGCAATACTACAACCGCAAACAAACATCATGGTCATACAGCCTCATACTTAGCAAATCTGAGCCTCACAAAACTCTGACAACGCCGTTCTTGAGTTTCTGGGTTGCCCAGAAACTCAAGCAGTGTTAGGGTCCTTCTATGAAGCCTTAAATGATAACTTTATGGATTTTGTTTGTGTAATATTAAAGTTCAATGGTGTAGTGCACATGTCAGGGTATGATAATATATCATCAGATCGTCTTAAAAACAACAAACCTAAGAGATCAAGGTCGGTCAAAGTGATGTCAGGAGTTGTTCTTCACGATTTCTGGGTTTTCCAGATTTCGTCAAGAACTGGTCAACTACACTTTGACCAAGGTTATTTATGAATCTGTTAAAGCTAAAGGTGATCTAAGGACATGATCATGTAGTCCTCATGTCATACTACAACACCAAAACAACAACATGGCCAAACAATGAAAAGACTACAAGATCAGAGGCTTGAAAAAGGCTTGTCAGGAATTTCTGGGTTTCTGGGTTACCCAGAAACCAGAATTCGTGGCCGGTCAATGCAGTTTGACTGCTCGTATCTCTCAACATGTTCATGATATGGTCCTGTTTCTTGTTTTAGATCACAGTCCTCATGACATAGAACACACCCAAAACATAAAACATACAAAACATCTGACACAGAAATATTTATGGCGTCTGACATTCGACTGTCAGGTCATAATTTCCCCATTTTTCCAGAGTTCTAAAAATGCTTGATTCGTGCATCTAAGTGTTATAGATCCATGATCTATCAACCCAGATCACTTATTGACACCTTATAACACATCTTTAAACAACAAACAACAACATTAACACAAGATCACATGATTTCGAATTTTTAGAGTTTTATACCTTTTAGGCTAAGATCTTTGATTTCTGCCTTCATGATCTGTTTAAGGAGAGCTAATAACTGTTAAGGGTTTCGCTCCCCACTCCCTCTCACTCTAGATTTCAAAGTTGAAGAGAGAGAATGGTCTTGGCAAAAATGAGAAGTAAAGTAGGATTTTTCTTTACTTTAAATCTTTGCTCTACTTGATTCAATGTATCTAGTTGGTAATTGTGGCTGATTTTGGACACATGGCTAGGGCTAGGGCTAGGGTAGTTCACCAACTTAAAATCATAGCAAGATTTACAAGATAACAATTAAGGAATGTGACAAAGGGCAAAATAGTCATTTCTATACCATTTTATTTTTAGATTTGTCATTTGTTGCAACCCTTAGGGTTTAGGGTTTGAGCTAATTAGGGTTTATGATTTGAACCCTTAGGGTTTAGGGTTTAAACCTTAACTTTACAATTAAATTTTTAAGATTTCCGAATTTCGGTTTTAAAAAATAAAAAAATAATATTTTAAAATTATAATTAGAATTTTCTAATTAAATTAAAATTTCTTAATCATAACTTAAATATTACTAATTAGGATTAGTAATTCCTAATTAAAAAATGCTAATTAAGCAATTAGGGTCAAAATGGTCATTAGGGTTTTATAAACCACTAATTAGGGTTTCTAATAGAAAAATAATTTTCTAATTTAAAAATTAGATTTTGTAATTAGATTAGAATTTTCTAATCTTTGAAAATTAGGATTAATATTTTCCTAATGAACATTAAATCACTAAATTAACACTTAGTTTTTCTTGAATTATAAAATTAGGGTTTCAAATCTGGAATTAAGGTTTTGCTAATTAATTAAGCTTTAACCTAATTAATATATTAATTAATAATACTTATACAATATAATAATCATTTAAATTTCCAGATTAGGTTTTCATACACCGAATTAGGGTTTTGAATTCCCGAAATTGAAATTAGGGTTTTCAGAACCGGTTTTAGGATTTTTTGTTAAACGCTATGGTTTTCTAACCGAACGTTGACGTTCTTAATATATACTTAGGATTTATTACAGATATCGTTTATCTGGTCAACCCTTGACCCTTAACCACATACTGTACACATATACACAGAACATAATCACATTTTCCTTAATCTTGAATAATTTACCTAAATCCTTCACAGAATTTAGAAATCCTCAAAATTCTATCTTAAAAATATCAAACGCATACACTTATTTTCTGTCTAGGTTCTAATTTTGAACCTTAATTCAATTAATAAAAAATTTTAAAAAATTCAAAATTCTCGGGTTGTCACATTCACCCCTTCTTCTTAAAATTTCGTCCCCGAAATTTACCTTACACCTTACACCTTACTCCATACACCATACACTATACACCATACATTCTCACATACTACCCAATACATTTCTCACAAGAATTAAAAAATTTCAAATTTTGCTGAGGGGTTTTACAGACTATTGTCTGTCATTTTCGCAAAGGTTTTAGGAAATTCATCCGCAAACCGTCATAACTTACGGACATAGTGGGTAATTAATACAGTATGTCCTGTACTTATTAAGTACTGATTTTATCTGTTTCTCATCACTGCCATAGGCACAAAATTCTACCTCAGTCTTATAGGATTCCGCACCAAAACAATTTGGTTCAAAAAAATTTCTTTCAATGAACACTTAGAGTTTTTATTGAAAATATTTTTTTTGAGAATGACGTCATGATGTTGTACTGTATTAACAGTCTGTTTGAGGATGCCGTCATTATATGACTTTGTCATACTAAATCATTCCATAGTGGGTTGACGATCTTTAGATCACATCCAACACTAAGTAATTCTACATTGATAACTCCATCAAATTTATATCATCTTTGCACCAGTTTACCTGATACATGAGTGATAATTAAAATAATTTTTTTTTAAAAAACACGCAGTGCGTATTTAGCTTGATGTCAAAATTTCGAAATCTAAGCATAGCTAGGAGTTTTGAAAAAAACTAAAAAACTTAATTCTTCACTAACAATCATTTGCTTAACAATCTATCTGTTCCTATAGTCTTTAATACTCCATTACACACCACTATACCTAGTTCGTCAAACCACACTTATGAGTCCATAAATTACCACAATCATATGAGTTTATGAACTTGTCCTAGTCAGACTTTTAGCGTCCATTCGCTGAGGGGTTCATAAACATTTCATATAACTATGAATCAAGTATGTCACATAAGTATGAGTTTTAAGAACTCGTACTTAACCTTATATCCTCTACCTATGACCTATCTATCTTTTATACACACGAGAAAGGAATCACCCTCTCAACATGCATATAGCAACTAGCGCGACACAAACATTTCAATGATTATCAGTATCAGAAACTAAGTGGTCGTCAAACCAAACTCGGCCACTAATCAATATAGGAAGCTAAGCGCACAATTCCCCGCCCATACAAAGAATTGGTCAACCTAACCACTATATCGATCAGGAAGCTAAGTGATTCTAAAACCAAGTACAAATTCCCCGCCCATACAAAGAATCATACAACTTAGCTGCTGACATGAGTCCTCAATTGAAATCCCCACCAAATCTTAACTACCTTCTCAATATAAATTTCATTTAATCCGTATTCATAATCCATAACTCTCTCATGAGTTTTCATAGTACTATTTCATAGTACAACTTACACACAACATCTTTCTGTAAACTGTTCAATCATTAGATTGATTCTTCTCCCTGTTATCACCTTATCAGATCACGGGGTGATCTTATCGTATATATTACGATTTATTTCTATGTCTTGATCGTTTTGTTTTACGATCTTCTCTCACTGTACTTTGAGTCTTTTAGACTCTATCTATTCACCACTTACTGTTCAACTTTATTATCAGAGTTAGGGAACTCTGTATCTTATAACTCGCTGAGATTCGTCTTTGAATTTTATAGACCATTAGTCCATATCCTAATCACTGCGGTTATTAGTCTCAGGTATTCCTACCTAAGCTTCATAACCAACAGCTCTGATGCGAACTGTGAGGGTCCCGAATCCAGGTCCTAAATCACCTCGGATCCGGTTCGATCATTCTATACAACTATTACTATTTGCGGAAAATATAAACATAAATTATTTATACATTAAACTTACACACTATTCCCCAAGGTCGAGTAACCTTAACTTAATACACATTTCATAACTTTTCTAACATATAACATTATTAACATATAATACTTATACCATTTAGCTGCACACATATCCTAATGCTGGAACTGTCTTTAACCTTTCCTTGTATCCGACGCATTCGCCTTAATCTGCAATGTTTTATCATGATATAGCAAGGGTGAGCATAAGGATTACCCAACAAGTTCAAATTCAATAATATAACGATATATCATGATTGAAGAGTTTGAATAATAAGCTGGCTATAATTCAACAATATAATTGTGAACTAGCAGGAACAAGTTTATGACTGAACAAGTATATAATATTGTGAGACCCTAGATTTTATGAATAAAGATTTAAATTTCTCGAAATATTTTTTTGAATATTATGGTGTGGATTTGAAATAATGTTATAGTTGTGGGTAGTATTTATAAATTTTACAAAGTATGTAAGTTGTTGTATTATATTCGATTGGTCGGGGAATATTCGTTTTGGCAGGGAATATTCGTACAACGGTGCAAATATTGGTGGACCCCGTAATGGAATTATTGTCGGATTGAGAAAACGACAAAAATATTTTTATTGAAAATAACGGCGGAAGTTTTACCGTTAATACTGTTGAACTACTCCGTAATAAAAGTACAGTAATACGCGTGGTTGCATAGTAGCACACGGTATTGATTATTGATGCTTACGTGAGAAGTCACTTAGTTTTGTTCAATTATTGCTATAGTAATTATTGCATAGTATCTTACATTATTTGATTTAATTATTGTCGATATTTTATATATTATTAAATCAATAATTGAGACAACAAAGTTATTAATATTATTATTTACAATATTAACGATGTCTAGAAATTCTGTCAAGGAGAGGTAAAATATATATATATATATATATATATATATATATATATATATATATATATATATATATATATATATATATATATATATATATACATATATAATATAATGTGTGTGGTGGTGTGATAGTGAAAGGTGTGTGTGTGTGATAGTAAAATGTGTAAGAGTGTAGTGAAAGTGATGTGTGGGTGGGAAAGTGAAAATTATGTGTGAATATATATATATATATATATATATATATATATATATATATATATAGTTGGTATATATATATATATGATGATGAAAGTGACATTTGGGATGGGAGGGGAACATGTGGGGCCCACGTGGGAGAAAATAAATTTGGGAGAAAGGAATCTAGCAAGTTGTTCACGGGTGGGTGAGTTTTCCTTTTGAGCATGTGTGGGTTTATATATATATATATATATATATATATATATATATATATATATATATATATATATATTATATTTGTTTGATTTAATCTTATTGGAGGAAGGCTTGACTTTTGCAACCATAGGTTATCAAAATTTTCATCCGTGAGTCTTTGAATTATTTCATCTGTGAAGAAATCCTTACACAGTGCCTTTCCATGCTCCTATAAATAGAAGCTCATTCCTTCATTATTTCTTACGAATTCACTGAAACTCTAGAGAGAGAAAATTATAGATAGAAAGAAGAAAAGTATTCTGCTACTTCCCTACTCTTATATTCAGTTTCTTTTATGGTAAGGGATATTATTTGTTGTACCCGTAAGGGGTATTATTTCTTTCTTAATCATGAAGAGAACTTCTGTTATTCCATTCTTTATTATTCTGTTGGAATAACCTGTATACGCGGACTACCCTATACTTGGTGAAATTCTTGTGTTATTCCATTCTTTATTATTATGTTGGAATAACTTGTTTATGCGAAGAACCGCATACATGGTGAAATTCTTCTATTATTCCGTTCTTTATTATTCTGTCGGAATATCCTATCGGTGCGTATTACGCCTGACCTGGTTCCATTATGTATTATTCCGTTCTTTATTATTCTGTCGGAATATCCTGTCTGTGCGTTTTACGCCGGACCTGGTTCCATTATTTATTATTCTGTCGGAATATCCTGCCTGTGCGTTTTACGCCGGACCTGGTTTCATTCTTTGTTATTCTGTTGGAATATCTTGTCTGTGCGTTTTACGCCGGACCTGGTTCCGTTATTTATTATTCTGTTGGAATAACCTGCCTGTGCGGTCTATCCCATGCATGGTGATTTCTTTTGTTATTCTATTCTTTATTATACTTAGTTGGTTAAAACTTTGACTTCTATACTGCATGAAATTAGTAGAATATCCTTGATATTTGCGTTTAATCCAGTATCTTTTTATGGAAATATTCTTCTGAGCATTCTTGAATTTTACTCTACAAAGCAGTATCATGTTGACAATTTGGACGTTATCAGTTCCTAGATAAATTAATTCTTGAACTTGTTTTATTAAATTCTTATATCATTGTCATCATCCTCATGTTTATATTTTGTTGAAAGTCATATGTGGCCTGTAGTGCATAGATGGACTTGGTATGATTATGACCAGGGATTATTCGGTGTAATTATGACCGTAATGTTACAAATGATATGGAAAAAGTCCTCATTGGCCCGTAGTGCATTGATGGACAGTTTTTGGTATGATTATGGCTATAGATTCTCTTTGGCCGTAGTGTAAAGATGAATTATTTTATGGCATGATCAGGATCGTTGATGAAAACATGATTATCTTTAGCCGTAGTGCATGAAATCATGGATAATTCGTGGTTGTGATACTAAAGAATATCCTTGGGCGTAGTGCAGGGGTGATTCGATGATGTGGATTATTTATTGAGTTGAGTCTCAGCGATAAATGTAAGACCCCGAATTTTATGAAATAAAAGTATTCAATTTTTCTTATAATTACTATTCGGTAAATGGTTAAATTGATAAAAGTTTAAAGTTATGAGTGAAATATAATTTTTTTTCAAAATAAGCAAGTGGTTATAAAATAATCATTGTTGTCGGGGAATATTCGTTTGGTCATGGAATATTCTTTCTGTCGGGGAATATTCGTACGACGGCGCAGCCATTTGTGGGCCCCATAACAGAATAACTGTCGGATGAAGAAAACGACAAATTTGAGCTTTTACAAATAACGGCATAGTTGTTACCGTTAACACTGTTGGAATACCCGGTGGTTAAAATACAGTAATACGCGTTATTGCACAGTAGCACACGGTATTGCATAGTATTTTTGAAATTATTGATTCTTACGTAAGAAGGCACTACTCAATAATTGTTACAGTAATTACTGTTCAATATTTTATTTTATTGATTCAATAATTGCTACGTTAAAATTTTGTATTATTGTTGTTCAATAATTGTTGCTGCACAGTATTTCCTATTATCAGATCAATAATTCATATTATTTGAATAGTATTATTAGATAGCATTATTGGCAATGTCTAGAAAGTTCTGTCTAAGGAGAGGTTTGGTCATCTAATTGCGCGCCAGTAAGGAGAAATCCTTATTGGAAAGCCCCCTCTTTCCTGGGAACGGCCTGGTTGTCATAAATGTGATTCTGTAATATTATTTGTGAATAATTAATTATTGATTCATATGATAAGGAAATATTTATATTATGTGGATATAAATGAGGGATATATTTTTGTGGTTAAAAATGAAGGAGTTAATGTTGAGGTTTTTATCAGTATTTTTGTCGGAATGGAGGTATTAAAAATCAGGGTTTTTGAGATATTTTGCGGGGGTTATAATTTTTAATCTGACCGTTGGATCGTGGTAATTTTTGGATATGTTATACATATATAAGTTGAGTATATGTCCATAAATTTTGAACCGCTAAAAATGAACGTATGATTTGTTATGAATTTTAAGAGGTGGCTGATTCGGAAATCAGGTTATAAATCATTTTTGGTGGAAAATTCTAGAATTGGTGGGCCCCACTTGTGGTTGGTAAAGAAATGTGCTGAATTATATTTCAAATGTGGTGGGTGGGAATAGTAGTAGGTAAAGCCATCAGGTTGCAGGTCAAACCTACCAAAATTTTCCTATAAATAGAGGGCTAAGTTAGAATTGAAAATCACACCAGAAACATAAGCTTTCTCTCTTTCTCTCTCTAGATTATTGAGTGTATTTTGTGAGTTTTTAGATACTTGGTGAGTTGCTATTCATCAGTGCAAGTTTTCTTCAGCATCATATCCGATATCCAGTCAGAAGTACTGCTCTTTTGAGGTAAGGGATAGTAAGGGATAGTAAGGGATAGTATGGGATTTTAAGGGTTGTTATGATTTTCAGTTTCGTAATTTTTCTGATCTTCAAAAATTCTGGAAAAATTTGAAATGATATTTTGATGAGTTTTCTTGATTGTGTCCAAAAATGGTGATTTTTGGATGTATAGATTGAGAGTTATGAATTTTATGAGAAAAGACTATTTTAAAAGTAACCGCTTATAATTCCTTGTGGTTAACTCCAAAATGGATGAAATTTTTTTTGGGAGTACATGTATATGATAGAAGTATACTCTGTAAATTTCAGAATTTTTAGACAAAAGTACAATTTATGATAAATGTCTAAATATTCGGCGGTTTTGGCCATATGAAAAATAGTAAATGACTTTTAAAAATTCTGAAAAAATATATGTTCACTATGGGACTATATTATGCTAAATCCTAGAAAAAAAATATTTTTGGAATGGATTTGATATTTTTCATAAAAATGGACAAGTTATGAGAAAATAAATTAAATATGTTATGTGAAGTAAGAAAATTGGAAAATAGGATTTTATGGCTTGAGAATCCTATATGAGGTATATGCAGATTTTTGATGAGGGTTTTAGCTATTGATGATGAAATCTTAAGAGTTGACATTTTATGATGATTAAATGCATTAATTAGTAAAGTGTAAACAATTTAAATAAATTGTTTATAAGCTTAAGAAATGTTATTCTTTCAATATCATTATACCGAAATATTGGTATAGATTTTATTGTGGAATTTCTACCTTTTTGAGTCGAGGTTATTATTCACGAGTTACTATTCACGAGTTACTATTCACGACAAAATTGGTTTCTTTTTCTAACCAAATTATAGTTGATTTATGAATATTACTCTTGAGATTAAATCTATATGTTGATTATATTGATTTTATTATCATATATAACATTTTTATAACCCTAATGATGATATTTCTCTTTGACTTAAGTGTAAAGATAGGTAGATTTTTGGTATGATCATGACTATGGGTTCCCTTTGGCCAGTAGTGCAAAGTTGAATTGTTGACTGGTATGATCATGACCATTGAATTTATAATTGAATATCTTTAGCTTAAGTGCAAAGGTGAAATGATCAACATGGTTATAATTATTATTTATATAAATTCTTAAATGATTATATATTCTTTGAGGTATTAATATATTTGGCATGTAGTGCAAATATGAATTATTGAGGAATATCTTTGGCCTGTAGTGTAAAGATGAATTGTAGATGAATATCTTTGGCCTGTAGTGCAAAGATGGTCTGTTGATGAATATCTTTGGCCCGTAGTGCAAAGATGACCTGTTGTTGAATATCTTTGGCCAGTAATGCAAAGATGAACTGTTGACGAATATCTTTGGCCTGTAGTGCAAAGATGACTTGTTGATGAATATCTTTTCCCCGTAGTGCAAAGATGAAGTTATTAGTATGATTATGAACAAGAACTGTGATTTGGTATAACCATGATGTTTGATGTTTCAGGTGATGAAAATTATCTTCGTCCTAGATGAGAAGAGGAATTTAGAACTACAGTTATGATTATGAGTTATTCATATGATTGTGGACCAGAATTGTTGATTGATGTTACAGGGATAAAACATTGTTGGTGGATTTTTAACATGAAGAAAATAACAGACTTTATAGTCTATTTGACTCTTCTAATGGATTGCTCGTTCCGCTGCAACTATGGTTGAAATTTTTATCATTTACCATATGTTCTAAATCTCTGATTTATAATTGATGAAGGCTATTGATAATTTAATTATCTTTAGTCATGATATTCTTTACTGAGCTAGTTGCGCTCACCCTTTTGCTTCACAATTCCTTTCAGGTAATAAGAGTGTAGCTGGGTCGAGCGGGGGTAACAAGGGAATAGAACGGTGGTCATCATTTAGTAGTTATATTTGGTGAAGAAAATAGGGTGAGGCGAACCCAACGTTGAAAGGGTGTTTTGTCACTATCATACAAGATGTCTAATGACATACAACCTCGTGTCATCATAAGACATGGTTGTGCTCATCCACTTGCTGAGTATATATATGAGCACTACCTATATAATCTTGGTGTTTGTTTGAAGTATAATTCTCAATTAGAGACAGTGGAGATAATGATAAGTCAAGAGAAGACTCACCATTGAGAAGAATATGATAGTAATCTTCTCATTTTTCTTTGGGGTCTATTGGGTCAACCAAGGATAATTCTGTGGCCATATGATATCTATCATAACCTAGACGCGTGGCCTCCCATGTACGAAGGTTTCCTTGAGCACTTCCCAAAGATTCTAATTTCTAAAACAGTTTTTGACTATACCTTTATGTAAGGTGTTATTGTGAGGTGATGTCCACGGTTGGAACATGAGTCACATTTGGTATATATTTGTATCCAAACTCACAGCATATGTGTTGTTGTATTTTGCACGACAATTGTTGTAATAAAGTTGTAGTTGTTTTCTGTACCATGTATTTGACGACTCAGAATGGGTTGGGTGGAATGGACCTATTTTGGGGTCGTTACAATAAAAGTGATGAAAAACCTTTTAAATCATAAAAGATAGTATATTTTATTTTCTACTTGACTCTTTTAATGGATTGCTTATTCCGTTGCAGTTAAACTTGATGTCTATTGTATTTTATCAGTTTAACATTGTTGAAGACTATTGATAATTTATTCTGCATTATCTTAGTCATAATATTTCTTACTGGGCTAGTTGAGCTCACCCTTTCTTTCACTGTTCTCTTCAGAAAATAAGAATATAGCTGGGACGAATCGGGGAACGGAGTGATGGACCAGATGATAGTTTTAGTAGTCCTCACTAATCTGTTAAATAGTGTGACAATAAATGTAATGAGGACTCCTTTTGAGTATGAATACTCTCTAAAAGATAATATTTGTATTCAAACTCGCAGTTTATGTTTTGTCATATTGTACACGACAGTTGTATTAGTAAGTTGTATTTTTATTCTGTACTTTGCATCTGACGACCCAAGATGGGTGATGTATACCTAATTTTGGGGGCGTCACAGTTGGTATCAAAGCTTAGGGATATGATCCCTGACTAAGATGTGAGAATAGAACTAGGAGGGGAGAGACGGGGGAATTCCTTCGCTAGTATGACCTACCTAAGTTTGGTATTTAATTGGTCGGTCAGAATATAGGAATAATATGTTACATGTCGATTAACCTTTGTTTTGTGGCAGTATTTGCAAATGGCATCCGAAAATGTTGAGATAAGCAATGAAGCACATGAGAACGTGGAGACACCTCTAATCACCAACCAGGTTAATGTGATTAGAGATATCCATGTGGTGATTGAGGAATTAAAAGTTGCACTCAAGTTAGTCGCAAAGGTAGCAACTGAGAGTGAGGAAGAAGAGGAACCTGAGGTTGATTTATTAGAAGAACTTATTGATCAAAATATAGAATTGCAAAATCGTATTCATGAGTTAGAAGAGCAGGCTGAAGAACGACAGACGGTCGTAGAACAAAGAGATACAACAATTCAAAATTGTATTACCCGATGCGCGATGGTTGAACAGAAGCACTCTTTGGCAGAGTATATGATATTAAAGCTGGAATCTGAGAATTCAAATGTCAAGGAGCAGCTGAAAGAAGAAATAACTGAACGAGTGAGAATGAAAGATGCATGGGTAAAAGCCGCACGACGCATTGATATTGTGGAAAGAGAAGTCCGATCCAAGAAAGCTAAAATAGATGATATGTAATTTTTTCGACACCAATTGGGAAAATCCAGCATCGAGTTTTGAATTACCCTAACGAGGAATCGAACGAAGTTATCATGGGTTAGTTAATTATAAATTCTTGCGAAGTCTATACCTTATTAGATACCGGTTCTACCCATTCTTTTATCTCTCTTGCTTGCGCTCAACGGTTAAATTTGACTTCGGAAAAATTAGACTTTGACTTATTGGTTGAAACTTTGATAGTAGAAACCTTCGTTACCTCCACTGTTTATAAATCTTGTTTGATTCAAATCGACACTTTCACGTTACCTGTCGATCTTATCTCTTTGAAAATACTTGCCTTTGATGTGATTTTTTTGAAAATGATTGGTTAACTACTCATCATGCTTTTCGTAAGGTTGTTAGCTTTCATACTCCTAACCAACCTGTTATACGAATTCAAGCAACCAAACCATTAAAGTCAATCATTGTCATATCAAGCCATAAGTAAAGAGCCCCAGTCCTTTCGTTGTTGACCTACTTGTGTAGAATGCACCAAAGCCAGACTTTCTGTAGGCGACGTCATGAATGACGATGGCAAGTTGATAGATATCAACGTGACGTGTTATCCAAGTCTTGGATGAGAATCACAGTTTTAAATGATAATTCTATTGTTAATAAATTTCCTGACGTATTCTTGAAGACTTCTTAGCATACCCTAGAGCGTGAAATCGAATTTTGTATTGACCCCAGTACAAAACCCAATTTTTAAACCCTCAAATATTTCTTCAACTAAAATGAACGTATTATGTGCCTAAGACGTTGGCTCGAGCTGTTGAAGATTACGATCGTACCATTCAATATCATCGTGGAAGTGCGAACGTGGTAGCTGACGTGTTGAGTAAAAGATTGTATGCGTGTGAGATGTTGTTAACATAAAGACCCATTTCGTATAACTTACAAATAATGAAGATAGAGTTAAAGACTCTAGGGACCCACGTGAAGATAACGAATATACGAGTAGAATCGACTTTAATCGATAAAGTTAAAGCCGCTCAAACTACATACTCAGAGCTGATGAATGTGAAGAAGAAGGTTCAAGAGGGCGTTATTCTAGAAGTAAGAATCGATGAAGAGAGGAAATCTCAACCCTCGATTTAATTGACCAATTTGAAATCCTCGATCGGGTAGGAACTGTGGCTTATAGACTCGCTTTACCGCCAAGTATGTCTCGTGTTCATAACGTTTTTCACATATCCATGTTACGTACATATGTGGAAGACCCGAACCACATTATTGAGTTAGAACCAGACGAAATAGCGGATGATTTAACGTATGGAGATGTACCTGTTAAAATCCTGGAATATATTTTACGCTTAAAGGTTATACCTCAAGAGTTAGAATCTGACGAAGTGTTCTCATCTGTTCGGCATACCAGGTATGTACGTAAATTTCGAGGGTGAAATTTCATAAGGAGGGGAGATTGTGAGACCCTAGATTTTATGAATAAAGATTTAAATTTCTCGAAATATTTTTTTGAATATTATGGCGTGGATTTGAAATAATGTTATAGTTGTGGGTAGTATTTATAAATTTTACAAAGTATGCAAGTTGTTGTATTATATTCGATTGGTCAGGGAATATTCGTTTTGGCAGGAAATATTCGTACAACGGCGCAAACATTAGTGGACCCCACAATGGAATTATTGTCGGATTAAGAAAACGACAAAAATATTTTTATTGAAAATAATGGCGGAAGTTTTACCGTTAATACTGTTGAACTACTCGGTAGTAAAAGCACAGTAATACGCGTGGTTGCATAGTAGCACACGGTATTTATTATTGATGCTTACGTGAGAAGTCACTTAGTTTTGTTCAATTATTGCTGTAGTAATTATTGCATAGTATCTTACATTATTTGATTTAATTATTGTCGATATTTTATATATTATTAAATCAATAATTGAGACGACAAAGTTATTATATATTATTTACAATATTAACGCTGTCTAGAAATTCTGTCAAGGAGAGGTAAAATATATTTATATATATATATATATATATATATATATATATATATATATATATATATATATATATATATATATATATATATATATATATATGTATGTGATGTGTGTGTGTGTGTGTATATATATATATATATATATATATATATATATATATATATATACATATATATATATATATATAATATAATGTGAGTGGTGTGTGATAGTGAAAGGTGTGTGTGTGTGTGATAGTAAAATGTGTAAGAGTGTAGTGAAAGTGATGTGCGGGTGGGAAAGTGAAAATTATGTGTGAATATATATATATATAGTTAGTATATATATATGATGATGAATGTGACATTTGGGATGGGAGGGGAACATGTGGGGCCCATGTGGGAGAAAATAAATTTGGGAGAAAGGAATCTAGCAAGTTGTTCACGGGTGGGTGAGTTTTCCTTTTGAGCATGTGTGGGTTTATATATATATATATATATATATATATATATATATATATATATATATATATATATTTGTTTGATTTAATCTTATTGGAGGAAGGCTTGACTTTTGCAACCATAGGTTATCAAAATTTTCATCCGTGAGTCTTTGAATTATTTCATCTGTGAAGAAATCCTTACATAGTACCTTTCCATGCTCCTATAAATAGAAGCTCATTCCTTCATTATTTCTTACGAATTCACTGAAACTCTAGAGAGAGAAAATTATAGAGAGAAAGAAGAAAAGTATTCTGCTACTTCTCTACTCTTATATTCAGTTTCTTTTATGGTAAGGGATATTATTTGTTGTACCCGTAAGGGGTATTATTTCTTTCTTAATCATGAAGAGAACTTCTGTTATTCCATTCTTTATTATTCTGTTGGAATAACCTGTATACGCGGACTACCCTATACTTGGTAAAATTCTTGTGTTATTCCATTCTTTATTATTATGTTGGAATAACCTGTTTATGCGAAGAACCGCATACATGGTGAAATTCTTCTATTATTCCGTTATTTATTATTCTGTCGGGAATATCCTGTCGGTTCGTATTACGCCTGACCTGGTTCCATTATGTATTATTTCGTTCTTTATTATTCTGTCGGAATATCTTGTCTGTGCATTTTACGCCAGACCTGGTTCCATTATTTATTATTTTGTTGGAATATCCTGCTTGTGCGTTTTACGCCGGACCTGGTTTCATTCTTTATTATTCTGTTGGAATATCCTGTCTGTGCGTTTTACGCCGGACCTGGTTCCGTTATTTATTATTCTGTTGGAATAACCTGCCTGTGCGGTCTATCGCATGCATGGTGATTTCTTTTGTTATTCTATTCTTTATTATACTTAGTTGGTTAAAACTTTGACTTCTATACTCCATAAAATTAGTAGAATATCCTTGATATTTGCGTTTAATCCAGTATCTTTTTATGGAAATATTCTTCTGAGCATTCTTGAATTTTACTCTACAAAGCAGTATCATGTTGACAATTTGGACGTTATCAGTTCCTAGATAAATTAATTCTTGAACTTGTTTTATTGAATTCTTATATCATTGTCATCATCCTCATGTTTATATTTTGTTGAAAGTCATCCGTGGCCTGTAGTGCATAGATGGACTTGGTATGATTATGACCAGGGATTATTCGGTGTAATTATGACCGTAATGTTACAAATGATATGGAAAAAGTCCTCATTGGCCCGAAGTGCATTGATGGACAGTTTTTGGTATGATTATGGCTATGGATTCACTTTGGCCGTAGTGCAAAGATGAATTATTTTATGGCATGATCAGGATCGTTGATGAAAACATGATTATCTTTAGCCGTAGTGCATGAAATCATGGATAATTCGTGGTTGTGATACTAAAGAATATCCTTGGCCGTAGTGCAGGGGTGATTCGATGATGTAGATTATTTATTGAGTTGAGTCTTAGCGATAAAAGTGATGAAAAATCTTTTAAATCATAAAAGATAGTATATTTTATTTTCTACTTGACTCTTTTAATGGATTGCTTATTCCGTTGCAGTTAAACTTGATGTCTATTGTATTTTATCAATTTAACATTGTTGAAAACTATTGATAATTTATTCTGCATTATCTTAGTCATAATATTTCTTAATGGGCTAGTTGAGCTCACCCTTTCTTTCATTGTTCTCTTCAGGAAATGAGAATATAGCTGGGACGAGTCGGGGAACGGAGTGATGGACCAGATGATAGTTTTAGTAGTCCTCACTATTCTATTAAATAGTGTGACAATAAATATAATGAGCACTCCTTTGAGTGTGGATATTGTCTGGATGACAATATTCCTATTAAAACTCTCAGTTTATGTTTTGTCGTATTTTACACGACTGTTGTATAATTAAGTTGTATTTGTATTTTGTATCATATATTTGGGGACTCAAAATAGGTGATGTATACCTATTTTGGGGGCGTCACAAACATGAACAAATATTTCTGAACCGAAGGGTAATGAAGGTGATCAGCCTTTCATACCTGACTTATACATGCAATATGTACAGAGTACAATTCATGGCAACCAGCAATGATTAACCATAAGCTTATCCGAACAAAACAACTCTTAGTAGAGTTAAGTAAAAACAAACTTGTCTGAACCGTTAATTACCGCTACGCAATTTATAGCGCTTTATCCGAAGACCTAATATTAGTAATATAGATCTCCAATATTAGAATAATATCATCACAATATAATACTATTATATATAGACATACATAGAATAACCTAAACACATAGCACATAACCCTATCAGTCTATTCATCACATAAAACTTAGTATCAAGTCAGACTATTTAAGTCCGAGTTGAAACCGACACAATTCTAACATCCCGACGGTCTAGTTGGACTTTTATCGAGTCTAAGTTCAATTAAACTCTGACTTAACACTTAACAATTATCTCAGATAATTTTATTATCAGTCAAAATATTTTTCTAAGACTTGTAATAATTTTTAAATAATTATTACTATTTATCGTAAATTTTTAATCATTAAACACGTATTTAAATAATTTAAATACCACATAATTCCTTTATCATTAATATTTATTTATTATCAAATATTAATGAAATATATGTCATAATATTATAATATATTTATAATATATCAAAGTATTTTTAATACCTTAAAATCATTTAAATATAATTTTTGAACACTTAAATGCATTACCCGATAATTGCCATTAATATTAAAATAATAATATTTTTATGACAAAATATCAAAAGTTATATTTTATAACTTAAAATATTTTTCTAATGCTTAAATCATTTTTATATGATTTATAAATCATTAATTCTATTTTTTCTTAATTTATTTAATATATTTATTAAATAAACTAATTATCATTAATATTGATTAATTAATGAATTTCATCACAAAATATTAAAAGTCACTAAAAATAACTTATAATATTTTATTATACCATAAAATTATTTTTCATGATTTTTCATATATTAAAATAATTTTTAAATAATTTATTTAATATTATAATTAAATAAATTAAATACCATTTATATTCCAAAAATATTAAATATTTATGAAATATACTCTAAATAATTAAAAACTATTTTTCAGAATTTAAAATAATTTTTCAGAATTTATTTTGTATTTTTAATAATTAAAAACCATTTTTATCAATTTTTAAATAATTTTCAGAAAATCAGAAAATAAAATAATTAGAAACCATCGCTAAAGCCTATAGCGACACTTGTCTATCGTCTTAGGTGTTCTTGGCCTCAAGAACACTGACAAGGCAGTTAACAAGGGTCATGGTTTGACCGTGTGTAACTTCATGGATATTGATGTTTCTGGGTACGGGTTTGGGTTAAACTTATAGTATTGATGCAATACTACAACCGTAAACAAACATCATGGTCATACAGCCTCATACTTAGCAAATATGAGCCTCACAAAACTCTGACAACGCCGTTCTTGAGTTTCTGGGTTGCCCAGAAACTCAAGCAGTGTTAGGGTCCTTCTATGAAGCCTTAAATGATAGCTTTATGGATTTTGTTTGTGTAATATTAAAGTTCAATGGTGTAGTGCACATGTCAGGGTATGATAATATATCATCAGATCGTCATAAAAACAACAAACCTAAGAGATCAAGGCCGGTCAAAGTGATGTCAGGAGCTGTTCTTCACGATTTCTGGGTTTTCCAGATTTCGTCAAGATCAATCGGTCAACTACACTTTGACCATGGTTATTTACGAATCTGTTAAAGCTAAAGGTGATCTGAGGACACGATCATGTAGTCCTCATGTCATACTACAACACCAAAACAACAACATGGCCAAACAATGAAAAGACTACAAGATCAGAGACTTGAAAAAGGCTTGTCAGGAATTTCTGGGTTTCTGGGTTACCCAGAAACCAGAATTCGTGGCCGGTCAACGCAGTTTGACTGCTCGTATCTCTCAACATGTTCATGATATGGTCCTGTTTCTTGTTTTAGATCACAGTCCTCATGACATAGAACACACCCAAAACATAAAACATACAAAACATCTGACACAGAAATATTTATGGCGTCTGACATTCGGCTGTCAGGTCATAATTTGCCCATTTTTCCAGATTTCTAAAAATGCTTGATTCGTACATCTAAGTGTTATAGATCCATGATCTATCAACCCAGATCACTTATTGACACATTATAACACATCTTTAAACAACAAACAACAACATTAACACAAGATCACATGATTTCGAAATTTTAGAGTTTTATACCTTTTAGGCTAAGATCTTTGATTTCTGCCTTCATGATCTGTTTAAGGAGAGCTGATAACTGATAAGGGTTTTGCTCCCCACTCCCTCTCACTCTAGATTTCAAAATTGAAGAGAGAGAATTGTCTTGGCAAAAATGAGAAGTAAAGTAGGATTTTTCTTTACTTTAAATCTTTGCTCTACTTGATTCAGTGTATCTAGTTGGCAATTGTGGCTGATTTTGGACACATGGCTAGGGTTAGGGCTAGGGTAGTTCACCAACTTAAAATCATAGCAAGATTTACAAGTTAACAATTAAAGAATGTGACAAAGGATAAAATAGTCATTTACATACCATTTTTATTTCTAGATTTGTCATTTGTTGCAACCCTTAGGGTTTATGATTTGAACCCTTAGGGTTTAAACCTTAACTTTGCAATTAAATTTCTAAGATTTCTGAATTTCAATTTTAAAAAATAAAAATTTAATATTTTTAAATTATAATTAGAATTTTCTAATTATATTAAAATTTCTTAATCATAACTTAAATATTGTTAATTAGGATTAGTAATTCCTAATTAAAATCGCTAATTAAGCAATTAGGGTCAAAATGGTCATTAGGGTTTTATAAACCACTAATTAAGGTTTCTAATAGAAAAATAATTTTCTAATTTAAAAATTAGATTTTGTAATTAGATTAGAATTTTCTAATCTTTGAAAATTAGGATTAATATTTCCTAATTAACATTAAATCACTAAATTAACACTTAGTTTTTCCCGAATTATAAAATTAGGGTTTCAAATTTGGAATTACGGTTTTGCTAATTAATTAAGCTTTACCCTAATTAATATATTAATTAATAACACTTATGCAATATAATAATCATTTAAATTCCCAGATTAGTGTTTCATACACCAAATCAGGGTTTTGAATTCCCGGAACTAAAATTAGGGTTTCCAGAACCGGTTTTAGGGTTTCTTGTTAAACGCTATGGTTTTCTAACCGAACATTGACGTTCTTAATTTATACTTAGGGTTTATTACAGATATCGTTTATCTGGTCAATCATTGACCCTTAACCACATACTGTACACATATACACAGAACATAATCACGTTTTCCTTAATCTTGAGTAATTTACCTAAATCCTTCACAGAATTTGGAAATCCTCAAAATTCTATCTTAAAAATATCAAACGCATACACTTATTTTTTGTCTAGGTTCTAATTTTGAACCTTAATTCAATTAATAAAAATTTTAAAAAAATTCAAAATTCTTGGGTTGTCACAGTAACTAACCTCCACAATGCGTCAGTTTTTATTCTTTTTATATACGTCTTCTTCCTCCTGTTATTTCTAAGTCTAGCAAAGCATCACAGAGAGAGATTAAGAAATTGTTGAAGGAAAGTGTGAGTTGTGTGATCTAAAGGATTAATTGAGAAAGGTTTCAATTCAACTCATTCACACTTTGGGTAATCTCTTCAACCCAATTTCTCATTTTACGTCATTAAGATTTCATGAATATGGCTTTCAATTTTTCTGTTAAAATCCCTACAATTGAAAATTTCTTTGATTATGGGTTTGTGTATGTGTTAAGGTGTATCGTATCGTATTTGATTATATATATAATATATATTATATATATATATATATATTATATATATATATTATAAACCTTATCATCAGTCTCATAATATTATAACGTATATTATTGCTTCAGAATTACAGAGTATGGAATATGGTCATATGACCCTTATACGTGATTTTAATATGCCAAACATAAATTGATTTGTAAAATTCACACTCATATATGACTATGCATGTTAAAACAAAGGAATCAAACTCCAAATAAACAGATTTGGTGTTTTAACGAACCCTTAATGTTGATTTTCATGTTTTGTATTGAAAACTCTCAAGAAAATCAAGAACAGTAAATTATATGTGTTGATTATGCAAAATTATGTGTTATAACTTGTTAAATACATGCTATAAGGGTTAAGTAATAGTTATATGTGTATTATAATGATTGGGTATAATTAAATTCGTGTAAAAATAAGTTGATTAGAGTTTTGTTGGCCATGTTCTGTAATTTTCGCGAATTGTAGAACTGAAACTGGAGTCTCGCGCCGCGGCGCCAACTCCATGCCTAAAACTCGCGCCGCAGCGCCAAGTCTCAAGTCGCAGCGCGAAGACCAAGTACAGTTGTGGCGCCGCAGTGCCACTTAGCAGAATGGCCCAGAAATGAGTTTTAAAAATGTTAAAGTCTAGTAATGTGTTATTAACTTAATCTAATGAACATAAAAACTTGTTAGACATATAATGAGGTGTTCAAATAAATTCTTAACACGTCCATAACACAATTACGTGTGAATTGAACGATTGAATGCATAGTTAGCTTATTGTTCGTGAAGTCTTAATTTTGACAATAAGTGTAGTAATTGACTAAGTATAGTCATGAATTCGAGTTAGACAAAAGAATAAACTTGTGATGACTAGTACGCTATAATTGACTGGTATTATGAATGTAAATGATATGTAGGATTTAAATCAAGGAACGAGTTTAATTAAAGTGTAATCTACGCACGAGGCAAGTTTCCTAACCTTACTTGTTATCATTATTCAAGTTTATAAACTTCGTCGAGTAAATTCTCATTATTATTAATCAAGGTCAATTTGTTATGCCAAAGATTATTTATCTTTTCAAAGTATGATTCTGTTATACAATAATTGTTCTATTATATACCTCTTGAGATTGTTATTCAATTTAAATATCATTGTTTTTTGAACCTTGTTAGACTAGCGAATCCTTATTGATTCAACTAGTCCATAGTTGATGAACGTTCTAAATTTCAGAACCCTTATTGATTTATCCAAACCAAACTTCCTTTGGTGCGGACTCTAATGTCAAACTGAGATGAACAACCCTGTATAGGGATTACTTATGTGTTAGCGTTAAGATATTGTGCACAGTATGATACTAAGGGCTGATCCCCCTAAGTACGAGAAGAAGAGTCCATAGTCTTATGACTGTTAAAGGTTTCAAGTATAACCCTTGATAACCTAGAACATAGTTCAAGGTCTTATGACCCTCAGAATTCTTTTGATTATTGGTAATCATTTTTTGGTTGAAAAAGTTGAGCTTTATTTCAGAAGTCTTTGATTCACTCGCATGTTATTATATTGTTATTTCATTATTATACTTGTGGGAAATCGTGCTCACTCTTGCATAATAATAACATTGCAGTTAAGAAAGAAAGAACCGACAAGCCTTCTTCTAGCAATGGCAAGGGCAAAGCTATTAAGTGATGAAGACGTGTTATTAAATTTTAAGAACGTTATTGTCAAGACTTGATGTTGTTTAAGACTTATTATTTGTTTATGTTTTCGCACAGATGTTTAAGGTTAGTATGACTTGGGATTGTATTTATTATTCAGATGTTGTAACCCCATAAGGGGAGGATTTATTTCTATCTATTGCATGGTTTGCATTTATTATTGGTAGATAGATATATGATGTTGTATAGTGAACACCAAATCATGTGGGAATGGAAGTACCCAGATGTGGGGGTGTCACAGAATGTGTTCTTGAGGCTCAAGAACACTGACAGTCAGTGTTCAAGGCCCTGACTTTGACCATTCGTAGATCTTAGACCATTAGGATTCTGGCTTGATCTTGGTCAGATCTTGTAGTACTTGAATAAGACTACACGATCTAGCCATCAACAGGTTCACATCGTAACACAAATGTAAGATATAATGATTCAAACTACTTGTCAGACACTATCTGGGTTTTTCTGGGTTACCCGAAAACCCAGATTGTTCAAGTGCATACATTGAGGCTTTATTATAATCATGTTCTGGTCATTGTAATAGTGTTATTAAGATTCAAACCGATAGTACACATGTTAAGTAACATTTATATACCATGATCACAGTCCAACAACATCACATGTTCAAGATTAATCACAGTCAAACCATGTCAGAAAACAGCTCTTAAAGAAATCTGGGTTTTCCAGATTTGTAACGAAACAGATGATCCATACAAGTTTGACCTTGCATAACTTTGATCCCATTAAGCATATAGGTTATATAAAGACTTGAATATGTAGTCTATATGTTAGACTACAACATCCAATTAACAACATATGCAAAATATCAAACAACAGAAAGATCAAAGGCTTCAAATACATTGTCAGAGGCTTTCTAGGTTTCTGGGCTGCCCAGAAACTCAGTTGGTCATGGCCGGTCAACGTCCTTTGACCATCAATAACTTTCAATCGGTTCATGATCTGACTTTGATTCTGGTACTAGGTGAAAGATCTCATACCAGACTACAACTACTAACTTTCAAAACACAAAAATAATTAAAGATCACAGAGATATAAGGCCTGACATTCGTTGTCAGACTTTATAAAAAAAATTTACCAGATTTTTGAAAACTATTATTTCGAGTATCTAGATGTTATGGATCACCTATGTACCAACCCAGATCATGGATTAACACAACATATGACATGTTTAAACATAAAAACAACAAATATACTATAGCATACAAGATCAAATTTTTGACTTGGGATTTTATACCTTTATGCATCAATTCTTGATTCTGGCTACTGATTTGGTTAAGTGTGTTAGTGGGGCTTCAATATGGGACTGATCTACTACATCATTTCGTGGGTTTTGGGAGAGAGAGTGTGTGTTGGGTGTTTGGACATAAATGAGCAAGAATGTAGCTTTTCTTTCTCTTAAATCTTATATAGATGTTTGGTGCAATGTATTGACTGATATATTGTTGCTTGTTTTCTGATTTTCTAGCAATTAATCACATGCAAAGTCAAGAGTAGTTCAATTACTACACATATGGTAGGATTTGCAAGCAACATAATATAAAATGTGACAAACGGGTAATATTGTCAATTGGCTACCAAATTTAATGGTAAGATGGTAAATTGGCAAACCCTTAGGGTTTGACCCTTAGGGTTTAGTACAAAATTGTAAGATTTTCAATTAAGGTTTAAAAAAATAAAATAAAATTTTAGTTCTTAAAAATTATAATTAGGGTTTTCTTAATTAGTTTAGGTCTTTTAATATTTAAAAATTAAACATTAAGTTTAACAATTTAATAACTATAATTAAGCTTACTAATTTAGCAATTAGAGCAAATAATAAGCAATTAGCATTACTCATATAATAATTAGGGTTACTAATTATTAATTAGGATTTTTAATTATAAAATTTAGGTTTCTAATTTCACGATTAAGGTTTACAATTAGTAATTACGGTTTATAATTACTAATTAGGGTTTCTAAATTTAAAAATTAGATTTCTGAATTTAATAATTAGGATTCTCAATTAATTAGGGTTTCTAATTAATTAGGTTTTCTAAGTATAATCAGGGTTCTACCTAATTACTTTAAATTCTGTAATACTTATCCTTAATCAAAATAATACAATTACAAAACATTCTTGAACTCATATTGGAGTTTTAAATTAGGATTTCACAATTTAATGCTAGGGCTTGGTCATAATACACCATAATTGACCAACCATTATCGGTCCGCATATACAGTACATATTAATAGTACTGAAATAAAAATAATATTATATTATAACTGTAAGACCCCAACTTATTAATGAATAAAATCAAATTTTCTCTAAACATTATTGTGAATAATAAGGGGTTAATTTGATATAATACTTTGGTTATGGGTGAAATGTGCAAATTTTGTAAAATAAGCAAGTGGTTATAAAATATTCATTTTGTCGGGGAATATTCGTTTGGTCGTGGAATATTCTAGCTGTCGGGGAATATTCGTACGACGGCGCAGCCTTGTGTGGGCCCCATAACGGAAAACGATTGGATGAAGAAAACGACAAGTATAAGTTGTTTATAAATAACGGCGTAGTTGTTACCGTTAATACTGTTGGAATACCCGGTGGTTAAAATACAGTAGCACACGGTATTGCACCAATTATTGATTCTTACGTAAGAAGGCACTACTCAATAATTGTTACAGTAGTTATTGTTCAATATTTTATTTTATTGATTCAATAATTGTTGCGTTGATATTTAATATTATTGTTGTTTCAATAATTGTTGCTGCACAGTATTTTCCATTATCAGATCAATAATTCATATTATTTGAATAATATTATTAGATAACATTATTGGCAATGTCTAGAAAGTTCTGTCTAAGGAGAGGTTTGGTCATCTAATTGCGCGTCAGTAAGGAGAAATCTTTATTGGAAAGCCCCCTCTTTCTTGGGAACGGCCTGGTTGTCATAAATGTTATTCTGTAATATTATTTGTGAATAATTAATTATTTATTCATATGATAAGGAAATATTTATTTTATGTGGATATAAATGAGGGATATATTTTTGTGGTTAAAAATGAAGGAGTTAATGTTGAGATTTTTATCAGTATTTTTGTCGGAATGGAGGTATTAAAAATCAGGATTTTTGAGATATTTTGTGGGTGTTATAATTTTTAATCCGACCGTTGGATCGTGGTAATTTTTGGATATGTTATACATATATAAGTTGAGTATATGTCCAAAAATTTTGAACCGTTAAAAATGAACGTATGATTTATTATGAATTTTACGAGATGACTGGTTCAGAAATTGTTGAATTTTCAGAGTTTATCATTTTGATAGAAAATTCTAGAATTGGTGGGCCCCACTATTAGTTGGTGAAGAAATGTGCTGAGATTTTTATTTAAAGCCATCAGGTTGCAGGTTAAATCTGCTTCGGCGTGCTAACATTTTCTTATAAATAGAGGGCTAAGTTAGAATTGAAAATCACACCAGAAACAAATTTTCTCTCTTTCTCTCTCTAGATTATTGAGTGTATTTTGTGAGTATTTAGATACTTTGAGAGTTTTTATTCATCAGAGCAAGTTTCTTTCAGCCTTATACCGGTATTTCGACCCGAAGTACTGATATTTTGAGGTAAGGGATATTATTTTCTTCTTAATGATATTATTTTCTTCAATATCATTATGCTGAAATATTGATATGAGTTTTTATTAAATTTGGAACTTTTTGTGTCGGGGTTACTATTCACGTATACGGCACTATTCACGTATACGGTACTATTCGTGAATACAGCACTATTCACCAAATTTTTTTTTTCCTTTTTGTCCAAGATGTCTATTATGGTTACTATCTTTGATTGTATCCATATTTTGATCTTTATTTTTGAATTCTGCTTCACAATTGATTATTATGAAGTATTATTGATCTTGGATAAACTGTTATACGAATCCCTAATATTTGTCCTTCTGTCTCACTGGATTCATTCTCTTCAAGATATTTTTCATCATCCTCAGTCCTATATGATGATATTACTGAATATCTTTGGCCTGTAGTACAAAGATGTATGATTACTTGATGAATATCTTTGGCCTGCAGTGTAAAGATGAACAGGTGTTGAGATGAACATGACTAACAGGTGATACAAATGAATATCTTTGGCCTGTAGTGCAAAGATGAATATTTGGATAAAGATGATTATTAATTGATGTATAGGGATAAAATATTGATGATGGACTTTTAAATCTTAGAAGATAGTAGAATTCTTTCTCTACTTGACTCTTCTAATGGTTTGCTGTTTCCGCTGCAGTTGTTGATCTAAAACTTGTTGTCGATTATATTCTATTAGATTTTTCCCTGTTGAAGACTAACGATAATTTGTTGTATATTATCTTAGTCATAATATTCTTTACTGGGCTAGTTGAGCTCACCCTTTTCCTTTTTGTTCTATTTTTCTCAGGAGGTGAGAACATAGCAGGAACTAGTCGGGGTACAGAGTGATGGTTCGAGAAAGATGTTTTAGCAGTCCTCACTATTTCTGTAAAATAGTGTTTGAATAATTGTAACGAGGACTTATTTGAGTGTGGATATTGTCTAGAAGACAATATTTGTATTTAAACTCACAGTATGTGTTGTCGTATTTTGCACGACAATTGTATTATTGAAGTTGTAGTTTGCTTTCTGTACTATGTATTTGGCGACTCAGAATGGGTGTTGTATACCTATTTTGGGGGCGTCACAGTTGGTATCAGAGCTTAGGGATATGATCCCTGGCTGAGATGTGAGACAAGAACTAGGAGGGGAGAGACGGGGAATTCCTTCGCTAGTATGACCTGACTAAGTTTATTTGGTGTTTATTTGGTCGGTCAAAGTATAGGGATAATATGTGACATGTCAATTAACCATTGTTTTATGGCAGTATTTAAGAATGGCAGTTGAGAACGTTAATAATGGAGTAAATCAGACCGTGGAGACACTTTTGATCACCACCCAGTGGAACGTGCAACAGGAAGGCAATATTCCTCCTGTAAACAATGTTACCGAGCAAACGATGAATGATGGAATGTTTAGGAGCTTTTTGCATTTCATGCAAAATCAGACGTGGGAGACTCGTGTGCAGAATACGGGTGGAAATGATAACAACGCGCGATTTGTCACAACTAAGCAGTTAAAAGAATTGGGACCACCAGAATTTAAGGGAAAGCCGGATCCGATCATGCCGAAAACGTGGGTCAAGAAAATTACCAAGATATTAGATGTCTTGGGATGCACGGAGGAACAGAAGGTTCCATTCGCCACCTTTATGTTCCACGGTGAGGCAGACTACTGGTGGGAGTCTGTGAAGCGTACCCAGCCTGACGCACTCAACATGTCCTGGGAAACATTTCAAAAACTGTTCAATGACAAGTACTTTCCTGAAAGTATTCGTCATATGAAGGAGGTAGAGTTTATTAGACTGGAACAAAACAACATAACGGTGTCCTAGTATGAGGCGAAGTTTGCAGAGTTATCAAGGTTTGCACCTCATTTGGTCGAAAATGAGGAACGAATGACAAGGATGTTTCTGAGAGGTCTAAAACCCGAGATTCGGCAATATCTTATCTCTCATAAATTTTTTTTATATTCAGATGTTGTAAACAGGGCTCAATTATTAGAGTGAGATAATGAGTATGTGCAACCGAGGGACCACAACCAGGGTCATATCGGTGACAGCAGTCATCGAAGCAATGAAAACCAGCAGGGAGGAAAACATTCGGACAAAAGCGGTAACTACTTTGGTGGTAATCGTGGTCGTGATAATAGAAGGAGCGAGTCGGGAGGAGATTTCAAGAAGAGAAGGTACAACAATGATAACGTGAAGACGTCAGCACAAACATCAACTGTTTCTAGGGGAGGAGAACGACCACTGGTCGTATCTTACAAATGTGGGAAAGAGGGACATATCAGCCCAAACTGCCCACAACAGTCCAAGGTATGTTATAATTGTGGAAAGGAAGGACATATTGCTCGAGATTGTACTATAGCGAAACCAAGTCCAGCTGGGACGGTGACACCAAAGGCGGATACGGACAAAATAAAGTCGGCGGTTTCTGGAAGAGCGTTTGTCGTGACTGCCCAAATCGCGAGGAACCTGAACGAAGTATAACGGGTTAGTTAATTATAAATTCTTACAAAGTTTATACCTTACTAGATACCGGTTCTACCAATTCTTTTATCTCTCCTGCTTGTGCTCAACGTTTAAACTTGACTCCGGAGAAATTAGACTTTGACCTATCTGTGGAGACTCCGTTAGGAGAAACTTTCATTACATCTACAGTTTATAAATCTTGCTTAATCCAAGTTGGCACAATCACATTACCTGTTGACCTTATCTCTTTAAAGATACTTGCTTTTGATGTGATTTTAGGAATTGATTAGTTAACTACTCATCATGCCAAAATTAATTGTTTTCGTAAGGTTGTTAGTTTTCATATTCTTAACCAACCTGTTATGCGAATTCAAGCAACCAAACCACTAAAATCAATCGCTGTCATACCACGCCATAAAGTCATTCGTTTATTAAAAAACGGATGTCAAGCTTTCTTAGCCCATGTCATGGACTTGAACAAAAATACGTCAGATTTGAATGATATTTCTGTTGTTAGTGAATTTCCTGACGTATTTCCTGGCTTGACCCAGAGCGTGATATTGAATTTTTGTATTGATCTTCAACCCGATACAAAACCCATTTCTAAAATCTCATATTGAATAGCTCCTATTGAACTTCAGGAGTTAAAAACCCAACTATAGAAGTTGGTACCCGAGCCTCTATCTAGTGACTTCCTTTGTGGAATGCACCAAAGTCAGACTCTCCGTAAGGGACTCTATATCTGTGTGGTGGTAAAACAATAAGTGCCATTGCGACGTGTTATCCAAGATTGGGATATGAATCACAATTGGGAGCAACCGAAGTCGGTGACTGAAGTACGTAGCTTTCTGGGCTTAGTTAGTTATTATCGGAGATTTATTGAAGGATTTTCTCGAATCGCTAATCCGTTAACTCAGCTGACTCGAAAAGATATAAAATTCGTATGGAGCGAGGAATACGAGAAGAGTTTCCAAGAACTCAAGAGGAGACTCATTTCGGCACCTATTTTAACAATACCATCTGATTCGGATGGATTTGTTATCTACAGCGATGCTTCAGGCAAAGGGTTAGGATGTGTTCTCATGCAACATGGGAAAGTCATAGCCTATGCCTCACGACAAC
This sequence comes from Panax notoginseng, assembly GCA_016801055.1. NCBI lineage: Eukaryota > Viridiplantae > Streptophyta > Magnoliopsida > Apiales > Araliaceae > Panax > Panax notoginseng. The sequence goes on from CM029021.1 coordinate 79,112,861, forward strand.
TCAAAGAATATAAGAGGAATTATCCTACTCATGATTTGGAGTTGGCAGCAGTCGTTTTTGCGTTGAAGATCTGGAGACACTACCTGTATGGGGAGAAAGTGGAGATCTATACAGATCATAAAAGCCTCAAATATTTCTTCACCCAAAAGGAACTCAACATGCGGCAGCGACGTTGGCTCGAGCTGTTGAAAGATTACGATCATACCATCCAATATCATTCTGGAAAAGCAAACGTAGTAGCTGACGCATTGAGTAGAAGATTATATACGGGTACGAGTGCAATGTTGTTAACACAAAGGCCCATTTTGTATGACTTGCAAAGGATGGAGATAGAGATGAAGGCTCCAAATACCCACATGATGATATCAAATATACGAGTAGAACCTACTTTAATCGATAAGTTAAAGCTGCTCAAGCTACGGACATGGAGCTGATGCGTATGAAGAAGAAAGTGCATGAAGGTGCTATTCTACAAGCAAGAATCGATGAAGAAGGAATACTTCGAGTCAACTCCAGACTTTGTGTTCCTAATGATTTTGACTTGAAGCATAGAATAATGATGGAGGCACACAACACACCGTTTGCAATCCATCCTGGGAGTACCAAAATGTATCACGATCTTCGACATACATTTTGGTGGAGCAATATGAAAAGTGAGATCGCGGAGTTTTTCTCGAGATGTTTAACTTGTCAACGTGTAAAGGCGGAGCATCAAGTACCAAAGGGTCCATTGCAACCACTTGAGATTCCGAAATGGAAGTGGGAACACATTACCATGGATTTCGTTACAGGTCTTCCCAAGGTTTCTCAAGGCATAGATGCGATTTGGGTTATCGTTGATAGATTAATCAAGTCCGCTCATTTCTTGCCGATACGTGAGACTTATTCCCTTGAACGTCTTGCTAGTATGTACGTGAACGAGATTGTGAGATTGCATGGCATGCCAGTATCCATAGTTTCGGATCGTGACCCAAGATTCACTTCACGATTTTGGGTTAGCTTGCAGAAAGCTATGGGCACGGATTTACGATTCAGTTCGGCATACCATCCTCAAACGGACGGACAATCAGAGAGGATTATTCAAACTCTTGAAGATCTATTAAGACTTTGTGTCCTAGATCTCAAAGGGAGTTAGGATAAGTACCTACCATTGGTGGAATTCTCCTACAACAACAGTTATCAAGTGAGCATAGGTGTGGCTCCATTCGAGGCGTTGTATGGAAGAAAATGTCGTTCTCCGGTATGCTGGGACGAGGTGGGTGAAGCAACATTTTTGGGACCAGAGTTGGTACGCATTACTACAGAGAAGATCCAAACGATTCGACAACGTATACAAACGGCACAGGATCGATAAAAGAGTTATGCGGATCTTCATCGGAAGGACGTAGAATTTAATATTGGGGATCATGTATTGTTACGTGTTGCACCATGGAAGGGAGTTACAAGATTTGGAAAGAGAGGAAAGCTCAATCCAAGAGTTGTTGGTCCATTTGAGATTCTTGAGCGAATAGGAAATGTGGCATATAGACTCGCATTACCTCCAAGCATGTCTCGTGTTCATAATATTTTTCACATATCTATGCTTCGTAAATATGTTAAAGACCCGAACCACATTATTGAGTTAGAACCAGACGAGATAGCTGAAGATTTAACGTACGAGGAGGTACCTGTTAAGATATTGGATAGGAAAGAGCATGTCCTGCGCACGAAGGTTATACCACAAGTTAAGGTTTTGTGGAGAAACCATGCTATTGAAGAAATGACCTGAGAGTTGGAATCAGAAATGAAAGTGAGGTATCCTCACCTTTTCGAAATATCAGGTACGTACGTCAATTTCGAGGACGAAATTTCATAAAGAGGGGAGGTTGTAAGACCCCAACTAATTAATGAATAAAATTAAATTTTCTCTAAACATTATTGTGAATAATAAGGGGTTAATTTGATATAATACTTTGGTTATGGGTGAAATGTGTAAATTTTGCAAAATAAGCAAGTGGTTATAAAATATTCATTTTGTCGGGGAATATTCGTTTGGTCGTGGAATATTCTTACTGTCGGGGAATATTCGTACGACGGCGCAGCCTTGTGTGGGCCCCATAACGGAAAGCGATTGGATGAAGAAAACGACAAGTATAAGTTATTTATAAATAACGGCGTAGTTGTTACCGTTAATACTGTTGGAATACCCGGTGGTTAAAATACAGTAGCACACGGTATTGCACCAATTATTGATTCTTACGTAAGAAGGCACTACTCAATAATTGTTACAGTAGTTATTGTTCAATATTTTATTTTATTGATTCAATAATTGTTGCGTTGATATTTTATATTATTGTTGTTTCAATAATTGTTGTTGCACAGTATTTTCCATTATCAGATCAATAATTCATATTATTTGAATAATATTATTAGATAACATTATTGGCAATGTCTAGAAAGTTCTGTCTAAGGAGAGGTTTGGTCATCTAATTGCGCGTCAGTAAGGAGAAATCCTTATTGGAAAGCCCCCTCTTTCTTGGGAACGGCCTGGTTGTCATAAATGTTATTCTGTAATATTATTTGTGAATAATTAATTATTTATTCATATGATAAGGAAATATTTATTTTATGTGGATATAAATGAGGGATATATTTTTGTGGTTAAAAATGAAGGAGTTAATGTTGAGGTTTTTATCAGTATTTTTGTCGGAATGGAGGTATTAAAAATCAGGATTTTTGAGATATTTTACGGGTGTTATAATTTTTAATCCGACCGTTGGATCGTGGTAATTTTTGGATATGTTATACATATATAAGTTGAGTATATGTCCAAAAATTTTGAACCGTTAAAAATGAACGTATGATTTATTATGAATTTTACGAGATGACTGGTTCAGAACTTGTTGAATTTTTGGAGTTTATCATTTTGATAGAAAATTCTAGAATTGGTGGGCCCCACTCTTGGTTGGTGAAAAAATGTGCTGAGATTTTTATTCAAATGTGGTGGGTGGGAATAGTAGCAGGTAAAGTCATCAGGTTGCAAGTTAAGTCTGCTTCGGCGTGCTAACATTTTCCTATAAATAGAGGGCTAAGTTAGAATTGAAAATCACACCAGAAACAAGTTTTCTCTCTTTCTCTCTCTAGATTATTGAGTGTATTTTGTGAGTATTTAGATACTTTGAGAGTTTCTATTCATCAGAGCAAGTTTCTTTCAGCCTTATACCGGTATTCCGACCCGAAGTACTGATATTTTGAGGTAAGGGATATTATTTTCTTCTTAATGATATTATTTTCTTCAATATCATTATGCTGAAATATTGACATGAGTTTTTATCAAATTTGGAACTTTATGTGTCGGGGTTACTATTCACGTATACGGCACTATTCACGTATACGGTACTATTCATGAATACGGCACTATTCACCGAAAAATAAAATTTTTCCTTTTTGTCCAAGATGTCTATTATGGTTACTATCTTTGATTGCATCCATGTTTTGATCTTTATTTTTGAATTCTGCTTCACAATTGATTATTATGAAGTATTATTGATCTTGGATAAACTGTTATACGAATCCCTAATATTTGTCCTTCTGTCTCACTGGATTCGTTCTCTTCAAGGTATTTTTCATCATCCTCAGTCCTATATGATGATATTACTGAATATCTTTGGCCTGTAGTGCAAAGATGTATGATTACTTGATGAATATCTTTGGCCTGTAGTGCAAAGATGAACAAGTGTTGAGATGAACATGACTGACAGGTGATACAAATGAATATCTTTGGCCTGTAGTGCAAAGATGAATATTTGGATAAAGATGATTATTAATTGATGTTACATGGGTAAAATATTGATGATGGACTTTTAAATCTTAGAAGATAGTAGAATTCTTTCTCTACTTGACTCTTCTAATGGTTTGCTGTTTCCGCTGCAGTTGTTGATCTAAAACTTGTTGTCGATTATATTTTATCAGATTTTTCCCTGTTGAAGACTAACGATAATTTGTTGTATATTATCTTAGTCATAATAATCTTTACTGGGCTAGTTGAGCTCACCCTTTTCCTTTTTGTTCCATTTTTCTCAGGAGGTGAGAACATAGCAGGAACTAGTCGGGGTACGGAGTGATGGTTCTAGAAAGATGTTTTAGCAGTCCTCACTATTTCCGTAAAATAGTGTTTGAATAATTATAACGAGGACTTATTTTAGTGTGGATATTGTCTAGAAGACAATATTTGTATTTAAACTCACAGTATGTGTTGTCGTATTTTGCACAACAATTGTATTATTGAAGTTGTAGTTTGCTTTCTGTACCATGTATTTGGCGACTCAGAATGGGTGTTGTATACCTATTTTGGGGGCGTCACAATAACAAATATTACATAACATAATTACTAGACATATGTTTAAGGTCTCATTTGACTTTGAAACTAGGGTTTATCGGTAACATTAGGGTTTTCCAAATGATGCACCACCATTGACCAATCATTAACAATACGTACATCCAATACTTATTTATAGCATTGAAAAATCAAAATATAATTAATATTATAATATTATTCTTATCCCTTGATCAAAATCCAAAATTAGGATTTGGATTCCATATTTGATTTTCTTACATATACATCCCATTATTAATTAAGTTAAATAATAAGCTTAATTAATTTTGAAATAAATTTATATAATTCAATAGTTATTATAATAATGCTATATTCATATCATATATTATTTAAATAATATAAAATTATATTTTCATGGAAAATAATTAATAAAAACTTTTCTACTGTAAAATTAATTATTATAAGAATATAATTTATAATGATCAATAATTCTAAAATAAAATTATAATTATTCATGCAATAAATGTATTTTATATTCATCACATAATTACATACACATTACCTTGCACGCATTCTCATCTTTAAAATAAAAAAAAATTATACACAAAATTTTTGATTTAATTATATAGAAAATATCGGGTTATTACATTTACCCTCCCTTATAAAGATTCCGTCCCCGGAATCACCGTTTTAAAACCTATATATACCAGGGTACATAGCCTACGCAGTTATTTCAATTAGATCTTGATCAACTTTGATCGAACTGATCTTTAACTATTCACATAAAGCTTGTCTATCTGATTAAACAGAAATTTGATTTCTAAAAGAACTCAAATTTCTCCTTCAAAATATCTTTATAAAATAATTTACTATATATAAGAAAATAAATTTTGTTTGAATAATACATGGAGTTGCATCCTCGGCTGCTACCGAATCCTGAACAGTCACGTTAAAGACTCTTACGGTTGATTCTGTTGGTTCATTTTTTGAAGTTGGTTCCGTTGTCGCCAATGTCCTGCTGCTTTTTTTTTCGTATTCGCATTCCTTGCCTCCCTTCTCCTTCTTGGACAGTCTTTCACCTTATGCTCCATTGATTCATAGATAAAACACCCACTATACATTCTTGGATTGGGGCAGTTAGGAGAGATATGTTCCTCCTGCCCGCACTTGTAACACACAATCTTATCCTTTAAACATTCTCCCGAGTGATTCTTTTCGCAATTCTTACTCTGCACAACTTGTTTATTTCTACCTCCTGGCATGTTTCCGGTATTCCCGAAATTATCTCATTTCCTTTTATCGTATAGGTGACAAAACTGTCTTTTGCCCCTCCGTTATCCTAGCTATCACAAACGTTGCTACAGGGTCAATTGATCCTCTAAATTCTGGCGGTTCGATTGCCTTGAAGTCTTTGACGTATGCCGTTCGATTATTTGGCTGATTTCCTGCGGCTGGTATTCCGTTCTGCATAGCTTGATCGTCCATATTCTCAAAATTCTGTATCGGGTCTGGTTGTCCTCTAGCTTTGTTGATAGGTCCTTCTGCCCTTTAGTTTTGTTTTCTTCTTGGCGGCATTATCATAAGTTATTCCTTATTAACTTACATTCTAAGCCTTATCGTATACGTTTAACATATCTCGCGAAATTTTCTATTCAAATAATCATTTATTCAAAATATTAGATTTCGAAAACTCAGTTTACTGTATTAACCAGTGATCAGATAAATATCTACTATCTTTATACCAACTTATTTCATTAATTCAATATAGACTCATATTCATAATACTTGACACACCATATCACATTTTGCTTTAAACACCCGCTATCCCTTTGTGACTCAAAAGTCAGGAATCGCTACCATAACTTATACAAAAGTTAAAAATATTACCTTATACAGACATACCTATCATTTACACCACATAGAATCATACATACTCAAGTAATACTAATACTACTTATTTCTTACGCCTTCACTAAGAATCAGTTGCATAGTATTTTATATATTCCCATTATCTTCGATAATCCATTCACACATAACTATACTAGTCCTCCTTGTAGCCATTTGGTATTCGTTCGATCATTGAGTATCCAGAGGTCAAGGGTTCAAGGGCTGATGAGGAAATGGAGTAGTAATTCAAGAATTATATGAGGTATTCTAAAATACTTCCCTTTTTCTTACCACGCATTATGAGTTTAAGAACTCACCACAAGCATAAGAGTTTAAGAACTCGAGCTTGAAATTACATTCTTTAACTATACTCTACCTATCAATTATACTATCGTTTCTGGGTCCGGTACTACACTTTCAAAAATAACCACCTCATTGAGGTAGCTTTTAATGTGACCCTTTATTTTAGCTATTAGTTTTGATATTGGCTCGGTTATGGAGGTTGACTCATTCTTTATAATCTGAGGGTATCCTAATTCTTTCTATCTGACATCTACACACAAGCTATCTTGATTATCAACTAATATATACACACAGCAAATAATAGTTTTATACAAGTTATCTTTTATTTTGTTTGACGATGAATTTATTCAATTCATCTCCTTTTAAACTCTATATGAGTTATTTATATTTTCAACGTTTCCCTTTGTTCTAAGGTTATAGCCTAAGGTCTAACCCAACTAAGGTTTTGAACCCTAAAGCTCTGATACCATGTTGTAACACCCCCAAATTCAGGTACTTGAAACCCAAACTCGGTGCTTTACCATACCATTTCTATGAGCGAAATAATACTAATAATAATAACAATAATATGAAAATTAAACTTAATTTACTTTTATCAGAGTCTAATCCCAAGTACGCAACTTTTACTATAATTCTTTACATGATAGATAATACATATCATTGCCTTAATACAGTCTAACTATTACAAAAAATACCAATAAACATATTCTGTTTGCTTTCCTTTTCAGTTGTTCTTGGCCGAACCTTCTAGCTGTTCACACTTAGCTGAAAACATTTAAATTAAACAAGAATGAGCATTTGGGTGCCCAGTAAGTAATAATAATTATAAATATAATTAGCTGAAAGAATTAAATATTTTCTTTATACATCACTTCTACAACGATTCAATAGTTATGAAGTAAATTAAACCGATAATAATAACATAACAACTCTATATCACATTTTTGAAACTACGTAATGACTATAAATAGTGTTAAGGTGACATACTATGAATATTATTTTCATTTTTTGAATAGGTTTAGCAGAACTTCATCTGCAAACCGTCATAACTTACGGACGCGAGGGTGTACATCCCATGGGCCCTATATTGATTAATACTACATGCAAGAACGATATTATCGTTCACTCTGTCCGCCTTGGGCGCATAAAAGTTTTTCCTTGATCGGGATGTTCATACTTAGTCTGGAATCCGAACCAAAATAATTTGATTGGATACAAAACGGTTTTATCATAATCAATGATATTTCTAAATCTGTGTCTAGCTGGTCAAATAGCTTAGACAGCTTATATATATATATATATATATATATATATATATATATATATATATATCATCATGTGTTTAACTACAATGATTATCCAAGTAAGGACACTTGTATAACCATATTTCGAAATTATCGAACATGATATATATATGAGTTATATAATATAATATAATGTTGATAAACAATGATCGGATATAATACATACGGCAATAGGGTTAATAATCTAGTACAATAATAATATAAATCTGAAACTTTCTTATTCATGTCCATTGCATAAAGGAAATGCAAATGTAGGATGCTTGCCTGGTCTGCTGCTTACAATACATAACTTAGTTTTATCTTTTATACAGAAACCTATCATTAATAAGATCATTTTACTGATTAGAACATTATATCGTAACACATAATACTGCTTATTGCAGTCAGCACATAAACTAATCACATTGTCACACATATCCAACAGTCATTGAATCATAAACAAACATTAATACAGTCAAAATATCTAAGTTCGAATCAATTTCTGAAGCATGTCGGTGTACCGACGACTTTACCGGGTAATTATCGAGTCTAAAACTCTATCATGTAATTCAACATATGTAAGTATCAGTCATATTATTTTTAAATGACTTATAATAATTTTTAAACATTTATTATAATTTATCACAAATTTTTAAACACTATAATCATTATTAAATGATTTAAATATTAAATAATTTTATTATCATTAACATTTAATTAATATTAAACTATTAATGAAACCATTGCCAAAATTTTAAAGTTATTTATAATAACTCAAAATATATTTAAACTGTACTAATATTACTATTAAATGATTTTTTTTAAGAATTAAAAATTATTTTTAATTAATTATCATTAATATTTAAGTATTAATGCATTATTTATCAAAATATTAAAAGTCATTAAGTATAACTTAAAATATTTTTAATTCATTTATATCCTTTTTAAATGATTTTTTTAAATAAATAAAACCATTTTTAAACTATTTATTTAATATAATTATTAAATAAACTTAATATCATTAATATTAAATTATTAATGAAATTATCCTTTAAATATTAAAAGTTATATTTTATAACTTAAAATATCATTAAATAATTTATTATCATTTAAAATAATTTTTTATAATATTAAAATTATTTTCAAACTAATTTATTTAATATAATTATTAAATAACTTTAACGTCATTAATAGTAAATAATTAATGAAATTTACCTTTAAATATTGAAAGTTATATTTTATAACTTAAAATATTATTAAACTCTTTATTTCATTTAAAATGATTTTTCTAATATTAAAATCTTTTTGAAACTAATTTATTTAATATAAATATTAAATAAATTTAATATCATTAATATTAAAATATTAATATTTTTCATGACAAAAGATCAAAAGTTATAATTTATAACTTCAAATATTTTTAAAATCTTTAAATCATTTTTATATGATTTTTAAATCATTAAATCTATTTTCATAATTTATTTAATACATTTAATAAATAACTTAAATATCATTAATATTAATTAATTAATGAAATTCATCATAAAATATTAAAAGTTACAAAAAATAACTTAAAATATTTTCTTATATCATAATATAAATTTAAATAATTTTTTAAGTATTAAAATTATTTTTAAATAATTTAGTTAATAAAATTATTAAATAAATTAAATACCTTTAATATTTTAAAAATATTAAATATTTATGAATTATAATCAAAATAATTAAAAACTAATTTTCGGACTTTAAAATAATTTTTAATAATTTATTTTGTATTTAATAAAAATAATAATTTTATAAATAAAGTGTCGCTATAGGTGCTTTAGGCAACAAAATTGTTGCTGAATGTGTTCTTGAGGCTCAAAAACACTGACAGTCAATGTTCAAGGCCCTGACTTTGACTATTCGTAGATCTTAGACCATTAGGTTTCTGGGCTTGTTCTTGGTCAGATCTTATAGTACTCGAACAAGACTACACGATCTAGCCATCAACAGGTTCATATCATAACACAAATGTAAGATATAATGATTCAAACTACTTGTCAGACACAATCTAGGTTTTTCTGGGTTACCCAGAAACCCAGATTGTTCGAGTGCATACATTGAGGCTTTATTATAATCATGTTCTGGTCATTGTAATAATGTTATTAAGATTCAAGCCGATAGTACACATGTTAAGTAACATTTGTATACCATGATCACAGTCCAACAACATCACATGTTCAAGATTAATCACAGTCAAACCTTGTCAGAAAACAGCTCTTAAAGAAATCTGGGTTTTCCATATTTGTAACGAAACAAATGGTCCATACAAGTTTGACCTTGCATAACTTTGATCCCATTAAGCATATAGGTTATCTAAAGACTTGAATATGTAGTCTATATGTCAGACTACAACATCCAATTAACAACATATGCAAAATATCAAACAACAGAAAGATCAAAGGCTTAAAATACATTGTCAGAGGCATTCTGGGTTTCTGGGCTGCCCAAAAACTCAGTTGGTCATGGCCGGTTAACGTCCTTTGACCATCAATAACTTTAAATCGGTTCATGATCTGACTTTGATTCTGGTACCAGATGAAAGATCTCATACCAGACTACAACTACTAACTTTCAAAACAGAAAAATAATTAAAGATCACAGAGATATAAAGCCTGACATTCGTTGTCAGACTTCATAAAAAAAAATTCCCAAATTTTTGAAAACTCTTATTTCTAGTATCTAGATGTTATTGATCACCTATGTACCAACCCAGATCATGGATTAACACAACATATGACATGCTTAAACATAAAAATAACATATCTACTATAGCATACAAGATCAAAATTTTGACTTAGGATTTTATACCCTTATGCATCAATTCGTGATTCTGGCTACTGATTTGGTTAAGTGTGTTAGTGGGGCTTCAATATGGGACTGATCTACTATAGCATTTCGTGGGTTTTGGGAGAGAGAGTGTGTGTTGGGTGTTTGGACATAAATGAACAAGAATGTAGCTTTTATCTCTCTTAAATCTTATATAGATGTTTGGTGCAATGTATTGACTGATATATTGTTGCTTGTTTTCTGATTTTCTAGCAATTAATCACATGCAAAGTCAAGAGTAGTTCAACTACTACACATATGGTAGGATTTGCGAATAGCATAAGAAAAAATGTGACAAAAGGGTAATCTTGTCAATTAGCTAGTAAATTTAATGGTAAGATGGTAACTCGACAAACCCTTAGGGTTTAACCCTAAGGTTTAGTACAAAATTGTAAGATTTCCAATTAGGGTTTTTTTTAAAAATAATAAAATTTTAGTTCCTAAAAATTATAATTAGGGTTTTCTTAATTAGTTTAGGTCTTCTAGTATTTAGAAATTAAACATTAAGTTTAACAATTTAATAACTATAATTAAACTTACTAATTTAGCAATTAGAGCAAATAATTAGCAATTAGCATTACTTATATAACAATTAGGGGTACCAATTATTAATTAGGATTTTTAATTATAAAATTTAGGTTTCTAATTTCACGATTAAGGTTTACAATTAGTAATTAGGGTTTATAATTACTAATTAGGATTTCTAAATTTAAAAATTAGGTTTTCGAATTTAGTAATTAGGATTCTCAATTAATTAGGATTTCTAATTAATTAGGTTTTCTAAGTATAACTAGGGTTTTACCTAATTACTTTAAATTCTGTAATACTTATCCTTAATCATAATAATACAATTACAAAACATTCTCGAACTCATAATGGAGTTTTAAATTAGGATTTCACAATTTAATGCTAGGGCTTGGTCAGAATACACCTTAATTGACCAACCATTATTGGTGCGCATATACAGTACATATTTATAGTACTGAAATAAAAATAATATTATATTATAACAAATATCACATAACATAATTACTAGACATATTTTTAAGGTCTCATTTGACTTCGAAACTAGGGTTTATCGGTAACATTAGGGGTTTCCAAAATACTGCACCACCATTGACCAATCATTAACAATACGAGCATCCAATAATTATTTATAGCACTGAAAAATCAAAATATAATTAATATTATATTATTATTCTTATTCCATGATCAAAATTCAAAATTATAATTTGGATTCCATATATGATTTTCTTACATATACATCCCATTATTAATTAAATTAAATAATTAGCTTAATTAATTCTGAAATAAATTCATATAATAAAATAGTTATTATAATAATTCTATATTCAAATCATATATTATTTAAATAATATAAAATCATATTTTCATGGAAAATAATTAATAAAAATATTTCTACTGTAAAATTAATTATTATAAGAATATAATTTATAATGATCAATAATTTTAAAATAAAATTATTTATAATCATTCATGCAATAAATATATTTTATATTCATCACATAAATATATACACATTACCTTGCACGCATTGTCATCTTTAAAATAAAAAATAATAAAATTTATACGCAAAATTTTTGATTTAATTATATAGAAAATATCAGGTTATTACAAAAATATAATTATTTAGGTAGACAACTCCTTGTCAATTATATCATATATAACTCCTAGATCATTTGGTAAACATCATTTGTTTCTAGTCCATCTAATGGTACCTACCAAACTCCATGCCTCTAAGTCCACAATCCTATTGAGATAACTTAGTTAAGTTGGGCCCAATGATTTTAAAAGTTTGGATATCATAATTATGTTAGAGTTTATGCCATAGAGGCCAATAATTTGATATAATTGCTTAACATTTTGATATTATATTTGATTGAATAAATGAATAATTTTATTATGGTTTTATTTACTGCGTTATATAAATGTTAACATAATAAAATTCCTTAGAATAGTGATACAAATTATATAGTTTCAAGTATGTGACTTGAACATGAGATTATATAATTACAATTAGTATCATTGCTCTTAAATGTTCTTAGTCGAGTATCATTGTTGATAGGACACCAATGATGCATTGAGACTAGTATGTGGATTGACTGATGATGAAATCTCATTGGTCATAAATATATGAGATATTAAGTCAATGCATAGATATATGTTAGAGAACGATGTACTGGACATACCCACCATGAGAATTCTATGTGGAACATCGAAGTGTCATTAGCTATTCTCATAGTGACAATGATGTAATGATCCTCCGACCTGAAATCACTATTTTACTATATAATAATTTGTGTACTTTGATATCATCAAAGGTCACTTTTAATAGGGTGGACTATAAAGGTGATTATTGGGTACATCATGAATCGTGTGATAAATATGAGTGATATAGATGGAATTTAACCCTCCTATTTATTAGGGGTGATATCCTTAGACCTCTTGATTGAGTAGGACTATGAAATGCATGGTCATGCTCTAATAGTGATTTGTTTCATATAGTCTACTCATTGATCAAGAAAACTCAGATTAAATTATGAAGAGTATGACATATTCCATGACTTGAGTTTAATCTAGGATGTCAAGTTTAAAAGGATTAAATTACATTGAAACATTGGTCACGGAAAGGTTGTATCGAATCATCGATTTCATTATTACTTGGATAGCAGTGATGCATTACTAGATGCCGATCACTGTTTATAATTTTATAATATGATTTTAAAATTATTGTCAACGTAATAATAACCTATAGGGTCACACACACAGAACGTAATTAAAAAGAGAATTAATTTAAATTGTAAAGATTTAAATATGTCGATATGATTGATAGTATTTAAATTAATAAGATAATATATATATATATATATATATATATATATATATATATATATATATATATAAATTCAGATTTTAAAAGGGTTTTGATTAATCCCTTTTAACCGCTATATATATGATATGTAGTAGTCATTTTAGGGCTAATGAATTATAACCTAAAATCCCTAGCCGCTCTTAGAGAGAGACTATAGATAAATTTTGAAAATCCATTCCTTTGGTGGCTAGTATCGCAACACCCTTTTTCTGCAGATCGTACGACGATTCGCAAGGCGTTCGTGTGGATACCGTAGAGACGCAGTTCATTTGGATTGTGTTGGAGATTCGACCGCATTAAAGCCTTTTATAATCGATATAATCTCTTAAACACTGAATTAATGTTTATTTTCGCATGGATCCTATTTTAGGATTTCAGATTTGGCTTTATAATTTATATTTCACGTTGCATTTTTATGCCGAAATCCCTACAGTGGTATCAGAGCTACTTGCGAAACCAATTAATTCAGATTATGTGTTTGAATTGTATTCGATATATATGATATATGATGATGCATGTTTACCAATCTAAATTTGAATATATGATATTCTGCTTTATGCATATTCTAGTATTTTGATTTATATCTGTAATATATATGCATGTATATGATGTTCTGTTAATCATAATCGAAGGTGGAGTAACAATACATCTTCTGTTCTAATTGGATTAGAAGCATGGAGATTCGTATTAATATGATTAATCGAAATTGGACATATATGATATGTTCTGGGTGTATTGTTATTGTGTGTGTTATGGCAGATTTGATATGCTTCTAGAATTGTTTCAGAGTTTAATATGGAAAAATTCTACAATACAGATTGTAGCCGGACCGCCGCTAGGGGGGAGACCCCCCTTGGACCCCCCCTCCCGTCGTAGCGCACGATGGTCGTGACCCCAATATGTTAGATATAGTTTTCTTTAATTATATATAAACTGTTATATGCTTATTGTGATGTGCATAGTGCATAATTATGGCTTTTTGACCCACAGGTTAGTGGTTTTTGGGTTTTAAAATACGGCTTGCATGTCGTGCCTTTCTATAAATTATAATGTAATATTCTCTTCTCATCTAAATCCCCTCGAATGTAACTCGAGGTTTCTTTATGTCATGTAATAATCTATAATCAACGAAGATGACAAGATGGAGAACACGATGAAAAGATGATGATGGAGAGGAGGAACTTGTATGAGGAAGATCCAAGGAAGCTACTATTTTGAGATCTTTTACCACCTTAGATTGACCTTCAATCTTTCATTAGCTTGAAAAGATTGACAGTGGATTGGGCCATAACTGTGACACATTTAATTTTGCACTTTATTTATGCTTGTATGTGATATGATATGATAAATAATGTGCATGCTTAATAAGATTAAAATTGGTGAGATCTAAATTAATTTATAAAATCCCTCATTAAATTATTAAGTCTAAATCAGATGCCTTCCGATGAATAACACTCATCAAGACCTTGATCAATGGATGTAGGTTTGCCAAAGCAAAGTACCCTATTTATCTAGGTAAGATGCGATAGGATAATTATGATATCCAAACTGTTAAAATCATTGGGCCTGACTTAACTAAGTTATCTCAATAGGATTGTGGACTTAGAAGCTTGGAGTTTGGTAGGTACCATTAGATGGACTAGAAATAAATGTTGTTTACCAAACTATCCAAGAGTTATATATGATATAATTGACAAAGGGTTGTCTACCTAAATAATTGTGTTTTAAGATATTAGCCAAAGCTAACTTAAGGCATAATGAAATATGGATCTTGACTCACTAGAAAGATTTAATAGAAAATGCTTTCCGAATTAATGGTGAGGGCTATTAATTTGAATAAAATAGTGGAAGGTATATTTTGAATATACTATTATCAATTACATAATATCAACTCTACAATTTAACTTATTATTTTTTGCACTTATAAATTGTAGATATTAATGGAAAACAACAACAACACAAGTAGTCTTTCACTACGATCAATCATTGAGAAGGAAAAGCTGAGTGGAATTAATTTCCTTGACTGGCTTAGGAACTTGAAGATTGTCCTCAAATAAGTGCGCAAGCTATATATCCTTGATGGGCCCATTCTTGCAGCACCAGCAGTCACTGCACCACGTGCGGAGCATAATGCTTACAAGAAGCATCAAGATGATGCTCTGGACGTGAGTTGTCTCATGCTAGCAACCATGAACGCTGAGCTTCAGAAGCAACATGAGTTGATCGATAATTTTGAGATGATCGAGCATCTTAAGAAATTGTTCGAAGGGCATGCTTAACATGGAGGTATGATACAAGCAAGGTATTATATCACTGCAAGATGGGTGAACGTGATCTAGTTGGTCCACATGTGCTGAAAATGATTGGATATATTGAGTGTCTTGATAGGTTGGGTTTTCCAATCATTCCGAAAGTCCAAACTGATCTTGTTTTGCAATCTTTGAACAGCAACTACTCTCAATTTGTTATGAACTATCTTATGAATGGAATTGAGAAACCACTTACTGAGTTGTTGAGCATGTTAAGAACTACCGAGAACAATATGAAAATTGAAGGACCCGCTCCCATAATGATGATGCAAAAGGGGAATGCTAAGGGAAATTGGAAAGGCAAGAAGAAGATAAGATCTAAATCTTTTACCAAACCCAATTCCAATACCAAACAGCCTTAAAAACCTAAAGATGGGGTGGCTAAAGAAGGTGATGAGTGTCACTTCTGTGGAAAACCTGGACACTGAAAGAGGAACTGTCATACTTATTTAGAAGATGTGAAGAAAAGGAAAGGAAGTGCAACTTTTGATTCAGTTATATATGTTACAAAAGTCAACATGTCTACTTCTACATCATGGGTATTGGACACTGAATGTGGTTCTCACATATTTGTTAATGTGTAGGAACTTCGAAAGAGTAGGACTTTGGCAAAAGGAGAGGTTGACCTACGAGCTGGGAATGGAGCAAAAGTTGATGTACTAGCGATAGGAACTTATCATTTATCTTTGCCCTCTGGTCTAATATTAGAATTAGAGGATTGTTATTATGTGCCTGCTATAAGCAAAAACATTATTTTTATTTCTTGTTTGGACAAGAAAGGTTTTTTGTTTGTTTTACTTAAATGATATTTGCTATGGTGTTGCACAATTGTTTAACGGTATCTATATCCTTGATTTATAAATACATATCTATAACATAAATACAAAACGATTTAAATCAAATGATTCAAATTCATTCGACATATCTATGGCACTGTTGTTTAGGCCATATAAATAAGAAATACATATCCAAACTCCATAAAGATGGGTTCTTGGATTAATTTAATTTTGAATCATATGAGAAATGCGAGTCTTGTTTATTAGGTAAGATGACTAAAGCCCTTTTCACTGGACACAGTGGATGGGCTAGCGATGTATTGGGATTTATACATAGTTATGTATGTGGACCCATGAGTTCGTTAGCAAGAGGTATGTTTTATTACTTCATTACATTTACTGACGACTTCAGTAGATATGGATATGTGTATCTTATGAGACATAAATCCGAATCCTTTGAAAAGATCAAGGAATTCAAGAATAAAGTTCAAAACCAATTTGGCAAAAGCATAAAAGCCCTTTGATCCGATCGAGGAGGTGAATACTTAAGCCAAGACTTTGATGAATTTCTAAAGGAGTGTGGTATTATATCACGGCTTACTCCACCTAGAACACCACAATGGAATGGTATATCTGAGAGGAGGAATCACACCTTGTTGGACATGGTACGATCAATGATAAGTCATGCGGATCTTCCAATAAGCTTCTGGGGTCATACCCTAGAGACAACTGTATTCAAACGTAACTGTGTTTCTACAAAGACGGTTCAGAAGACACCATATGAGATGTGGTTTGGGAAATGTCCTAGTATGTCGTTCATGAAGATTTGGGGTTACGAGGCATTTGTTAAACATCTGGATTCTGACAAGCTCGATCCAAAATCTTACAAATGTAATTTGTTGGGATACCCAAAGGAAACAAAAGGGTATTATTTCTACAAACCTTTTGAGAACAAAGTGTTTGTTGCTCGAACTGGTATTTTTCTAGAAAGTAAATTTGTCTATAAAGGAAATAGTGGGAGGAAAGTAGAACTCGAAGAAATTCGAGAACCACAAAATATCATTGAACCTGAGTTGGAACGTGAGTAGGAACCACGAGATATTATAGAAAGTGAACCTGCTCAAATTACACAAGGCATTCGTAGATCTGGTAGGACACGCCAAGAGCCTGAGAGATATTATGGTTATCTTGTGACTCAAAACGGCGATGTGATGCTCATAGATCAGGATGAGCCTGCTTCCTACCAAGAAGCTATGAATGGACCAAATTCTAAGAAATGGCTTGAAGCCATGAAATCTGAGATGTATTCCATGTATACTAACCAAGTATGGACTTTGGTTGATCCACCCGAAGGGGTAAAACCAATCGGGTGCAAGTGGGTTTTCAAGAAGAAAACCGACATGGATGGTAATGTACAAACCTATAAAGGTCGACTGTTAGAAAAAGGTTTCAAACAAATTCAAGGTGTTGACTATGATGAAACCTTCTCTCTAGTGGCAATGGTTAAATCCATCAGGATCTTACTTACTATTACAGCTTTTTAAAATTACAAAATCTGGCAGATGGGTGTCAAAATTGCTTTCCTTAACAGAAATCTCCTTGAGGATGTATATGACACAACCTGAGGGTTTTGTCACTCCCAAGGATGCTGGAAAGGTATGTAAGTTACAGCGATCCATTTATGGATTGAAGCAAGGCTCTCGAAGTTGGAATTTCGATTTGATGAAGCAGTCAAAGAGTTTGGCTTTATAAAAAATGAAAATGAACCTTATGTATATAAGAAGGTTAGTGGGAGTCACATTGTATTCCTAGTATTATATGTTGATGACATATTAATTATTGGGAATGACATTCCTTCCTTACAGGTTGTAAAGACATGGTTAAGAAAATGTTTCTCAATGAAAAATTTGGGCGATTGTGCCTACATTTTAGGTATCAGGATCTATAGAGATAGATCGAGAAAAATGCTTGGCCTAAGTCAAAGTACATATATTGATAAAGTGTTGAAACGGTTCAGCATTTAGGAGGCGAAAAGAGGAAACTTACCCGTGACTCGTGGTGTAAAGATCTTTAAGGCCCAATGTCCTAAATCACAAGATGATGAGGAGCGTATGAGAAAGATCCCTTATGCTTCGGCAGTTGGATCTATCATGTATGCAATGATATGTACTTGTCGAGATGTCTCGTATACTTTGAGCATGATGAGCAGATACCAGTCGAATTTAGGTGAAGGCCACTGGACAGTAGTCAAGAATATCCTCAAGTACCTAAAAAGGATTAAGGATTCATTCTTGGTATATGGAGGTGAAGACGAAATGGCAATAAAGGGTTACATAGAAGCTAGTTTCCAAACTGACAATGATGACTATAAATCTCAATCAGGTTTTATGTTTTCCCTTAATGGCAGTGCTGTTAGATGGAAGAGTTCGAAGCAAGATACAGTAGCCGATTCTACAACAGAGGCTGAGTATATTGATGCTTCTAATGCGACCGAGGAGGCTGTATGGATTAAAAAGTTCGTCATTGAACTTGGTGTTATTCCCACCATTGTTGATTCGGTTAAGCTATACTGTGATAATAATGAAGCCATTGCACAGGCTAAGGAACCCATATCTCACCAATGATCCAAGCATATACTTAGGCGGTACCATCTCATCCGTGAAATCATTGATAGAGGAGATGTACGTATAGGAAGAGTGCCAACAAATGATAATGTTGCAGATTCACTGACCAAAGCTTTGTCACAGCAGAAGCACGACGATCACACTAGTTTCATGGGTATTAGATACATGAGTGATTGGCTCTAGTGCAAGTGGGAGACTGTTAGAGTTTATGCCCTAGAGGCCAATTATTTGATATAATTGCTTAACATTTTGATATTATATTTGATTGAATAAATGAATGATTTTATTATGGTTTTATTTACTGCGTTATATAAATGTTAACATAATAAAATCCCTTAGAATAGTGATACAAATTATATAGTTTCAAGTATGTGACTTGAACATGAGATTATATAATTACAATTAGTATCATTGCTCTTAAAATGTCCCTAGTCGAGTATCATTGTTAATGGGACAACAATAATACAATGAGATTAGTATATGGATTGACTGATGACCAAATCTCATTTATCATAAATATATGGGATATTGAGTCAATGCATTGGTACATGTTAGAAACCGATGTAACGAACAGACCCACCTTGAGAATTCTATGTGGAGCATTATGCGAAGTGTCATTAACAATTTTCATAGTGACAATGATGTAATGATCCTCCCACCTGAAATCACTATATTACTACACGAAAATTTATGTACTTTGATATCATCAAAGGTCACCTTTAATAGGGTGGACTATAATGGTGATTATTGGGTACATCATGAATCGTGTGAGAAATATGAGTGATATAGATGGAATTTAACCCTCCTATTTATTAGGGGTGATATCCATATGCCTCTCGATTGAGTAGGACTATGAAATGCATGGCCATGCTCAAATAGTGATTTATTTCATATAGTCTACTCATTGATCAAGAAAACTCAGATTAAATTATGAAGAGTATGACATATTCCATGACTCGAGTTTAATCTAGGATGTCAAGGTTAAAAGGATTAAATTACATTGAAACATTGGTCACGGAAAGGTTGTATCGAATCGTCGATTTTATTATTACTTGGGTAGCAATGATGCATTACTAGATGCTGCTCACTGTTTATAATTTTATAATATGATTTTAAAATTATTGCCAACGTAATAATAGCCTATAGGGTCACACACATAGAACGTAATTAAAAAGGTAATTAATTTAAATTGTAAAGATTTAAATATGTCAATATGATTAATAGTATTTAAATTGCGAATTTAAATTAATAGGATAATTTATATATAGATATATTAATTAAGTAAAACTTAATTAAGATATACATATATATATATATATATATATATATATATATAAATTTGGATTTTAAAAGGGTTTTGATTAATCCCTTTTAACCGCTATATATATGATATGTAGCAGTCATTTTAGGGTTAACGAATCATAACCTAAAAACCCTAGTCGCTTTTAGAGAGAGACTAGAGAGAAATTTCAAAAATAAATTCCTTTGGTGGCTAGTACCGTAGCACCCTTTTCTACAGATCGTACGACGATTCGCATGGCGTTTGTGTGGATACCGTAGAAACGCAGTTCTTTTTGATTATGTTGGAGATTCGACCGCATCAAAGCCTTTCATAATCGGTATAATCTCTTAAACACTAAATTAATGTTTGTTTTCGCATGGATCCTATTTTAGGGTTTCGAATTTGGCTTTATAATTTATATTTTTCGTTGCGTTTTTATGCGAAAATCCCTACAAATTATCCGACCGCATCTTACCTAGATAAATAGGGTACTTTGCTTTGGCAAACCTACATCCATTGATCAAGGTGTTGATGAGTGTTATTCACCGGAAGGCAGATTTAGACTTAACAATTTATTGAGGGATTTTATAAATTAATTTAGATCTCACTAATTTTAATCTTATTAAGAATGCACATTATTTATCATATTTTAAAACCAAAAACCACTAACCTAAGGGTCAAAAGGCCATAACTGTGCACCATGCATATCACAATAAGCACATAAAAGTTTATATATAATTAAAGAAAACTATATATAACATATTAGGGTCACGACCATCGTGCGCTACGACCGGGGGGGGGGTCTCCCCCTTAGCGGTGGTCCGGCTGACCGATCAGTCGGCGGGTGGTCTCGCTGACCAGTCAGCTAGCGGGGTCGGGGTAGCGCCCCTAGAAAAGTTTTTCGAACTACAATCTGTATTGCAGAATTTTTCCATATGAATCTCTAAAACAGTTTCAGAATCATATATTTAATCCACCAAAACACTCATAATAACAATACACCTAGTACATATCATATATGTCCAGTTTCAATTAATCATATGAAACCTTCATGCTTCTAATCCAACTAGAACAAAAGTTGTATACTGTTATTACACCATTTAAGATATAATTAACAGAACATCAAATACATGCATATCTATTACTGATATTCATAATACCAAAATATGTCGACAGACAGAATATAAAATATTCAATTTCAGATCGACAAAATTATATCATCATATATCATATATATCGAAAACAATATAATAAATTTCAAATTGAAAAAAATTATAACATCATATATCATATGTATCGAAAATAATAAAACATGTAATCTGAATTATTCGTTTCTCAAGTAGCTCTGATACCACTGTTGGGTTTCGGCACATAAATGCAGTGCAAATAAAACAAATTTTCAAAGCAGTTTTGAAACCCTAAAATAGGATCCATGCGAAAACCATATTATTTTAGTGGTTAGAAATTTATACCGATTATTGAAGGTGAAATTGAGGCGACCGAATCTCCAATGCAATCCAAACGAACCGCGCCTCTTCGGTATCCACACGAACGCCCCACGAATCGTCGTACGATCTGCAGTAAAAGGAACAGAGGTACTATCCACCAAGGATGAGGATCTCACAACTATTTCTCTCTAGTCTCTCTGTAAGAGAGGCTAGGGTTTGAGGTTATGATTAACTTCCCTAAAACGATGTTATATCATATATATAGCAGTAAATCAAAATTAATTAAAACCATAATATAATTAAAATAAAATCCAAATATATATATATATATATATATATATATATATATATATATATATATATATATCAGAGGGATGTTTTCCCCAAATGGGTTTAATATTTATTAAACCCATTTGTTCAATATACTAAGCAGTTAAAAGATTTATTAACCAAAGATATTAGAGTCAAAGATAAGATTTTCAAAGCTAAAGATAAACCGATATTTAGCCTTAATAAAATTCTTGAAAGATTTAAAACCTCAGTTAAAGAAGTTACCCTTCCAGAATTGAATCAAGAAGTTAATAAACTTAAAAAAGAGATATCTAATTTAAAGATTGAAGTCTCTAATTTAAGAAAAGACTTAGAGAAATAGAAATTAGATCTTCAGGTTCATGATTCCTCCTCTAGTGATGAAAATCACGATGAGCCAGAATCTTCAGGAATTAAAGATGAACCAGATATATTCGTTCAAGGTCTTTCTCTTAAAAGAGTTAAGATATTACCATTCAAAAATGGTATATCTATATAGATTTGGTTGTCGATAAAACTTTTTCAATACGTCTTCCCGCCTTAGTTGATACAGGTGCGGATTTGAATTGTATCCAGGAAGGTCTTATTCCAACCAAATACTATACGAAAACCAATGAAAAATGTTGACTGATAAATTTCCTTAGGGGAGACCCTAGGTATATTCCAATTGTGCAAGGCTTGACTGATATTTTCATAATTGTGAGTTTCCTGGTTAACTATGTCTGGGACAGGAGGCAAAATCGACCGGTTACTAGTTGAGGAGTTAGATCTAAACAATCTATTCATTTTTACCAAGCTCAAAATTAATTTTTATTCATTATCCTTCCATTCATACCCTATTACCTTAAGCAGACTCATACCTATGTTCAAAAACCAACATTGCTCACCCAAGAGACTTACAAAGGCTTGACACGAACAAGGTGGACTACAGTAAATCAGGTGACTTCTGAATAAGAATAAAAGAGAAATTTTGAAAACAGTTGTAGATGAATAGATGCAAAATCTCACTGGCAACTAGAAGCAAATAGAAAATTATAAACCTTGAATTAATTCCTTTAATGTTTAATGGTTTAACAGCCACTTGAACTAATCCAATGTGAATAAAATTATAACCTTTCTTCTTATGTTTTTTAATGACATCGGGATCCAAAATACTACAATTTTCGTATTCTTTATTAATGGCATAGACCTTTTCAACAGTTTTGACATTATAATCTGTTTTATCTTTAGTAAATTTGACCTCAAATCTGGTTTCTGGCAAATTGCTATTCACCCAGAAGACAGATATAAAACTGCATTCACCACTCCATTTGGTCATTATGAATGGAATGTCCAAGCTTTTGGCTTAAAAAATGCTCCCAGTGAATTCCAGAATATCCTCAATGATATTTTGAATCCTTTCAGTCATTTTATTGTTGTATATATTGACGATATTCTCATTTTTTTTCTAATATCATTGAAGAACACGTCAAACATTTGAAATCGTTTTTTAAAACGGTCAAAGACAATGGACTTGTTCTTTCACTTTCCAAATGCAGCTTGTTTCAAGCTAAAGTTCGGTTTCTTGGATTAATTATATGTCGCAGACTCATACGGCCAATTGATAGAGCTATTCAATTCGCCCACAGATTCCCAGATAAAATTACCCATAAAACCCAACTGTAGAGGTTTCTGTGCTCGCTCAATTATATTGGCAAGTTCTATAAAAACCTCAGGAAAATTTGCAAACCTCTCTTTCAGCGTTTGCAAGACAATCCTCCTCCATGGACTGACATTCATACTTCTGTCGTCCAACAAGTCAAAAAATACATCAAGGCATTGCCCTGTCTTGGTATTTCCAATGATTCTGCATTTAAAATTGTTGAAACTGACGCCCCTAATATTGGTTTCGGAGGTATTCTCAAGCAAAAGTTAACTCCAGATTCCCCAGAACAAATCGTCTGTTTCCATTCCGGTGCATGGAATAGTACATAGTTATGAAAATATCAGTCAAGCAGTTTTATTCTTGAAGATAGGTCTAAGGTTTGTTCTAGTCATCCTCCGCTAGAAACTGTCCTTATCCCTGTTAAGAACACATCTGTTGTTGCCAGTCCCTTTAAAATTTCAGATGGCAATAAAGAAGATAAAAAAATTATTGAACAATTAAATTTTAGTAACCAATACTTAGCAACTGTTGGAAGACAGCTTGATAGAATTGAAGAAACATTTGAAGAAACAAGTATTAAAAAACCAGATACTAAAATTGAATATCCTTTGATATATATATATATATATATATATATATATATATATATATATATATATATATATATATATATATATATCATCCTTTTAATTTAAATTCGTGATTTAAATACTATCAATCATATTGATATATTTAACTCCTTACAATTAAAATTAATTCCCTTTTTGATAAAGTTCTATGTGTGTGACCCTATAGGTTATTATTACGTTGACAATAATTTTAAAATTATATTACAAAATTATAAACAATGAGCGACATCTAGTAATGCATCACTGCTACCCAAGTAATAATAAAATCGATGATTTAATGTAACCTTTTCGTGACCAATTTTTCAATATAATTTAATCCTTTTAACCTTGACAACCTAGATTAAACTCGAGTCATGGAATGTGTCATACTCTTCATAAGTTAATCTGAGTTTTCTTGATCAATGAGTAGACTATATGAAACAAATCACTATTTGAGCATGGCCATGCATTTCATAGTCCTACTCAATCAAAAAGCCTATGGATATCACCCCTATTATATAAGAGGGTTAAATTCTATCTAGATCACTCATTTTCCTCACACGATTCATGATGTACCCAATAATCACCTTTATAGTCCACCCTATTAAACGTGACCTTTGATGATATCAATGTACATAAATTCCCGTGTAGTAAATAGTGATTTCAGGTCGGAGGATTATTACATCATTGTCACTATGAGAATTGCTAATGACACTTCGCATAATGCTCCACATAGAATTCTCATGGTGGGTCTGTCCGTTACATCATTCTCTAACATGTACTTATGCATTGACTCAATATCTCATATATTTATGACAAATGAGATTTGGTCATCAGTCAATCCACATACTAGTCTCGTTGTATTATTGTTGTCCCATTAACAATGATACTCGACTAGGGACATTTAAGAGCAATGATACTAATTGTAATTATATAATCTCATGTTCAAGTCACTTACTTGTAGTTATATAATTTGTATCACTATTCTAAGGATTTTTATTATGTTAACATTTATATAAAGCAGTAAATAAAACCATAATAAAATCTTTTATTTATTAAATCAAATATAATATCAAAATATTAAACAATTATATCAAATAATTGGTCACTAGGGCATAAACTCTAACATAAGTATGATTATAATGAAAATTATAATTATAATGGTAATTGTAAGATATTAAAATTAATTAAGTGTGTGACAAATGAAACTATATAGTATATAAAAATAAATTAGAAAACTAACCTAAGTGTAGCCAAACAAGGCCTTGTGGCCTTTGGCTTATTTTAACTGACACAGACTGTTGGTCTTTTTACCTGACGTACGCGGGTTATATCACGTATTCTCCTAATAAGCTAAGAACAGAGAAAGGGAGAAACACACAGAACTTTTAGAGGGAATCAAAGGAAGAATTTCTAAACTTTGTTAACATCATCTTGCTAGAAGGAGATTCAAGGTATAATCTATTCTTAAATTTTCAAGTTTTAGTTTTGTAATCTTATTCTCTATAATTTTTTTTATTGTTGGGTTAGGGTTTGAGGTGTTGATTATGTACATGTGTAATCTGATAATTGTTATATAGAATGTGACACCCCCAAATCCGGGTACTTCATTCCCATAAGATTTGGTGTTTACTTGATAAAAACATTCATATCTACTACCCAAATATAATAAAATTTAATCATAAATTCTCCCTTTAAAAAGGGTTACATCATTAATCAAAAAGTCTCCCCAGGTTGTCTAACCTTAAACATCAATCAAGTGCGGAAATAAAAATAATTAAATAACATCATTAAATATAAAGTCTATCATCATAACAATAAATGAAATTACAAGTCTTCCTCACTTGCACATTTTTTCCTTTCCTTTGCTAGTCATATGTTCATCTAATTTCTCAACTTTAGCTGCAATGAGTGTATATATATGCAAGAGTGAGCAAAATAAATGCTCACTAGATATAGCAGTGAATCAATAAGAGAATAATAACTGCCAATGAATAGGCTCATCAAAACTGAGTAGTACTGTATCAATAATAATCAAAAACTGTAACAACCCGATATTTTCTTTATAAATAAATCAGATATTTTGCGTATAATTTTTTTTTTATATTTTAAAGATGAGGATTTGTACAAGATAATATGTATATGTATTTATGTAGTAAATAAAAATATATTTATTTCATAAATGTTTACAAATAATTTTATTTTAGAATTATTGATTGTTATAAATTATATTCTTATAATAATTAATTTTAAAGTTGAAATGTTTTATTAATTATGTTCCATGAAAATATAATTATATATTATTTTTAGAATAACTATAATAATTATTCTATTATATGAATTTTTGTATAGATTATTAAGTTAATTACTTTACCTTAATTATTAAGGTTAAATATGGAAGAATAAATCAGATATGAAATCCAAACCCTAATTTTGGATTTTTATCAACGAATGAGAATAATAATATAATAATATTATATTTTAATTTTTCTGTGCTATAAATATGTTCTGAATGTGTGCATTGATGATGGTTGATCAATTATGGTGTTTAGTGTCAAAACCCTAGTTTTTACTATGGGAAACCTTAATTTGAAAATCAAAGGTGAGCTTAGGATTGTTATATTACTGTGTTATATGTTTTATGTTTTGTATTAAGTGATTAATTAGGTAAACCCTAAATAAAATTCTAGAAACCCTAAATAATTTTTAGAAAACCCTAAATTATTAAAAATCCTAATTTTAAGTGTTAAACCCTAATTTGAAACTCAATTATGAGTACGAGATTATTATGTAACGATGTTATATGATATTATGAATAATTAGGTAAAGCCTAATTAACATTTTGAAATATTAATTTCTAAAAACCCTAATTAGAAATTATAAAACCTAATTACTAATTGTAAACCCTAATTGCTAATTCAGCAAGGTTAATTATAATTAGTGACATTAAGCCCAAATGTTCATGTATAGAATAATTAGAAAACTAATTTAATTAAGAAAAATCTAATTACAAATTTTAGAAACTAAAATTTTATTTCTTTACAAACCCTAGTTGCTAAATCCTACTTATGCTTTGTGTTAAACCTTAGGGTTAAATTCTAGGGGTTTGACAAGTTACAATTTTGCCATTAAAATAATTTACCAAATGACCTTTTTGCCCTCTTGTATTATTAAAGCTAGTATAGGTTTTGACAATTAGGGGAAGTTGGTGACCAAACCAAACAACCCCATGTGATTATAATTGACAGCCATCAGCCATTTTGATCAACCATTCATGCATCCAAGACTTCTATATATAGATTGAGAGAGAAAAGATTGCATTTGTTAGCCATTTTTGTAACAAACACTCAAACCTTTTCTCTCAACCCAAACCCACGAAAATTGTAAGTTTTAAAGTCACAAAATCAAGCCCCACGAATTTCATAACAACATCAGTAGCATATAATCAAAGATTTTTCATTGAAGGTATAAACCTTAACTTGAAAATCTGTCCAATAATCTGTTGTTAGATGTTAATTTTTATTGTTAAAATATGTTGGTTATAGTGTATAATGATGATCTGGGTTGCTAGATGTTAGATTCATAACATCTAGAAGCTCGGATTTGAAGATCTACAAAATTTAGAAATTTTTTTTGGGATGTCTGACAACGAATGTCAGAGCCCATAGATCTTTGTCTGTTTGTTGTTTTTGTTGTTTTAAGCTTCAAATGTGTATTCTAACACTAGAACTTTGTTATGGAACTGGAATCGTGGTCGTTTGATGTCCCGAATTTGAGTTATTGTTGGTCAAAGGTCGTTGACCGACCATGACTGAAAGAAATCTAGGCAGTCAAGAACATGCCCAGATTGTTCTGACAGTAAATTTAAAGGCACAAATCTTGCATGTTGTTGATTATTTGTGTTTTGTGTTGTATAAAAGTTATAGTATGGTGGTTATACTACATGCTAATGCTCTTAGATCTCTTATATCATGAACATGCTGGATTTGGGACATGGTCAAACCAAGCAGGAAGTCCACGGATGAACTTTCTGGGTAAACTTAGAAAGTTCATAGGTGTGGTTTCTGACAATGTTTGACTGGTCTTTAACTCATTATTGTTTTGTTGTTTTGTTGATGTTAAGTAATAGATATGTAGTATTACATGTTGATTATACATTGAAGATTTTATATCACAAAAACAGCAACAGGATATCTTGTAGTGGAAGCCCAAAGTAGGACAGTCGTACTGTTCTTCATTTTTTGGGAAAACCTAGAAATGAAGAACAGCTCTGACAGCCACTTTCAAGGCTAATATCTTCTGATTGTGATGTTGTTTGATCATGTTTCTTAGTGAGTCTTGTAGTGTTATATTTATACTACAAGACCTGGCTAGAAACATTCACTCAAACATCCCGATCTGATCTGGAATCTTGGTCAAACCTGGCCACTCGGTTACTGGCTTGATGATCTAGGTTTCATGAAAAACACCTATAGCGACGGTTCTGTAGCTATATGTGATCTTTAGCGACAGTTTCTATATAAAAATTATATTTTTATTAAATTATTATAGAAAATTAGTTTTTAATTATTAAAAATACAAAATAAATTATTAAAAATTATTTTAAATTCCAAAAATTAGTTTTTAATTATTTTGAATATATTTCATAAATATATAATATTTTTGGAATATTAAAGGTATTTAATTTATTTAATTATAATATTAACTAAATTATTTAAAAATGATTTTAATACTTGAAAAATCATTTTAAATTATATTATAGTATAAGAAAATATTTTAAGTTATTTTTAATGACTTTTAATATTTTGTGATAAATTTTATTAATAAATTAATATTAATGATAATTAAGTTATTTACTAAATGAATTAAATAAATTAATTAAAAATTGTTTTATTATATTAAAAATAATTTTAAATAATAATAAGGTATTTAAAAATATTTTAAGCTATTAAATATATCTTTTAATATTTAAAAATAAATGTCATTAATTAATTATTATTAATGATATTAAGGTTATTTAATAATTATATTAAATAAATTAGTTTAAAAATGATTTTATTATTATAAAAATTATTTTAAATGAAAATAAAGTGTTTAAAGATATTTTAAGTTATAAAATATAACTCTTAATATTTAAAGGATAATTTCATTAATAATTTAATATTAATGATTATTAATTTATTAGTAATGATATTAAATTTATTTAATAATAAACAGTTTAAAAATAGTTTTATTAATTTAAAAATCATTTAAAAATGATATAAATGAATAAAAAATATTTTAAGTTATAATTAATGACTTTTAATATTTTGTTAAATAATACATTAATACTTTAATATTAATGGTAATTATTTAAAATAATTTTAAATATTTTAAAAATTATTTAAGGGTAATATAAATACTTTAAAAATATTCTAAGTTATTATAAATAACTTTAATATTTTGGCAATGGTTTCATTAATAGTTTAATATTAATTAAATATTAATGATAATAGAATTGTTTGATATTTAAATCATTTAATAATGATTCCGATGTTTGAAAATTTATGATAAATTATAATAAATGTTTAAAAATTATTATAAGTCATTTAAAAATAATATGACTGATAATTACAGATATTGAGCTACAGGATAGAGTCTTAGACTCGATAAATACTCGATTAAGCTATCGTCACACCGACATGTTTTAAAAATTGATTTAGACTTAGATAATTTGATTTGATAAGTGTTTATTTGTGATTCAATGGTTGTTAAACATATGTGATAATGTGATTAGGTAATGTACTGACTGCAATAAGCAGTGCTATGCGTTATAATATATTATTCTAATCAGTAAAATGATCTTATTACTAATATGTGTTATATAAAAGATAAAACTAAGTTGCAAATTGTAAGCAGCGTACCAGACAAGTATCTTACATTTGCATTTTCTTTATGCAATGGACATGTGTAAGAATGTTTCTAAATTATATTAATACTGTACAAATTACTAACCCTATATTATATACGCTCATTGATTATCTACATGTTAGTATATGCTAATTCTGATATATATATTTTGTTCGTTAATTTCTATAAATGGTTATACAAGTGTCCCCACTTGGATAATCATTGTATTTAATCACATGTTGATACACCTTTGTCAATTACCCGTATATATATATATATATATATATATATATATATATATATATATATATATATATATATATATATATATATATATGTTGAATTATAGATTATTGTTGAACAAGATAAAACCTTTGATTTGGAACCCAGACAAGTATGAACATCCCTACACGGGAAAACTTTTATGCGCCCAAGGCGGACAGAGTGAACGATACCCTCGTTCTTGCATGTAGTGTTGATTAATACAGGGTACAACGGGCTGATCACCCCCATGCCTGTAAGTTATGACGGTTTGGAGATGAATTTCTGTTTAACCTTTTCGAAAATGAAAACAATGTTCATAGTATGTCACCTTAACCCTAGTTATAGTCATTATGTAGTTTTAAAAATTTGAAAGAGGGTTGTTATGTTATTTTTATCGGTACAGATTACTTCACAACTATTGACCTGTTGTAGAAGGGTAGTATAACGAAAATATTTAAATTCTTTCAGCTTATATATATATAATTGTTATTACTTACTGGGCACTCAAATGCTCATCCTTGCTTAATTGAACTGTTTTCAGCTAAGTGTGAAGAACCAGAAAGCTCATGCAGAAACAAAGGAAAAGGAAAGTTAACCAAATAAGATTTGTGGTATTCTATGTAATAGTTTGAGATAATTAAGACAAGTATGATATATATTATCTATCATGGGTTGTAATGAATGTTTAAAGGTTACGTACTTGGGATTAGACTCTGATGATATGTAAATTAAGTTAATCTTTATGTTATTGTTATTATTATTAGTATTATTCCGCTCATAGAAATGGTATCGTGAAACACCAAGTTCGGGTTTCAAGTACCTGGATTTTGGGGCTTTACAGGTTGGTATTAGAGCTTAGGTTAAAAACCTTAGGTGGGTCAGACCTTAGGCTATAACCTTAGAACAGAGGAAAACGTTGAAAATATAAATAACTCAAATAGAGTTTAAAAAGAGATGAATTGAATAAATTCATTGTCAAACAAAATAAAAGATAACTTATATAAAATTATTATTTTCTGTGTGTATATACTATATGCTAATTAGGATAATTTATGTGTGTAGATGTCTGGTGGAAAAGGCTTGTTATATGCTTATAGCATGAAGAAGGATCGAATCCATACACCCGAGCTAATATCAAAGCCAATAGCTAAAATAGAGGCTCACAATGAAAATAACTCGGACGAGGTAGTTATTGTAGAAAACGTAATACCGGGTCCAGAGATGGTGGAGCTGACAGATAGTGATTCAGACACTAAAGTTAAAGCTGATCAAGCATCAACGGAGGTGTCGGATCTGAGGAACAAGGTTTCTTCTTTGAAAAGGCTGTGGGAAATAGAAAAGCAATTGAATAGTCAGTTGCATCAAGCGTTAATTGAAATAATGGAAGAAAAAGATAAGCTTAAAATCTAAATTGATCAGATGGGAGCCACAAGTAACACATCGTGTGCAGCTCCGAGCAAGAAGGGGAAAAGAAAGATAGAAGACCATGAATTAGGAAAATCCGATAAGAAGAAAGGGAAAAGAATATGTTATCTTTATCGTTATGAAGGACATACTACTCTGTATTGTCTTGACTATAAACTAGGAGCATGTTTTATCTGTGGGATAGAAGGTCATCAGGCGAAAGGTTGTCTAAGAAAAAGGTGTAATAAATAGGTAGTATAGGTTCTGTGATATAGGTGTGTTTAATGTAATATATATGATAAGTATGTCTGTGTAATATAATATTCTAAAACTTTTGTAATGACCAAGTATGTAAATCCCGACTGTTGTAGTCACAAAGGGATGAATGATGTTTAAAGCATTACGTGCTATGTTATGTAAAATATTTGTTAAATGAATATGAATCTATGTTTGAGTAATGAAACAAGTTTAATATATTAAACTTATATGATAAGGTTTAGAATGTAAGTTAAATTTATGATTTTATTTAATCAGATAATGCCGCCAAGACGTCGAACTCGAAATCAAAGGGCAGAAGAATCTGTCAACAGCGCTGAGGGACAACAATAAGCAGACCCGAAGCAGAACTTCGCGAACATGATAGCTCAGGTTATGCAACAAGGGATACCAGTCGCTGGGAATCAGCCGGATAATCGCTTAGCAAACTTTAAAGTTTTCAAAGCTGTAGGACCACCGAAATTCAAAGGTACAACTGACCCTGTTGAAGCCCAAACTTGGGTCAAAGAGATTGAAAAGGCGTTTGTGATAGCTAGGGTAGCTGAAAGGCAGAAGACTGCTTTTGCCACTTACATGATGAAGGGGGAGGCAAACTTTTGGTGGGAAGCGAACCAGACGAGGGCAGGAGCAGGTGTAGTTACTTGGGATATATTTAAGACACTATTCTACGAGAATTATTTCTCGTCCAGTATGCAGGCTAGGATGGAGGTGAAATTTTTAGAGTTGAAGTAGGAGAATATAACGGTGTCAGAATACGCCACCAAATTTAACGAGTTAGCTAGGTTTGCCCCGCATTAAGTTGATACGGAGGCTAGAAAAGCGAGAAGGTTTGAGCTGGGATTGAAACCCTGGCTCTACAACAAGGTGGCAGTGTTGCAAATCCCTACATTTGCAGCACTCATGGAGAAAGCGATCATAGCTGAGGAGGGAAGTGAGGCCATGAGCCTCTACAACAATGAGAGAAAGAATAAGGGTAAGGTAGAAGGAGCTGGGAAGGTAGGAATTAATAGTAGGAGCAGGAGTGGAGATGGAAAGAGGAAGGTGCATAATTTTGGGAATGTTCAGATCAAGCAAGAAGGAGTTAAGAAGCCAGCTGTGCAGTGCAAGACTTGTGTAAAGAACCATTCTGGGGAATGTTTGAAAGAGAAGTTTGTATACTCTAAGTGCGGGCATGAGGGACATATCTCTCCCAACTGCCCCAATCCTAGGATGAACAGTGGGTGTTTCTTGTGCGGATTGACGGAGCGCAAGGTGAAAGATTGTCCGAAGAGGAGGGCGGAGGCAGGAAGTGCGAATACTAGCACTGGCAGCGAGACTTTAGCAATCACGGGACCTACGTCATCGTGCAAGCCAACAAAATCAACAGTAAGGGTCTACAACATGACTATCCAGGACGCTATGGCATCTGTCAATGGGATTCTAGGTATTATTCGTATAACTTTTATTTTCTTTTACATGATTTTCCTATATATAGTAAAGTATTTTATAAAGAAAATTTGAGGGAGGAATTTGAGTTCTTTTAGAAATTAAATTTTCGTTTAATCAGAACGACAAGCTTTATGTAATTAGTCAAAGATCAGTTCGATCAAAGTTGGTCGAGATCTACTTGCAAAGATTGTGTGTGCTATGTACCCGTGTATGTATAGGTTTTAAAACGGTGATTCCGGGGACGGAATCTTTATAAGGGAGGGTGAATGTAACAACCCTCTATTTTCTATATAAATAAATCAGAAATTTTGCGTATAAATTTTTTTTATATATTTTAAAGATGAGGATTTGTACAAGATAATATGTATATGTATTTATGTGGTAAACAAAAATATATTTATTTCATAAATGTTTATAAATAATTTAATTTTAGAATTATTGATTTTTATAAATTACATTCTTATAATAATTAATTTTAAAGTAGAAATATTTTATTAATTATGTTCCATGAAAATATAATTATATATTATTTTTAGAATAACTATAATAATTATTCTATTATATGAATTTTAGTACAGATTATTAAGTTAATTATTTTGCCTTAATTATTAAGGTTAAATATGGAAGAATAAATTAGATATGGAATCCAAACCCTAATTTTAGATTTTTATCAAGGAATGAGAATACTAATATAATAATATTATATTTTGATTTTTCAATGCTATAAATATATACTGAATGTACGTATTGATGATGGTTGATCAATTATGGTGTTTAACGTCAAAACCCTAGTTTTTACTATGGGAAACCCTAATTTGAAAATCAAAGGTGAGCTTAGGACTGTTATATAACTGTGTTATATGTTTTATGTTGTGTATTAAGTGATTAATTAGGTAAATCCTAATTAAAATTCTAGAAACCCTAAATAATTTTTAAAAAACCCTAAATTATTAAAAACCCTAATTTTAAGTGTTAAACCCTAATTTGAAACTCAATTATGAGTTCGAGATTATTATGTAATGATGTTATATGATTTTACGAATAATTAGGTATAGCCTAATTAATATTTTTAAATATTAATTTCTAGAAACCCTAATTTCTTTAATTAGTAACCCTAATTAGAAATTATAAAACCTAATTACTAATTGTAAACCCTAATTGCTAATTCAACAAGATTAATTATAATTAGTGACATTAAGCCTAAATGTTCATGTATAGAAACTAATTTAATTAAGTAAAAAGTAATTACAAATTTTAGAAACTAAAATTTTATTTTTTTACAAACCCTAGTTGCTAAATCCTACTTATATTTTGTTTTAAACCTTAGGGTTAAACCTTAAGGGCCAAACCCTAAGGGTTTGACAAGTTACAATTTTACCATTAAAATGATTTACCAAACCCAACAACCCCATGTGATTATAATTGACATCCATCATCCATTTTGATCAACCATTCATGCATCCAAAACTTCTATATATAGATTGAGAGAGAAAAGATTGCATTTGTTAGCCATTTTTGTACCAAACACTCAAACCTTTTCTCTCAACCCAAACCCACGAAAATTGTAAGTTTTAAAGTCACAAAATCAAGCCCCACGAATTTCATAACAACATCAGTAGCATAGAATCAAAGATTTTTCG
Organism: Panax notoginseng; assembly: GCA_016801055.1. Classification (NCBI taxonomy): domain Eukaryota; kingdom Viridiplantae; phylum Streptophyta; class Magnoliopsida; order Apiales; family Araliaceae; genus Panax; species Panax notoginseng. Next base: position 79,148,315 of record CM029021.1, read on the forward strand.
TAGAAGGTATAAACCCTAACTTGAAAATCTGTCCAATAATCTGTTGTTAGATGTTAGTTTTTATTGTTAAAACATGTTGGTTATAGTGTATAATGATGATCTGGGTTGCTAGATGTTAGATCCATAACATCTAGAGGCTCGAATTTGAAGATCTACAAAATTTGGAAAAAAAATTTTGGGATGTCTGACAACGAATGTCAGAGCCCATAGATCCTTGTCTGTTTGTTGTTTTTGTTGTTTTAAGCTTCAAATGTGTAGTTTGACACTAGCACTTTCTTCTGGAACTGGAATTATGGTCGTTTGATGTCCCGAATTTGAGTTATTGTTGGTCAAAGGTCGTTGACCGACCATGACTGAAGGAAATTTGGGCAGTCAAGAACATGCCCAGATTGTTCCGACAGGATGTTTAGAGGCACAGATCTTGCATGTTGTTGATTATTTGTGTTTTGTGTTGTATTAAAGTTATAGTATGGTGGTTATACTATATGTTAATGCTCTTAGATCTCTTATATCATGAACATGTTGGATTTGGAACATGGTCAAACCAAGCAGGAAGTCCACGGATGAACTTTCTTGGTAAACCCAAAAAGTTCATGGGCGTGATTTCTGACAAGGTTTAACCGGTCTTTATCTCATTATTGTTTTGTTGTTTTGTTAATGATAAGTAATAGATATGGCGTATTACATGTTGATTATACATTGAAGACTTTTTATCACACAAACAACAACATGATATCTTGTAGTGGAAGCCCAAAGTAGGACAGTCGAACTGTTCTTCATTTCTGGGAAAACCCAGAAATGAAGAACAGCTCTGACAGCAACTTTGAAGGCTTATATCTTCTGATTGTGATGTTGTTTGATCATGTTTCTTAGTGAGTCTTGTAGTGTTACATTTATACTACAGGACCTGGCCAGAAACATTCACTTAAACATCACGATCTGATATGGAATCTTGGTTAAACGTGGCCACTCGGTTACTGGCTTCATGATCTGGGTTTCATGAAAAACACTTATAGCGACGGTTCTGTCGCTATAGGTGATCTTTAGCGACAGTTTCAATATAAAAATTATATTTTTATTAAATAATTATAGAAATTTAGTTTTTAATTATTAAAAATATAAAATCAATTATTAAAAATTATTTTAAATTCAAAAATTTAGTTTTTAATTATTTTCAATATAATTCAAAAATATTTAATATTTTTTGATTATTAAAGGTATTTAATTTATTTAATTATAATATTAAATAAATTATTTAAAAATAATTTTAATACTTGAAAAATCATTTAAAATTATATTATGATATAAGGAAATATTTTAAGTTATTTTTAATGATTTTTAATATTTTGTGATAAATTTCATTAATAAATTAATATTAATGATAATTAAGTTATTTACTAAATTAATTAAATAAATTAATTAAAAATGGTTTTATTATATAAAAAATCATTTTAAATAATAATAAGGTATTTAAAAATATTTTAATTTATAAAATATAACTTTTAATATTTAAAGATAAATTCTATTAATTAATTATTATTAATGATATTAAGGTTATTTAATAATTATATTAAATAAATTAGTTTAAAAATGATTTTATTATTATAAAAATCATTTTAAATGAAAATAAAGTGTTTAAAGATATTTTAAGTTATAAAATATAACTCTTAATATTTAAAGGATAATTTCATTAATAATTTAATATTAATAATTATTAATTTATTATTAATGATATTAAATTTATTTAATAATAAATAGTTTAAAAATAGTTTTATTAATTTAAAAATCATTTAAAAAGGATATAAATGAATTAAAAATATTTTAAGTTATAATTAATGAATTTTAATATTTTGTTAAATAATACATTAATGCTTTAATATTAATGGTAATTATTTAAAAATAATTTTAAATATTTTAAAAATCATTTAATGATAATATAAATACTTTAAAAATATTCTAAGTTATTATAAATAACTTTAATATTTTGGCAATGATTTCATTAATAGTTTAATATTAATTAAATATTAATGATAATTGAATTGTTTGATATTTAAATCATTTAATAATGATTCCGATGTTTGAAAATTCATGATAAATTATAATAAATGTTTAAAAATTATTATAAGTCATTTAAAAATAATATGACTGATAATTACAGATATTGAGCTACAGGATAAAGTCTTAGACTCGATAAATACCCGATTAAGCTATCGGTACACCGACATATTTCAGAAATTGATCTGGACTTAGATAATTTGATTTGATAAGTGTTTATTTGTGATTCAATGGTTGTTAAACATATGTGATAATGTAATTAGGTAATGTGCTGACTGCAATAAGCAGTGCTATACATTATAATATGTTATTCTAATCAGTAAAATGATCTTATTACTGATAGGTGTTATATAAAAGATATAACTAAGTTGCAAATTATAAGCAGCGTACTAGGCAAGTATCTTACCTTTGTATTTTCTTTATACAATGGACATGTGTAAGAATGTTTCTAAATTATATTAATACTGTATAGATTACTAACCCTATATTATATACGCTCATTGATTATCAATATGTTAGTATGTGGTAATTTCGATATATATATTTTGTTCGTTAATTTCTATAAATGGTTATACAAGTGTCCCCACTTAGATAATCATTATATTTAATCACATGTTGATACACCTTTGTCAATTACCTGTATATATATATATATATGTTGAATTATAGATTATTGTTGAACAAGATAAAACCTTTGATTTGGAACCCATACAAGTATGAACATCCCTACATGGCAAAAATTTTATGCGCCCAAGGCGGACTGAGTGAACGATACCCTCGTTCTTGCATGTATTGTTGATCAATATAGCGTACAACAGGCTGATTACCCCCGTGCCTGTAAGTTATGACGGTTTGTAGATGAATTTCTATTTAACCTTTTCAAAAATGAAAATAATGTTTATAGTATGTCACCTTAACCCTAGTTATAGTCATTACGTAGTTTCAAAAATTTGAAAGAGGGTTGTTGTGTTATTATTATCGGTACATATTACTTCACAACTATTGATCTGTTGTAGAAGGGTAGTATAAAGAAAATATTTAAATTCTTTTAGCTTATATATATATAATTGTTATTACTTGCTGGGCACTCAAATGCTCATCCTTGCTTAATTTAAATATTTTCAGCTAAGTGTGAAGAACCAGAAAGCTCATGCAGAAACAAAGGAAAAGAAAAGTTAACCAAATAAGATTTGTGGTATTCTATGTAATAGTTTGAGATTATTAAGACAAGTATGATATATATTATCTATCATGGGTTGTAATGAATGTTTAAAGGTTACGTACTTGGGATTAGACTCTAATGATATGTAAATTAAGTTAATCTTTATATTATTGTTATTATTATTAGTATTATTCTGCTCATAGAAATGGTATCGTGAAGCACCGAGTTTGGGTTTTAAGTACCTGGATTTGGGGGCTTTACAAAAATCGAGTTCAAAATATGAAATGTATCTGAGGGTCATAAGACCATGAACTATGTCCACGGTTACAAGTAATCTTTCAACTTTAACCTAAACAGTTATACTGTAGGGACTTCACGTACTTAGGGGGATCAGCCCTTCGTACCATGTATTGTGCACAAACATCTAAACGCATCGCGTATCCCTTATAATAGGGTTATTCTTCTCAGTTTTAGAATACAAGTCCGCACCAAAGAAAGTTTGGTTTGGATAAGCTTTCAAGGTAATTTAGGATTTCACAATCATCAACTAAGGGATTAGTTAAATCAACAAGACTTAACAACACTACGAGTGATCAATAATAGTTTAAGGTAAAATGTTAAGAATAATAGGCATGCGTAGAAATAATCAAAGTATAAGTATTGAATGAAACAATCAACCTTGCTTGAACAATATTAAGCTAAGGATATGATCTTGTTAAATAAGATATAGAACTATTGAACATGTATTAACTAATAGCAAGCTGAAAGTAAAACTTGCTCAATATGATAATAACTTGTGCAAAGTAATTGAAATAAGACAATTCGATATTAGAATTGGAAATTCAAGAAATTGCATTCACAATACATGAATGAAATCAAAGAAAACTTGTCTAACAATTAACAAGTTAGAATAAATCAATAACTATTGGAATTCAAAACTTGTCCGAATAGAGTTAAAGTTATAGCTTGCTTAAATATAATTTAGAAACAAAGCTTGCTCAATAAAAGTTTAGAGTACGGAACTTGCTCAATGTAAAGAGGTAAGGTTTAGAAACTTGCCTCGCCCGTAAGCTATAAATTTACAACTCACGTTCGCCTACATATAGTATTATAATCACAGTATACATTAGATATACTAGCATCCACTTTCAACATAGAACTCACTTCTAGCTAAACTTGTTATTTTAATACGGGTCTTACACTACCATATACATTTCAAAAATCTTAAGTGTTAACTTCACAACGCATATTTACTATTCACTATGTACACTAAGTCATAACATAACGCGTTCATAACTTACTAATCCTTTTTACAACTTTGAAATTATCAACGACATGACACATTACAGGTTTGACACATTAACACATCACTAAACATGGTTACATTAAGGCTTCAAAGTCTGCAGAAGTAGTAGAGTTCACTGTGTCTTACTGACTAATGACTCAGTCGATCCATAATTAACATAGAGTCGGGCGCGCCCGCGCCTAGAGGCAGCGCGCTCGCGCTTAGCACCAGTAATAGTCTTGTAGAACGCAAGTTTCGCCTCTGTTCTAAGCCAACTAACACGAATTTCACCCACAAAACAGTAAATTTAACATATGTAATTGGGACAGAACTAACACAAACATGATTCCTCACAAATTCAACCACTTAGAACAATTAAACAACAACTTTAAATAATTTAAATCCTTAAATTTCATGTTTTCATATAAAAACTCTATTTTTTACCTCCTTCACACGTATAATCACGAATTATCAGTTGTATATCAATAATTTCAAAAGATAAAATCACATAATTTGAAGGTTTATGCCGTAAAACTCATATATATACACATATATATATATATATATATATATATATATATATATATATATATATATATATAACAATAATGTTATGAATAATACCTTCAATTAGCTTGAACAATCTTTGCTAACCACTGATAATTTCTCAGAAACACATAAATCTCTCAATCTCTCTCTATTCTCTCTCAACTTTTCTCTGTATTTTCCTCATTCTTCCTTCTTAGGCTTAGCAACCAACTATCAGTATGCGTAAAATAAAACTGATAGCCAAAGCTATAATACGCATACTAATTGTATTAGTTACAAAATAAATGTATAGGTTATAAATATATTTTATTTATTATTTGATTTATTTTATTTGTTTTATTTATTATAATAAAATTCAAAAGTCATAAGACTTTGTTTGGCAAAAACTCTTTAAAATAAAGACTTAATATCTTTAAGTCTTGTTTGGTTAAACCCATTTAAAACTACTTTAATTTTATTTTAATAACTCATTTACACTATAGTTTATAATCCTATATTTTAATTTTATTTAATAATTTAACATACCATTTTAAATTATTAAATTAAAACAATAATATAATATCTCATTTTATCTCATATTATTTATTTGAATTTCCATATCCAGCATTAATCAAATAAACTAATTACACATACCACACATACTATATTTTAAATAAATTTTCCACTTAAATAATTATCATAAAATTATAATGGAAATTATAATTTTTACTTAATAAATCCACATACCATCTCAATTATTAAATTAAAATAATAATATAACATCTCATGTTATCTTACAACTCTCTAATAAACTTTATACACTATTTTCCAAGGTCGATTAACCTTAACTTGTACACAATTTATAAACTATCTAACATGTAACGTTATTATCATACTATACTATTACAATTTTAATTGCACACATAATTCCAAGCTGAACCTGGCTTTGTCATTTTCTGTATCTGACGTATTTGTCTTAATCTGCAATGTTAATCATGATATAGCAAGGGTGAGCAATAAGTTTTTCCAGCAAGTTTAAGTTCAATAAATTAAAGATATATCATGATAGAAAGAATTGAATAATAAACTGGTTAAAGTTCTACAATATAATTGTGAACTAGCATGAACAAATTTTACATAGCTGAACGAACATTGAACATGAACATACGTGTGTGTGTGTGTGTGTGTGTGTGTGTATATATATGGACCGAATGGTAATGAAGGTGATCAGCCTTTCATACCTGATAAATATATGCAGTATGCACATAATGTGATTTAATAATTCTTAGACATGGCAATCAGAAATGATTAACCACAAGTATAATTGAATAATACAACTCGAGGTCGAGTTAAAAAAAACTTGTTTGTTCCGTCGATTATTGTTACACAATTTTAATAAGCTTTGTCTGAAGACCTAATATTAATAATATTTATTTATAAGTTAGAATAATATCATCACAATATTTAAAATAACCTAAACACATTATCACATAAACCTATCAGTCTATAACACACTTAAAACCTAGTATCAACTTAAACAATTTCAGTCTGAGTTGAATTTGATACAACTCTGACATCCCGACGTCCTAGTCGAACAATACTCGAGCTTAATATTACTAAGGCTCGGTCTAAACTGGTTCACAAAATATCGTACATAGTTTATTAACAGTCAAAAATAATTTTCATAAGCTCATACTAATTTTTAGATAATTATTATCATTTATCATGATTTTCGATTATTAAACTCGTATTTAAAGGAATTAAATACCACATAATTCCTTTATCATTAATATTTATTTAATATAAAATATTAGTGAAATACATGTCATAATATTATAATATATTTAAAACATGTCAAAGTATTTTTAATACCTTAAAATCATATTTATATAATTTTTAAAAAGTTAAATCCATTATCCGATAATTGCTATTAATATTAAAATATTAATATTTTCATGACAAAATATCAAAAGTTATATTTTATAACTTAAAATATTTTTATAACACTTCAATAAATTTTTATATGATTTTTGAATTATTAATTCTATTTTTCACAATTTATTTAATGTAGTTATTAAATAAATTAATTATCATTAATATTAATTAATTAATGAAATCCATCATAAAATATTAAAAGTTATTAAAAATAACTTAAAATATTTTCTTATACCATTATATAATTTTTCATGATTTTTCATGTATTAAAAATTATTTTAAATACTTTATTTAATATTATAATTAAATAAATTAAATACCATTATTATTTAAAAATATTAAATATTTATAAAATATATTCAGAATAATTAAAAACTAATTTTTGGACTTTAAAATAATTTTTAGGAATTTATTTTGTATTTTTAATAATTTAAAACTATTTTTCTCCATTTATTAATTAAAATAATAAATTTCTGAATTTAAGTGTCGCTAAAGGTGCATTAGGCGACAAAACCGTGGCTAAATGTGTTCTTGGGATGTTCTTCATCAAACCTAGAAACTCATAGCCAGTTTGCAGGGTGGTAGGTTTGACCGGTTCTAATTCATTGATCTTGATACTATCTGGGCTTGCACATGCGTTAATCTTGTAGTATAAGTGTAACACCACAATTTCAACTCAAGATCATAGCTAAACAACATAATAACTGAGAGATCTAAGCCACATAAAAGCTTGTCAGAGCTGTTCTTCATTTCTAGGTTACCCAGAAATGAAGAACAGTTCGAGGGTCTACTTTCTGGGCCTTTAATCAACGCGTTACAGGCTTAATAAGTGTGATTTAAGGGTTCAGTCTTGTAGTCTTTGTAAGACACTAACTTTTATGAATAAAGAATAATTTTCTCGAAATATATTTTTGAATATTATTGTGTGGATTTGATATAATGTTATAGTTGTGGGTAATATTTACAAATTTTGCAAAGTAAGCAAGTGGTTATATAATATTCGATTGGTCGGGAAATATTCGTTTTAACAGGGATTATTCGTACGATGGCACAATCATTGGTGGACCCTACAACGGAAGTAATGTCGTAGTTAAAAATGACAGAATTATCTTTTTATAAAAATAATGGCGGAGGTGTTACCGTTAAAACTGTTGAACTACCCGGTAGTAAAAGTACAGTAATACACGTGGTCACATAGTAGCACACAGTATTGATTATTGATGCTTACGTGAGAAGTCACTCAGGTATACTCAATTATTTCTACAGTAATTGCTGCATCATATCTCTCATATTATTGATTCAATTATTGTCGCAGTATCATCTGCATAATATGATATATTATTAAATCAATAATTGAGACGGCAAAGTTATTCATATTATTATTTGCAATATGGACAATGTCTAGAAGTTCTGTCAAGGAGAGGTTTGGTCACCTAATTGCACGCCAATAAGGAGAAATCCTTATCGGAAAGTCCCCTCTTCCTTGGGAACGACCTGGTTGTTAAATATTGTGAATTATAATATTAATGATGAATAAGTTCGTGTCGATTAAAGATGAAATTGATAGTTCCATTGTGTGGGAATTCACGGGTTACTATTCACGGGTTACAATTCACGGGTTACTATTCTCCCGGTTACTATTCACTCTAGTATTGTTCACTTGGATATTTGGGACACTTTTCGTCTCGGGATACTATTCACGGGGTACTATTCCTAAAGTACTATTCACCCGTTAAGACCAATAGCTACTTTCAGTTCTTCTATAAATAGAAGCTCATTCCTTCATTATTTCTTACGAATTTACTGAAACTTTAGAGAGAGAAACTATAGAGAGAAAGAAGAAAAGTATTATGCTACTTCACTACTCCAGTATTTAGTTTTTCTAAGGTAAGGGGTATTATTTCTTTCGTATTCATGAAGAGAGCTATTGTTATTCCATTCTTTATTATTATGTTGGAATAACCTGTTTATGCGAAGTACTACATACGTGGTGAAATTCTTCTGTTACTCCATTCTTTATTATTCTGTTGGAATAACCTGTCTGTGCGGTCTATCGCATGCCTGGTGAATTCTATTTATATTCCATTCCTTATTATTCTTTTGGAATATCATGTCAGTGCGGATTACGCATGACCTAGTTCCATTCTTTATTATTCTGTTGGAATATCCTGTCTATGCAGATTACACGTGTCCTGGTTCCATTCTTTATTATTCTGTTGGAATAAAACCTATCTGTGCGGTCTATCACATGCATGGTGAATTCTTCTGTTATTCCATTCTTTATTAGTATGTTGGAATAGCCTGTCTATGTGGATTACCACATGCATAGTGAATGATCCTTCGTATGCATTCCTTATTAAATTGTGGAAATGATCTGTCTACGTGGATTACCGCATGGCGGGCAAAAATCCATTTACATTCATATATTCTATTATACTCAGTTGGTTAAAGCTTTGGCTTCTATACTCCATGAAATTAGTGGAATATCCTTGATATTTGCGCTTCATCCAGTATCTTTTCATGAAAATATTCTTCTGAGCATTCTTGAATTTTACTCTACAAAGTAGTATCATGTTGACAATTTGGACGTTATTGGTTCCTGGATAAATTAATTTATAAATCTTTAAAATTTATTCTTGAACTTGTTTTATTTAATTATTATGTCATTGTCATCATCCTCATGCTTATATTGCGATGAAAGTCATCTTTGGCTTACTTGCATAGATGGACTTGGTATGATTATGACTAGGGATTATTCGGTATAATCATGACTGTAATGTGACGAATGATGTGGTAAAAGTCCTCATTAGCTTGTAGTTCTTTGGTGGACAGTTGTTGGTATGATTATGACAAGGGATTATTCGATATAGTCATGACCATTGATGATTACATGAATATCCTTGGCCGTGGAGCAGGGATGATTCGATTTTATTTATTAAGCTGAGTCTCAGCGATAAACTTGATGAAAAACTTTTTAAATCATAGAAGATAGTAGATTTTATACTTTACTTGACTCTTCTAATGGATTGCTTATTCCGCTTCAGTTTTTGATCTAAAACTTGTTGTCTATTATATTCTATCAGTTGTTATACTGTTGAAGGATAATGATAACTTATTCTGCATTATCACCCTTTTGCTTTCATTGTTCTCTTCAGGAAATGAGAACATAGCTGGGACTAGTCGGAGAACAGAATGATGGTCCTAGATGGTGCATTAGTAGTCCTCACAATTCTGTAAAATAGTGTGATAATAAATGTAATGAGGACTCCATTGAGTGTGGATATTGTCTAGATGACAATATTTGTATTAAAACTCACAGCCTATGTTTTGTCGTATTTTACACGACTGTTGTATAATTAGTTTGTATTTGTATTCAGTACTTTGTATCTGGCGACCCAAGATGGGTGATGTATATCTATTTTGGGGGCGTCACAGTTGGTATCAAAGCTTAGGGATATGATCCCGGCTTGAGATGTGAGACAAGAACTAGGAGGGGAGAGACGGCAAATTCTTTCGCTTGTATGACCTACCTAAGTTTATTTGGTAATTAATTGGTCGGTCAGAGTATAGGGATAATATGTGATATGTTAATTAACCCTTGTTTTGTGGCAATATTGGAAAATGACATCCGAAAATGTTGAGATAAGCAATGAAGCACATGAGATCGTGGAGTCACCACGCATTAATGTGCAACAGGAAGACAATAATCCTCAGGTAAACAATAACACCGATGAAATGGTGAACGATGGGATGTTTAGAGGCTTTATGAAATTCATGCAACATCAGGCGAGAGCCTCTCCTGTCCTAAATACAGGTGGAAACACTGACAACTCTCGGATGGTCACCACTAAGCAGTTCAAGGAGCTGGGACCACCAGAGTTTTTTGGAGAGCCAAAACCACTTAAGGCGGAGACGTGGATAAAGCAGATCAACAAGATATTTGATGTCTTGGGATGCTCCGATGAGCAAAAGGTTCCCTTTGTCACCTTCATGTTGCGAGCAGAGGCAGATTACTGGTGGGAATCCGTAAAGCGTACTCAACCTGCCGCACTGAAGATGTCTTGGGAGAAGTTCCAAGAACTGTTCAACGACAAGTACTTTTTTGAAAGTATTCGTCACATGAAGGAGGTAGAGTTCATCAAGCTTGAGCAAAACAATATGACCATGGCGCAGTATGAAGCTAAGTTTGTCGAGTTATCTCGGTTTGCGTCCCACTTGGTTGATAATAAGGAGGGAATGACACAGATGTTTCTAAGAGGTTTGAAACTCGAGATACGTCAATACCTAATTTCTCATAAACTGTGTTTGTATTCAGATGTTTTGAATAGGGCTCAATTATTGGAGTGCGATAATGAGTCAACCCAACCAAGAGAGAGCAGTCGACGGTAATCATGGCCATGACAACCAGTGGTAGCAGTCATCGAAGCGGTGACAACAAGCGTGGAGGGAATCAACATGCTAGAAATGGTAATCACTTCGACGGTAATCATGGCCATGACAATAAGAGTGGACATTTCAAGAAGAGGAGATTTAATAATGATGGAAAGGCGTCAGCACCAGCACCTGTTGTTAAGGAAGGAGAATGACCGCCGGTCGTATGTTATAAATGCGGAGGGGAGGGACATATCAGTCCAAATTGTGTGATACAGTCCAAAGCATATTACAATTATGGAATAGAAGGTCACCTAGCCCAATTTTGACGTTTACCGAAGACAAGTCCAGCTGGGATGGAGGCACCAAAGGCCGTCCCAAAAAAGTCAAAGCCGGTAGTGCAAGGGAGAATATTTTTCGTGACCTCCCAAAAAGCAAGTAACCCGAACGAGGTCAACATGGGTAAGCTTATCATAAACTCTAGTGAAGTATATACCTTATTTGATATCGGCTCTACCCATTCTTTTATTTCTCCTACTTGCGCTCAACGTTTAAATTTGACTCCTGAGAAATTAGACTTTGACTTATCGGTTGAAACTCTGTTGGGAGAAACCTTCATTACATCCACAGTTTATAAGTCTTGTTTGATTCAAATCGGTAACCGCACATTACCTATCGATCTTATTTCTTTGAAAATACTTGCATTTGATGTGATTCTAGGGATTGATTGGTTAACTACTCATCATGCAAAAATTGGTTGTTTTTGTAAGGATGTTAGCTTTCATATTCCTAACCAACCTATTATGCGAATTAAACCAACCAAACAATTAAAATCAATCACTGTCATCTCAAGCCATAAAGCTATTCGTTTATTGAAAAACGGATGTCAAGCTTTCTTAGCTCATGTCATGGATCTAAACAAAATACGTCAATTTTGAATGATATTTCTATTGTTAATAAATTTCCTGACGTATTCCCTGAAGAACTTCCTGGCCTACCCCCAGAGCGTGAAATTGAATTTTGTATCGACCTTGAACTCGGTACAAAATCCATTTCCAAAGCCCCATATCGAATGGATCCTATTAAACTTCAGGAGTTAAAGACCCAACTGCAGGATTTGTTAGACATTGGTTTCATTCGCCCTAGTACGTTTCCTTGGGGTGCTCCTGTTCTATTCGTGAAGAAGAGAGATGGGAGTATGCGACTTTGTATTTATTATCGGGAGTTAAACCATGTCACTATCAAAATTAGATATCCATTGCCTCACATTGATGACCTGTTTAACCAGTTGCAAGGCGCTAAATTATTTTCAAAGATTGATCTTCGTTCCGGATATCACCAATTAAAGATTAGAACCGATGACATTCCAAAGACGGTTTTCAGAACTCGGTACGGGCATTATGAATTCCTAGTCATGTTTTTTGGATTGACTAATGCTCCTGCTGCCTTCATGGATATGACGAACCGAGTATTCAAGGAATATTTGGATCACTTTATAGTCGTCTTTATTGATGACATCCTCATATATTCCAAAAGCTGGGAAGATCATGAGCAACACTTAAGGTTGAAACTCCAAAAGCTTCGTGAAAATAAGTTATATGCCAAGTTGAAGAAATGTGAGTTCTGGCTTGAGGAAGTTGCATTCCTTGGGCATGTGATATCAAATCATGGAATATCTGTTGACCCAGCAAAGATTGAAGCAATTCAAAGCTGGGAGCAACCAAAGTCAGTGACCGAAGTACGTAGCTTTCTCGACTTAGCTGGTTATTATCGGAGATTCGTGAAAGGATTTTCTCGAATCGCTACCCCATTAACTCAACTGACTTGAAAAGATACAAAGTTCAGTTGGAGCGAGGAATGTGAGAAGAGTTTTCAAGAACTCAAGGGAAGACTCATTTCAGCACCTGTTTTGACAATACCATCTGGCTCGGAGGGATTTGTCATCTACAGTGATGCTTCAGGAAAAGGGTTAGGATGTGTTCTCATGCAACATGGAAAAGTCATAGCCTATGCCATGCGACAACTCAACGAATATGAGAGGAATTATCCTACTCATGATCTAGAGGTGGCAGCAGTCGTTTTTGCGCTTAAGATTTAGAGGCATTACCTGTATGGAGAGAAAGTGGAGATCTATACGGATCATAAAAGCCTCAAATATTTCTTCACTCAAAAGGAACTCAACATGCGGCATCGACGATGGCTTGAACTATTGAAAGATTATAATCATACTATACAATACCATCCTGGAAAAGCGAGCGTGGTAGCTAACGCATTGAGTTGAAGGTCATATGCGGGTACGAGTGAGATATTGTCAATGCAAAGACCCATTTTGTATGACTTACAAAAGATGGAGATAGAGTTAAAGACTCTAGGGACCTATGTGATAATGGCGAATATATGAGTAGAACCGACTTTAATCGATAAAGTTAAAGCTACTTAAGCTACAGACCTGGAGCTGATGTATATGAGAAAGAAAGTACAAGAAAGTGCTATTCCGGAAGCAAGAATCGATGAAGAAGGAATACTTCGAGTTAACTCCAGACTTTGTATTCCTAATGATTCTGACTTGAAGTATAAAATTATGATGGAGGCGCACAACACACCGTTTGCGATCCATCCTGGGAGTACCAAAATGTATCGTGATCTTCGACATATATTTTGGTGGAGCAATATGAACAGAGAGATAGCCAGATTTATCTCATGGTGTTTAACTTGTCAACGAGTCAAGGCGGAGCATCAAGTGCCAAAAGGTCCGTTGCAACCACTTAAAATTCCAGAATAGAAGTGGGAGCACATTACCATGGATTTCGTTACTGGTCTTCCCAAGGTTTCTCAAGGCATAGATACGATTTGGGTCATTGTTGATAGATTGACCAAGTCTGCTCATTTCTTACCGATACGAGAAACTTATACACTTGAATGTCTTGCTAGTATGTACAAAAAAGAGATTGTAAGATTGCATGGTATACCAGCCTCCATAGTTTCTGATCGAGACCCAAGATTCACTTCAAGATTTTGGGTTAGTTTACAAAAAGCTATGGGCACAAATTTATGATTTAGTTCAGTATATCATCCTCAAACGGACGGGCAGTCAGAAAGACTATTCAAACTCTTGAAGATTTATTAAGACTATGTGTCCTTGACTTCAAGAGAAGTTGGGACAACTTCTTACCATTGGTAGAGTTTTCCTACAACAATAGTTATCAAGCAAGTGTTGGCATGGCTCCATTTGAGGCGTTGTATGGAAGAAAGTGTCATTCTCCAGTATGTTGGGATGAGGTGGGAGAAGCAACGTTGTTGGGACCGGAGTTGGTACGTATGACTACGGAAAAGATTCAAACGATCCGACAACGTATAAAAACCCACAAGATCGACAAAAGAGTTGTGATGATCTTCATCGAAAGGACGTGGAATTCAATATTGGAGATCATGTGTTGTTACATATTGCTCCATGGAAAGGAGTTACGAGATTTGGAAACAGAGGAAAGCTCAATCCTCGATTTATTGGCCCGTTTTTAATCCTCGAGCGAGTAGGAACTGTGGCCTATAGACTCGCCTTACCGCCAAGTATGTCTCGTGTTCATAACATTTTTCACATATCTATGTTACGTAAATATGTGAAAGATCTGAACTACATTATTGAGTTAGAACCAGACGAGATAGAGGAAGATTTAACGTATGAAGAGTTACCTGTTAAAATCTTGGATAAGAAGGATCATGTTCTACGCTCCAAGGTTATACCTCAAGTCAAAGTTTTGTGGAGAAACCACGATGTGGAGGAAATGACTTGGGAGTTAGAATCTGAGATGAAGTCAAGGTATCCTCACCTCTTCGACATACTAGGTATATACCCTAATTTCGAGGATGAAATTTCATAAGAAGAGGAGGTTGTAAGACCCCAACTTTTATGAATAAAGAATAATTTTCTCGAAATATATTTTTTAATATTATGGTGTGGATTTGATATAATGTTATAGTTGTGGGTAATATTTATAAATTTTGCAAAGTAAGCAAGTAGTTATATAATATTCGATTGGTCGGGGAATATTCGTATGACGACACAATCATTGGTGGACCCCACAACGGAAGTATTATCGTAGTTAGAAAACGACAGAATTATCTTTTACAAAAATAACGGCGGAGGTGTTGCCGTAAAAACTGTTGAACTACCCGGTAGTAAAAGTATAGTAATACGCGTGATCGCATAGTAGCACATGGTATTGATTATTGATGCTTACGTGAGAAGCCACTCAGTTATACTCAATTATTGCTACAGTAATTGATGCATCATATCTCTTATATTATTGATTCAATTATTGTCACAGTATCATCTGCATAATATGATATATTATTAAATCAATAATTGAGACGGTAAAGTTTTTTATATTATTATTTGTAATATTGATAATGTCTAGAAGTTCTATCAAGGAGAGGTTTGGTCACCTAATTACACGCCAATAAGGAGAAATCTTTATCGGAAAGCCCCCTCTTTCTTGGGAACGACCTGGTTGTTAAATATTGTGAATTATAATATTAATGATGAATAAGTTGTGTTGATTAAAGATGAAATTGATAGTTCCATTGTGTGAAAATTATTAGTGTTAGTAGAAATCGATATTTATTTCGATAATAATTGATGTCTGGAGGTTATATTGATCAATCGGGTATTCGGGGCACTTTTCGTGTCGGAGTACTATTCACGAGTTACTATTCACCCAGTTACTATTCACTCTGGTATTGTTCACTTGGATATTATGGACACTTTTCGTGTCGGGATACTATTCACGGGGTACTATTCCTAAAGTACTATTCACGGGGCACGATTCACCTAAAATATATATTTCTTTTCGGTCCAAATCATTTTTGAGTACAATATTATTCCATGAGAAGATGTGATAATTTTTCAGACAGTTGGTTGAAATTATAATAGTAAATCAATATGGATCGTTGGTTTAAAGTTTTAATATTAACTTGTCCCTTCGGGTTTCTAAGAGTTACTTGTCTCTTCGGTGTTCCAAGAGTTAATTGCCCCTTCGCAAATAGTAGTTGTCTCTTCAATATTACCAAGAGTCATTTTGACCCTTCATTAAGACCAAGAGCTACTTTCAGTTCTTCTATAAATAGAAGCTCATTCCTTCATTATTTCTTACGAATTCACTGAAACTCTAGAGAGAGAAACTATAAATAGAAAGAAGAAAAGTATTCTGCTACTTCACTACTCCAGTATTCAGTTTTTCTAAGGTAAGGAGTATTATTTCTTTCGTATTCATGAAGAGAGCTATTGTTATTCCATTCTTTATTATTATGTTGGAATAAACTGTTTATGCGAAGTACTACATACATAGTGAAATTCTTCTGTTATTCTATTCTTTATTATTCTGTTGGAATAATCTGTCTGTACGGTCTATTGCATGCCTGGTGAATTTTGTTTATATTCCATTCCTTATTATTCTTTTGGAATATCCTGTCAGTGCGGATTACGCATGACCTGGTTCCATTCTTTATTATTCTGTTGGAATATCATGTCTGTGCAGATTACACATGACCTGGTTCCATTCTATATTATTCTGTTGGAATAACCTGTCTGTTAAGTCTATCGCATGCATGGTGAATTCTTCTGTTATTCCATTCTTTATTATTCTGTTGGAATAACCTGTCTAAGTGGATTACCACATGCATGGTGAATGATCCTTCATATGCATTCCTTATTAAATTTTGGAAATGATCTGTCTATGTGGATTACCGCATGGCGGGCAAAAATCCATTTACATTCATATATTCTATTATACTCAGTTGGTTAAAGCTTTGGCTTCTATACTCCATGAAATTAGTGGAATATCCTTGATATTTGCGCTTCATCCAGTATCTTTTCATGGAAATATTCTTTTGAGCATTCTTAAATTTTACTCTACAAACCGGTATCATGTTGACAATTTGGACGTTATTGGTTCCTGGATAAATTAATTTATAAATTTTTAAAATTTATTCTTGAACTTGTTTTATTGAATTATTATGTCATTGTCATCATCCTCATGCTTATATTGTGATGAAAGTCATCTTTGGCTTACGTGCATAGATGGACTTGGTATGATTATGAGTAGGGATTATTCGGTATAATCATGACCGTAATCTGACGAATAATGTGGTGAAAGTCCTCATTGGCGTGTAGTTCATTGGTGGACAGTTGTTGGTATAATTATGACAAGGGATTATTCGGTATAGTCATGACCATTAATGATTACATGAATATCCTTGGCCGTAGAGCAGGGATAATTTGATTTTATTTATTAAGATGAGTCTCAGGGATAAAGTTGATGAAAAACTTTTTAAATCATAGAAGATAGTTGATTTTATACTTTACTTGACTCTTCTAATGGATTGCTTATTCCGCTGCAGTTTTTGATCTAAAACTTGTTGTCTATTATATTCTATCAGTTGTTATACTATTGAAGGCTAATGATAACTTATTCAGCATTATCTTAGTCATAATATTTCTTACTGGGCTAGTTGAGCTCACCATTTTTCTTTCATTGTTCTCATCAGGAAATGAGAACGTAGCTGAGACTAGTCGGAGAACAGAGTGATGGTCCTATATGGTGCATTAGTAGTCCTCACTATTCTGTGAAATAGTGTGATAATAAATGTAATGAGGACTCTATTGAGTGTGGATATTGTCTAGATGACAATATTTGTATTAAAACTCACAGCCTATGTTTTGCCGTATTTTACACGACTGTTGTATAATTAATTTGTATTTGTATTCAGTACCTTGTATCTGGCGACCCAAGATGGGTGGTGTATACCTATTTTGGGGGCGTCACAGTCTTGATGTCAAGGAATAATAACATGTACTTATTTCATTCCAACAATATCACGAAGTCAAGATCTGAGCCAGTCAAAGTGCAGGCCAAAAACTGTTCTTGGTGAATTCTGGATTTTCCAGAAATTCATCCAAACAGTTGGTCAACGCTAGTTTGACCACTGATTACTTTTGTGACGACCCAAAATTCGGATCGTCCAGAATTTAAGTTTAAAGAATTAGTTATTAATAAAACTAATTTTTATTAATAATATTATGTGCTATATGTTTATTAATCGTTCTATAACCTAGGATGATTATAAGTTGGGAGTATTCTGGCTACGAGCTAGATTGAACGAATAAGAATTTTCAAGGCTAAAATAGATTTTTTTCGGGAACAAAAATATTTTCGAGGAAAAAGATGAAATAAGTACTATTCATCAGTTTCTACTCGGAGATTTATTTTGAAAGTCTGAGAATTTAATGATTATGTATAATTTTGAGGTGTGATGGAATATTCAATAATATTTCAGTTATGGCAAAAACAAAGTTTTCGCCTGCGGACTTAAAACCTAAGGGTTAGGAAAAGTAAGTTTCGATAATTTAATGATCTCGTATAATAATTAGGGCTATTATGCGTGAGAAATACGAGTGTAATACTTGTTATTATACGAGTATAGTATGAAGATTATTACGACGTATAATACGAATATCGTACGAACTATATACGAAGAGAATACGAGAATGAGCTACGTAGAATACTATTTAGTCTTAAAGGCTAAGTAGGGGATAAGTTAAGTAATAGCTAAGTAAACTTAAATGACTAAACTACCCCTAACTTTGGTTTTCTATAAATAGGAAGCTCATTTCATTGTTTTGGGATTTTGAAAATCCTAAGACACTTGAGAGAGAGAGAGAGAGAGAGAGAGAGTTCGGATGGGAGGAGGAGAAGGAGGAAAGGCTAGCCCGTGTACAAACTTTGTCCGACGGGAGAAGATTAAAGAAGAACGGTAATCCGAAACCTAGTCTCTTTTAAAATTTCTTTAAGTTCTATGTTTAAAAAAATAACTTAATGAGAATAAGGAGTAAAAGATGTTAGTAATGATTTCATATGGTTGAAATCATAAGAAAAAAAGAAATAAGAATTAGAAGTTTAGTTTATAAATTTCTTAAGGAAGTATAAGATTCGTGAGGATTTTGAGTGATCCGAATGAATATTATGAATAAGTAGGTGAAATAAGTAAGGAATGATGATCTATAACATCAAATTCTAATAAAAAGTGAAATCGTAATCCAAAATATCGATTAAAATGAATAACGAACGAAGAACACGCGAAGAACACGAAGAACGTTATCGATGGACAAATTTAAAACCATAGTAGGATAATTGTTGTTGATGGACAAGTTTAAAACCATAGCGTATAAGTTAGATGCTTATTTCTTGGTTAGGAACGGTAGAAACGTTCGTAAAGAACAGATTAAAACGTAGCTGTAACGAAGTTATGACGAAATTTTCGTAAAATATGAATGAGAATTAGAAAGTTAGCAAATGAACCCGAACGTGTAAGGTTTCATAAGAAAATAACAGAACATAGAAAATGTGAGTCATGGACTCAAGAACGAATAAGTTCCGAGTTCGGATGACCGAATTACGGACGAACGAGCGAAGAACACTAAAAGCGTAAAAATGAACGAAGGGTGAAGATCAAGCCAATTGAATGGCACGTTAACAAATTTAGAATGAAGTTCTGTCCAAGGGGTATTGATGTACGTAAGATAAGGAAGAGAATGGCTTTGGAACGACCTCATTCTGAGTTATATCGAAGAAGTTATGAGATCGGGAAGTAAGCGTCTCAAATTGGATTTAACACTTAGAGAAATTTTCTAGGGTTAAGGCTAGGCGCCGGGGCGCCAGCCATGCCTTGTTATGTTACGCTGCAGCGCCAGACCGGGAAGTCAGGTACTGCCAACTCATGCCGCGACGTGAGAGTTAAAGGAGAGAGTGGCGCCGTAGCGCCAGTGTAGAGAAAAAGCCAGAGATGAGCTTTTAACTGCTCAGCTCTTGGGGGAAACGTAAGGGACGATAAAGAACATAATGTCCAATTAATGTAACACTTAATCAAGTGAATTAAACCTATAGTAAAGTTTGAATGGAAATATTAAATAATATTAAAAGACAAAGAATATAAACGCAGGTTAAGTAACCGATGTCCGGGGACCGTAGTCGCGATGAACGAGCGTACGGGATTGCTATGGTTGTGATTCCTTATACGTTGAGCGACGAGGGTAATGAATAACATTTCGATGTTATGTTATGATAGTGACAGATAACTGTAAAGCGTATAGACGCTGTAAATGCAACGTTGTTGCGATGGACGATCGGTCTTAGCATACAACGATCGGTATGGCTTCAACACTAAGAACGAGTAATGAACATGGGGTTCATGGAAGGGATAACGACAGTATTAAATAAGATATGAATTATCAAGAAAGCCGTAATGAACGATAATAAGATTATTGAAAGCCGAATGTGAATGGGATAAGGATTAGATCCTGAGGTATGGAATTTAGTTGCCAGAAAGTCGTAAAGAATAAGAAATTAATTTAACGAACATTAAGTTTAATGGTTTAGATAAGTTCAGATAAGTTTAGGTTGTGGTACAATCGTAACCTTTGATGGTTAACGTATGGGAGCTGGGCTAAACAATTCCTTCAGAGAGCAAAGGTATATACAAAACTGGCAACCGATCTAACTCACTATGATGGCAGTGTAGATGAGACGGGAACTTGTTTGTTGGTTGTTTGTGAAAAACCACTCAGAGTACCATATGAACTACTAGCAGAGACGCGATGTGTGCTGAGTCCTGGAGAAGTTATAAGAAGAAGATAAGAATTTAAATCATCCAAGATGATGAACGTATGAGTAAGACATCTCCGTATGTCATGAAGCCGTAAACTGGTAAAAGAAGTTAGCCGCGTAAACGTATATTGCAAGAACGCGAACCCTAAGAAGTAAAATTAAGTAAACCAATGCGTAAGTTCAATATATAACTAACTGGTGTTTATGTTTTCTCCTTACGTGTTATATAGGAATTGGATTGAGCAGTTCAGCTTAAGCTGTAGCTGTGCGTAAGGCAAGTTTCTTAACTTCATTCATATTATATGAATGCTAGTTTCTTAAACTTCTCAGATGTTGAACTTGAGAAGATCTGTCTATGTGCGAATGTGTGATATTTGTACAAGGTGGTAGAACGTATGAGGCCTTGAGCCACAATGTGAACACTTCGGTGTTTCTATGATATGAACTGTTCTGTGATTGAGTTGTTCAATACGAGTATGTTCTATTTATACATGAACCATTATTGTTAAGTCTGTGCTAATGATTCTAGCTAGACAGGATATGTATGAAAAAGGTAGAGGAATGAAAGTATTTCAAAATGAAAGTGATTGATATTTTAAGATGATAGGAATTGAGACTATTCCTATTATTCAAGCTGCTTCATAACCTTTGTTCAGTTATCGAAGTTCTGAAGAAATGTTTAAACTCTTGAAGTTGTTTGTTCAACAGTTATAACTTGTTGGGCAATTGAATGCTCACACTTGCTTTTAAATGAAAAATATTTTCAACGAACGAGGTTAGAAGAACTTAAGGATCCCGTAAAGATCAAGCTGACGGTTTCCAGATGAAGTGCCATTCAGAATGTGAATGAGCGAAAAGATCAAGTGAAGACTTGTAATATAGAAAGATGAAATTGAATTATAGACTAGCTTAATGAACTATTATGTATCCTTGGTGGCGGATAAAAGTCACTCTTGTAAGATGAAATGAATAATGTATTATCATTATTTGTAATGAAAGAGGTTATAAGGTTTTCAGAACATGAGATTTGAGATTGTATGCTGTTATATTTCAGTATATAATGATGAATGTTTGGTAAGAAGTGGGACCGTGACGTACATAATCTGGGTGTGAAGATAGATCGTATTTCGGGGCGTTACAGAGTTGTATCAGAGCTGATAGGTTTTAAATCTTAGGTATAAGTAACTAACACTATAATCGTAGAGAGAAGGATAAGAAGATCACCACGTGATCATAGTGAATCGTAGTAACAGATGAGCTGTTAAACGATGAATGATTTATAGCAAATGCTATACATGAATAGTACTACGAAGTAGTACATGAAGAAGAACTCAAATTGAGTTGTAAAGATTAGCATACGAATTAAAGATAATTCGTATTAAGTATAGAGAAAGTAAGAAGTTTTAGTTTTTCAATTGAGCACTCATATCAGCACCTGAGTTGTATGATTCATTGTATGGGCGGGGAATTTATGTGTGGTTTTAGAACCACTTAGCTTCTTATGCGATATAGTTGTTAAGTTGAAAAATTCTTTGTATGGGGCGGAGAATTGTCCTTGGTATAACAACCGCTTAGCTTCCTATAACGGTCAGTAGCTGAGTTGACCAATTTTTTGTACGGGCAGGGAATTGTGTTTGGTTCTACAATCACTTAGCTTCTGGTAGTGATAATCATTGGAATAATATGTCGCGCTATCAAGATGTATATGACGAGAAGGTGAATCTTTTCTTATGTATATACTTGATAGGTAGAGAATGATAAGATAGGTCCGAGTTCCTGTAACTCAAACTTATGGTAAGTTCGAAACTCATAATAACATGGTATGTTTTCAAACATCTCAGCGAATGGACGCCTATGGTCTGTCTGGATAGTTCTTAAACTCATATTATTGTGGAAAGTTCCTGAACTCATAATGTGTGGTAAGTTGATGGACTGTATTAAGATATAGGAATGTTTAGACTGAAAATGAGTTATTTTCAGTAGACTTAGCATTAAAGGTGTTAGAGAAGATTTAAGTATTGTCACAGTAAGACAATGAAGGAAGATGGAGAATAGGATTTTCCAAGTCATCTAGCTATGCTAGATTTCGAACTTTATTGAACTCGTGTTGATATGTACATTTTTTTAAAAGGAAAGAATAGGTTCAACTTTTGGAACCAATGAATTTTAAAAGAGCTATTCTTGGTATGTCTATACTAATTGCTTCGGCTAGACAGAAATTGATTTGAAATATAAAAATGAATTTTATATCATCCATGCATTTGATGCAAGGATGGTAAAAGGATGGAGTTATTAATGCAATTGAACCTGTTGTTGGATGTGATCTTAGGGTCAACGACCCGCCATTATATGATGTATAATGATGAAGTCACAAATTGACGAAGTCCTCAACGTACTGTAAAAAGTACGGTATCATGAAGTCATAAAACGTTTTGATGTATAGCGAAAAGAATTTAAAGAAATAGTCAATGTCAATTGAGTTGACTAGATGAATATTTTACGTTGATATCCAATTTATTGGCACGGTCTAAGCTACTTAATTCGGCTAGACAAATGTTATGTCATGTTATAAGAAAATCGAGCTTTCTTTGAGAACTTGTGCCAAACCAAATTTTTTTGGTGCGGAATCTAATGATTAAGTCTTAGGAGAACATGGAAGAGGTAGTTTACTTTCTTGGTGATTGTAAACTGACCGTTAAAGAATGGCTTACGGCGAAATGTTGTTTAACCTCGTAAGAGTTCATGGTCGATTTGACCCCTCAGCAAAAGTATGAAATGTTTTCAAAGAAAATTTTATATTCCTCGTTATTCCTTCTACTTCATGATTCTTGATAAGTTATGGACGTTAGGCATGATGGAAAGATAAGAACTTAGTTGAAGGGAAGTTGAGAAAAAGGTAGGCTAAAATTTCGAAGACGAAATTATGTGAAGAAGGGGAGAATGTGATGACCCGGGTAAGGGTGTGGTTTTAAGAAATTGCGAGGACAAAATTTTTATAAGGAGGGAAGAATGTGACCACCCAAAAATTCGGATCGTCCAGAATTTAGGTTTAAAGAATTAGTTATTAATAAAACTAATTTTTATTAATAATATTATGTGCTATGTGTTTATTAATCGTTCTATAACCTAGGATGATTATAAGTTGTGAGTATTCTGGCTACGAGCTAGATTGAACGAATAAGAATTTTCAAGACGAAAATAGAATTATTTTGGGAACAAAAATATTTTCGTGGAAAAAGACGAAATAGGCACTTTCATTAGTTTCTGCTCGGAGATTTATTTTGAAATTCCGAGAATTTAATGATTACGTATAATTTTGAGACGTGATGGAATATTCAATAATATTTCAGTTATGACAAAAACGAAGTTTTCGCCTGCGGACTTAAAACCTAAGTGTGACGCCCCCAAAACAGGTATACATCACCCATCTTGAGTCGCCAGATACATGCTACATAAATTCAAATACAACTTAATTATACAACAGTCGTGTAAAATACGACAAAACATAGCTGAGAATTTAAACAAGAATATTGTCACCTAGATAATATCCACACTCAATGGTGTCCTCATTATAATTATTATCACATTATTCCGTAGAATAGTGAGGACTACTAAAGCCATTTATCCTAGACCATCACTCCATTCCCCGACTCGTCCTATCTATATTCTCATTTCCTGAAGAGAACAATGAAAGAAAGGGTGAGCTCAACTAGCCCAGTAAGAAATATTATGACTAAGACAATGCATAATAAATTATCCTTAGCCTTCAACAGTATAACAACTGATAGAATACAATAGACAACAAGTTTTAGATCAACAACTGTAGCAAAAATAAGCAATCCATTAGAAGAGGCAAGTAGAGCATAAAATCTACTATCTTCTATGATTTAAAAAGTTTTTCATCAACTTTATCGCTGAGACTCAACTTAATAAATAAAATCAAATCATCCCTGCACCACGGCCAAGGATATTCATGTAATCATCAATGGTCATGATTATACCGAATAATCCCTGGTCATAATCATACAACAACTATTCATCAATGAACTACAGGCCAATGAGGACTTTCACCACATCATTCGTCACATTACGGTTATGATTATACCGAATAATCCCTGGTCATAATCATACCAAGTCCATCTCTACACGTAAGCCAAAGATGACTTTCATCACAATATAAGCATGAGGATGATGACAATGACTTAATAATTCAATAAAACAAGTTCAAGGATAAATTTTAAAGATTTATAATTTAATTTATCCAGAAATCAATAGCGTCCAAATTGTCAACATGATACTGCTTTGTAGAGTAAAATTCAAGAATAATATTCATGTACCAAAAATATTTTGGACAGAAAAGAAATATATTTTTCGAGTAAATAGTTCTCCGTGAATAGTACCCTGTGAATAGTACTTTAGGAATAGTACCTCGTGAATAGTATTCTGACATAAAAAGTACCCCAAATATCCGAGTGAATAATATTTAGGTGAATAGTAATTTAGGTGAATAGTAACTCGTGAATAGTACTCTGACACGAAAAGTACCCCGAATACCCGAGTGAATGATACTAGAGTGAATAGTAACCGGGTGAATAGTAACCCGTGAATAGTATCTCGTAAAAAATACCAAAGAAAATAATATTCCATGATGAGTACAAAAGAAATGATATCTCATACGAGTATAATAGAATATGGAAAACTACAAATGGATTTTTATCCGCCATGCGGTAATCCACGTAGACATATCATTTCCATAATTTAATAAAGAATGAATACGAAAGGTTATTCACCATGCATGCGATAATCCACATAGACAGGTTATTCCAACAAAATAATAAAGAATAGAATAACAGAAGAATTCACCAGGCATGCGATAGACCGCACAGACAGGTTATTCCAACATAATAATAAATAGTGGAACCAGGTCATGCGTAATACGCACAGATATCCTAACAGAATAATAAAGAATGGAACCAGGTCATGCGTAATCCGCACAAACAGGATATTCCAACAGAATAATAAAGAATGGAATAACAGAAGAATTTCACCATGTATGCGATACTTTGCATAGACAGGTTATTCCAACATAATAATAAAGAATGAAATAACAAAAAAATTTCACCATGTATGCGGTACTTCACATAGACAGGTTATTCCAACATAATAATAAAGAATGGAATAATAGAAGCTCTCTTCATGAATACGAAAAAAATAATACCACTTACGTTAGAAGAAACTCGATACTGGAATAGAGAGGTAGCAGACTTCTCTTCTTCTTTCTCTCTATTATTTCTCTCTATAATAAATGCTCTATAGCTTTAGTGAATTGGTGAAAAATAATGAAGGAATGAGCTTTCTATTTATAGAAAAATATAGTTTCAATAATTGCACGTTTTGGGGGCCGAATTATTACAGTATAATACCTTTCTCTTTTTCTTCATTTTTAATTTAGTCCTACAAGTATTATCAAACTTGCACCACCTCCCCTAATAGTAAATTATGTGAATCAATAGTTCATTCATGTGACTTAATAGTATAATCATGTGAAAAAACTAATTATAGTATAGTACCTTCAACTATACCTCCATTTCTAATTTAGTCATGCAAGTATTATCAATCTTGCACCAATTTCCCTAATAGTAAATCATGTGAATCAATTGTACACACATAGTTATAAGCATGTGAATTAATAGCAATTAATTGCTCATTTATCCTATTAATTACCCGATTGATCAATATAACCCCCAGACATCAATTACTATCGAAATAAATATCGATTTTCACTAATACTAATAATTCCCACACAATGAAACTATCAATTTCATCTTTAATCAACATGAACTTATTCATCATTAATATTATAATTCACAATATTTAACAACCATGTCGTTCCTAGGAAAGAGGGGGCTTTTCGATAAGGATTTCTCCTTATTGGGCGAAATTAGGTGACCAAACCTCTCCTTAACAGAACTTCTAGACATTGTTAATATTGTAAATAATAATATGAATAACTTTGTCATCTAAATTATTGATTTAATAATATAACATAATATGCAAATGATACTGTGACAACAATTGAATCAATAATATGAGAGATATGATGCAGCAATTAATGTAGCAATAATTGAGTATAACTGAGTGACTTATCACGTAAGCATCAATAATCAATACCGTGTGATATTATGCAACCACGCGTATTACTGTACGTTTACTACCGAGTAGTTCAATAGTTTTAACTGTAACACTTTCGTCGTTATTTTTATAAAATGATAATTCTGTCGTTTTCTAACTACGACAGTACTTTCGTTTTGGGGTCCACCAATGATTGTGCCGTCGTACGAATATTTCCTGTTAAAACGAATATTCCCCGACCAATCGAATATTATATAACAACTTGCACACTTTATAAAATTTATAAATGCTACCCACAACTATAACACTATCTCAAATCCACACCATAATATTTAAAAAAATATTTCGAGAAAATTAAATTTTTATTCATAAAATTTGGGGTCTTACAATCTCCCCTCCTTATGAAATTTTGCCCTCTGAATTTATGTACGTACCTGGTATGCCGAATAGGTAAGGATACCTTGACTAAACTTCAAATTCTAACTCTGGAGGTATAATCTTTGAGTGTCGAATATAATCCTTCTTTTCTAAGATTTTAATATGTATCTCTTCATACGTTAAATCTTCTGTTATCTCGTCTAATTCCAATTTAATAATGTGGTTCGGGTCGTCCACATATTTACATAACATCGATAGGTGAAAAAAATGTTATGAACACGCGATATACTTGGCGATAAAACGAGTCTATAGGCTACAGTTCCTACTCGATCAAGTATTTCAAATGGGCCAATTAAATCAAGGGTTGAGATTTCCTCTCTTCGCCTATTCTTGCTTCTAGAATAACGCCATCTTGAACCTTCTTCTTCACATTCATCAGATTCGGGTGTGTAGCTTGAGTAGCTTTAACTTTTTCGATTAAAGTTGATTCTACTCGTATATTCGTTATCTTCTCGTGGGTCCCTAGAGTCTTTAACTCTATTTTCATCATTTGTAAGTTATACGAAATGGATTTTTATGTTAACAACATCACACTCATAAACGCATACGATCTTCTACTCAACGCGTTAGCTACCACGTTCGCTTTCCCACGATGGTATTGAATGGTACGATCGTAATCTTCAATAGCTCAAGCCAACGTCTTTGGCGCATTATACGTTCGTTTTGGGTGAAGAAAAATATTTGAGGGTTTTAGAAATGGATTTTGTACTGGGGTCAATACAAAATTCGATTTCACGCTTTTAGGGGTAGGCTAGGAAGTCTCCAAGAATACGTTAGGAAATTTATTAACAATAGAAATATCATTCAAAACTGTGACTCTCATCCAAGACTTGGATAGCACATGTAGTGAAGGTTTCTCCTAATAGAGTTTCAACCGATAAGTCAAAGTCTAATTTCTCCGAAGTTAAATTTAAACGTTGAGCGCAAGCAAGAGAGATAAAAGAATGGGTAGAACAGGTATCTAATAAGGTATAGACTTCGCAAGAATTTATGATTAACTTACCCGTGACAACTTCGTTCAAGTTCCTCGACAAACGCTCTCACTTAAACTACTGGCTTTGACTAGTCTGAGACATCCTTTGGTATCACTATCCCAGCTGGACTTGACTTCACTACATAACAAAATCGAGCTAGGTGACCTTCTCTTTCGCAATTGAAACACGCTTTGGATTGCTGCGAACAGTTTGGACGGATGTATCCCTCCTGTACGCATTTGAAATATACGACCGGTGATCGTTCTTCTTCTTGGAAATGGGTGTTGGTGCTGCTATCTTTCCATCGTTGTTGATGTAACACCATGATATTTTCTACATAAATAAATAAGAACTTTTGCATATAATTTTTTTTTTATTAAGGATGAGGATTTGTACAAGATAATGAGTATATGTATTTATGTGGTAAATAAAAATATATTTATTGCATAAATGTTTACAAGCAAATTTTTTTTAGAATTATTGATTATTAAAAAGTAAATTCTTATAATAATTAAATTATGGTAGAAATGTTTTATTAATTATTTTCCATGAAAATATAAGCATATATTATTTAAATAATATATGAAGTGATTTTTTTGAATAATTATAGTAATTATTTTATTATATGAATTTTTGTACAGATTATTAAGTTAATTATTTTACCTTGATTATTAAGGTTAAATAGGAAGAATAAATCAGATATGGAATCCAAACCCTAATTTTAGATTATTGTCAAGGTATAAGAATAATAATATAATATTAATTATATTTTAATTTTTTAGTGTTATAAATATGTACTGTATGTACGTATAGATGATGATTGGTCAATTATGGTGTTTAATTTTAAAACCCTATTTTGAAAATCAATTGTGAGTTTAAGACTGTTATAACGGTGTTATATGTTTTATGATGTCTATTATATAATGATTTGACTAATTAGGTTAACCCTAATTAACATTTAGAGATATTAATTTCTAGAAACTCTAATTTCTAAGATTAGTAACCCTAATTAGAAATTATATAAACTAATTACTAATTTTTAAACCCAAATTGCTATTTTAGCAAAGTTAATTATAATTATTATATTTTCACCCTAATGTTCATGTATAGTGTAATTAGAAGATTAATCACAATTAGAAAACCCTAATTTCAAAATTTTAGAAACTAAAATTTATTTAATTTTTATTTGATTTAATATTATTTTTGAGCAAACCCTAATTGCAAATCCTAGATTTGATTTGTGTTAAACCTTAGGGTTAAACCCTAAGGGTTTGTCAAATGACAAGAATACCATTAAATGGAAAATACAAAAGACCTTTTTGCCCCTAAATGCATTATTTTGCCTAACAAATAGGTTTTGACATTTAGGTGAGTGGGTGAACCACCCCATGTGCTAAAAACTCCTGTGAAGGCCCCGAATCCAGGTCCGAAATGACTTCGGATCCGGTTCGATCATTCTATACAACTATTACTATATTTGCGGAAGATATAAACATAAATTATTTATACATTAAACTTACACACTTTTTCCCAAGGTCGAGTAACCTTAACTTAATCACATTCATAACTTTTCTAACATATAACAACATTATTATCATACAACACTATTACAAAACTAATCACATACTTATACTAAAGCTTGAATTGTCTTTGACCTTTTCTTAAATCCGACGCGTTCGTCTTAATCTGCAATGTTTTATCATGATATAGCAAGGGTGAGCATGAAAGTTGCCCAGCAAGTTTAAGTACAATAATATAACGATATATCATGATTGAAGAGTTTGAATAATAAGCTGGCTATAATTCAACAATATAATTGTGAACTAGCAGGAACAAGTTTATGACTGAACAAGTATATAACATGAACAAATATTTTTGAACCGAAGGGTAATGAAGGTGATCAGCCTTTCATACCCTACTTATACATGCAATATGTACAGAGTACAATTATACATGGCAATCAGCAATGATTAACCATAAGATTATCCGAACAAAACGCTCTTAGTAGAGTTAAATAAATACAAACTTGCCTGAATCGTTGATTACCGCAATGTAATTTATAATGTTTTATCCGAAGACCTAATATTAGTAATATAGATCTCCAATATAAGAATAATATCATCACAATATAATACTATAAGATATATATATATATATATATATATATATATATATATATATATATATATATATATATATATATATATATATATAGAATAACCTAAACACATAACACATAACCCTATCAGTCTGCAACACACATAGGACTCAGTATCAAGTCAAACTATTGAAGTCTGAGTTGAACCCGACACAAAACTATCATCCCGACGGTCTAGTCGGACCTTTATCGAGTCTAAATTCAATTAAACTCTGACTAAACACTTAACCATTATCTCAGATAATTTTATTTTCAGTCAAAATATTTTTCTAAGTCTCATAATAATTTTTAAATAATTATTACTATTTATCGCAAATTTTCAATCATTAAACTCGTATTTAAATAATTTAAATACAACATAATTCCTTTATCATTAATATTTATTTATTATCAAATATTAATGAAATACATGTCATAATATTTATAATATATCAAAGTATTTTTAATACCTTAAAATCATTTAAATATAATTTTTAAACATTTAAATTCATTATCCGATAATTGATATTAATATTAAAATATTAATATTTTCATGACAAAATATCAAAAGTTATATTTTATAACTCAAAATATTTTTATAACACTTAAACCATTTTCATATGATTTATAAACCATTTATTCTATTTTTCCATAATTTATTTAATATACTCATTAAATAAACTAATCCCCATTAATAATAATTTATTAATGAATTTCATCACAAAATATTAAAAGTCACTTAAAATATTTTCTAATACCATAATCTAATTTTTCATGATTTTTCATGAATTAAAACTATTTTTAAATAATTTATTTAATATTATAACTAAATAAATTAAATACCATTTATATTCCAAAAATATTAAATATTTATGAAATATACTCAAAATAATTGAAAACTATTTTTCAGAATTTAAAATAATTTTTCAAAATTTATTTTGTATTTTTAATAATTAAAAACCATTTTTTTCTATTTTTAATTAATTTCCGGAAAATAGGAAATAAAACTGTCACTAAAGGGCCCTATAGCGACAGACCCGTCGCTATAGGTGTTCTTGGTCTGTTCTTCATCAAGCCCAGAAACGCAAAGGCAGATACAAGGTGCCATGTTTGACCGTGTGACACCCCCAAATCCGGGTACTTCGATTCCACGGAATTTGGTGTTCACTGCACAAATATCATCTATCTATCTACCAATAAAAATGAAAACCATACAATAAATAGAATTAAAATCTTCTCCTTAAAAGGATTACATCATCCGAATAATAAACACAATCCCATGTTAAACTAACCTTAAAACATCTGTGCGGAATTCAAACAATAAGTCTTAAACAACATCTTTAACTTAAGTCTTAAATAAATACATCATATAAAATAACAAGTCATATCAAATAACAAGTCTCCATCATTTGCTAACTTTGCCCTTGCCCTTAGTAGTGGAAGGTTCGTCAGATCTTTCGTTCTTAACTGCAATGTTATTATCAAACAAGAGTGAGCACAAATGCCCACAAGTATAAAAATGAAATAACAGTATAATAACATGCGAATACGTCAAAGACATCTGAATAAAAGCTCAACTTTTGAATCAAGAGTGAATAACAAGAATAAAAAAATTCTGAGGGTCATAAGACCTTGAACTATGTCCTAGGTTAACAAGGGTTATACTTGAAACCTTTAACAGTCATAAGACTATGGACCTTCTTCTCGTACTTAGGGGGATCAGCCCTTAGTACCATACTGTGCACAATATCTTAACGCTAAGCGTAAATAATCCCCTATACAGGGTTGTTCGTCTCAGTTTGACATTCGAGTCCGCACCAAAGAAAATTTGGTTTGGATAATTCTTCAAGGGTTATGAAATTTAGAACGCTCATCAACTATGGATTAGTTGAATCATTAAGGTTTCACTAGTCTAATAAGGTTCAACAATAATGATATTCAATTTGAATAATAATCTCAAGAAGTATACAATAGAACAATTATTGTATAACTAAATCATACTTTGAAAAGATAATCAATCTTTAATAAATCATTTGAACTTGAATAATAGTAACGATAGATTATTCAAGGTAAATAATAAGCTTGAACAATAATGACAAATAGGGTTAGGGAACTTGCTCAAATTTAAGAGTTTAAGTTTAGGAAACTTGCCTCGTGCGTAGATTACACTTTAACTAAACTCGTTCTTTGAATTAAATCCTACATACCATTCACATACACAATACCAGTTAATTATAACTTAATTAAACATCATAAACTCTTTCTTTTTGTCTAATTTAATTATTGACTATACTTAATCAATTTATCACATTAACTGTCACATAATATTACTTCATAAATAATCAAGCTAATTATGTATTCAATAATTCAATTCACATGTAATTATGTTATTTACATATTAAACAACTATGTCATCATTTCATTATATTTCTAATATGTTTACATGTTCATTACATTAAGTTACTAACACATTGCTAGACTTAACATGAAAAAAAATACATTTCTGGACATTCTGCTAAGTGGCGCTGCGACGCCACTTTTGTACTGAGTCTTGGCGCTGCGGCGCCGTGGCGCTGCGGCCTGGTACTTGGAGTTGCGGTGCGGTGGCGCTGCGGCGCGAGAAATGAACTGGGAGTTGGCGTCGCGGCGCGAAACCCCAAACTTTGAGTTTCCAGTTCACGAAGAACACAGAATTCAGCGAAATCAACACATTTTTAACACTAATTTCACCAAATTACACATACCCATATGTTATAATTTATACATAAACATAACCCAACCTTTGTAAAGTGATTTTAACCATTTAAAACACCCAATAACAGAATTAAATCATGTAAAATTTGACTGTTCTTGATGTTCTTGAAGTTAATGAACAAAATCATAAATTTAACACTACGAATTCGTTATAACACCGAATCCGTTCGTTTAAGGCTTGGTCTCTTCGTATCAACATGAATAATAATATAGGAGTGTAAAATTTAGGGATAATATACGATCACTACATAAAATATCACGTATAAGGCCATAAGGCCAAAACCCATACTCTGTAATTTTGTAGAAATCATATACGACATGTTTTCATGAATTTGATGTTATGGTTTACAACATATACATAATTAAACACAATTTGATATAACATAACACACATATAACCCATAAACATTACTCCTAAACCAATTACAGAGTTTCACAGAAGACTTAAGCCATACTTATGGAAATTTTAAAAGACGTAAATATAATAATTGGGTTGAGGAGATTACCCAAGCGTAGATAAAGTAATAGGAGATGAATTAAAGCCTTCCTCAAAAATTCTTACACACCAAGCAAACTCACTCAACAATTTCTCAAACTTTCTCTCTGTGATGTTTTTATCAGACTTAGAAGAATAATAGAAAAGAAGGAGCATACGTATAATATAGCCAAGAACAGACGCGCATCATGGCCAGTTAACCCAGTCATGGGTAACTGGTGGCAACTCCCACTAAGGCCATGTTTGGCTATGCTTAATATATTACAAAACTAATTAATTTAATAAAAATCTTTACAATATAGTTTAATTAATGTCACATCCACTTGCACAATAATCCCTATATCTTGTTTAATTTAATAAAATATAATAATTTCTCATAATTTCGTATAGTCACATAATTAAATATCTCATTACTAAATAATGACAATTTATTAAATCTCTAATTAATAATTACATTAATTAAATAACATCATGCTTAATTAAATAATTCATTTAATTTAGCAAGCTCACATAATTATATATTTGAATAATAGTTATTCTCCACATTAACTTAATAAATGCAACACATAAAATTAAATTAATATACCACAATTGCATCAATTAATTATTTAATCCAATAATTAAATCATCTAAAAATATTTATTTAATTCAATAAATATTAAAATAAATTACAAAATTCTCGTTCGTCACATCTTTCCCCCCTTAAAAGAATTCTGTCCCCAGAATCACGACTCAATAAATCTCGACCCGTTACATTCTTTATCCCCTTACAAAGATTCTGTCCCCAGAATCGCTTACAAATAATTAAGTAAATAAATGAGGGTAATTCTTCATCATATTCTTTTCCAATTCCCACGTAGCTTCTTCAGCGTTGTGGTTTCTCCAAATTACCTTAACTGAAGGTATAACTTTATTTCTCAGAACTTGTTCTTTTCGGTCGACAATTTCGACAGGAATTTCTTCATAAGATAAGTCTTTCTCAAAATATAGGGGTTCGTATTCGATTACATGCTTGTAATTAGGCTTGTAGGGTCGTAACACAGAAACATGGAAGACGTTATGGATATTCTCGAGTGCTGGAGGTAAGGCTACCTCATACGCAACTTCTCCGATTCTTCTCAGTACTTCAAAGGGTCTAATGAATATTGGGCTCAATTTCCCATTCTTTTCGAATCTGATCTTTCCTTTCTAGGGAAAGACCTTCAAGAAAACATAACTACCTGATTCAAACTCGATATTTTTACGATGTGGGTCAGCATATTTCTTCTGTCGATCTTGAGCCGCTACCAGTCGTGCTCGGATCACTTTGACTATTTCTGCTGTCTGCTGTACCAATTCTGGCCCTAGCAATTGTCTCTCACCAACTTCATCCCAGTAAAGCGGAGTTCTGCACTTTCTACCGTATAAAGCTTCATAAGGCGGCATGCTAATACTAGCGTGGTAACTGTTGTTGTAGCCGAACTCTACTAATGGTAGGTGATCATCCCAATTTCTTTTAAAGTCCATCACACAGGCTCTTAGCATATCTTCTAATGTCTGAATCGTTCTCTCACTCTGTCTGTCTATTTGAGGGTGGTAAGCTGTACTCATTCGCAATTGCGTACCCATGCATTCCTGAAGACGTTTCCAGAAATTTGATGTGAAGCGCGGATCCCTATCTGAAACAATTGATATCAGAACTCCGTGCCTCGAGACAATCTCTTTTATGTATAGCCTGGACAACTGATCTAAATTGAATCTTATTTTGATTGGAAGGAAATGTGCAGATTTCGTCAGTCGGTCAACGATAACCCATACTGCGTCATAGCCTTTCTGAGTCGTCGGAAGACCAACCACGAAGTCCATTATAATATGTTCCCATTTCCACTCTGGGATTTTTAACGGTTGTAGCAATCCACTCGGTCTATGATGTTCCGCTTTCACTTTCTGACAGGTCAGACACTTGGCAACACATTCTGTAACATCACGCTTCAAATTCGGCCACCAGAAATGTTGTCGAAGATCTTGGTACATTTTGGTACTACCAGGATGAATCGAATATCGTAAACTATGAGCCTCGCTTAAAATATCCTCCTTAATCTCTTGTACTGGCGGTACCCAAATTCTACTCTCAAATCTCAGTATTCCTTCCTTATCCATCTTAAATCTCGGTTCGGTCCCTTCGGATATCTTCTTTGCCACCTTTTTGCATTCATCATCCTGAAGCTGAGCCTCCTTCACTTTATCTAGTAGAGTTGTACCAGATTGCATCTGAAATATCTTCTCATCAATCTCCATTGGATACTTCACTTCTAATTCCAGTTTCTCCATTTCTGTGATTAGCTCCTCCTGAGCAGTCAACATCATCAATTTCTCATGACCCTTTCTACTTAAGGCATCGGCAACTACATTCGCTTTACCGGGATGATATAAAATCTCATAGTCGTAATCCTTAATAAATCCTAACCATCTTCTTTGACGCATATTCAACTCCTTCCGTGTGAAAATATATTTCAGACTGTTGTGATCCGTATATATCTCACACTTCTCTCTGTAGAGATAATGCCAACAAATTTTTAAAGCAAAAACAACTGCAGCTAACTCCAAATCATGGGTCGGGTATCCCTTCTCGTAATCCTTCAACTGTCGTGATGCATACGCGATTACTTTACCGTTTTGCATTAGCACACAACCAAGTCCTTTATGCGACGCATCACTAAAAACAACAAAATTCCCTGTATCATCCGGAAGAGATAACACAGGTGCCGTACTCAACCTCTTCTTTAATTCTTCAAAGCTCTCCTCACACTTCTCCGTCCAAACAAATTTCACAGCTTTTGGAGTTAAATTCATTAACGGAGTTGCGATCTTGGAAAAATCTTGAATGAATCTTCTATAATATCCCGCCAATCCAAGAAAACTTCTTACTTCTGACGGCGTTCTCGGCTGTTCCCAGTTAATCACGGCTTCTACTTTGGATGGATCTACCGAAATTCCGTTTTTATCGATCACGTGACCAAGAAATTGTACTCGCTCGATCCAGAATTCGCATTTCGAAAATTTAACGTACAACTTCTCCCTTCTCAATACTTCCAACGTTAATCCCGGATGCTTTTCGTGTTCTTCTTTGGTTTTGGAATATACCAGAATGTCGTCTATAAATACCACCACGAATTTGTCCAAAAACAGCTTGAACACACCATTCATTAGTCCCATAAATGCTGCAGGAGCATTCGTTAGACCAAACGACATTACTAAAAATTTGTAGTGACCGTATCGCGTTCTGAATGCTGTCTTCGGTACATCCTCTGGTCTCACCTTCAGTTGGTGATAACCACTCCTCAGGTCTATCTTGGAAAAGTATATTTCTCCCTTTAATTGATCAAACAGATCGTCGATTCTTGGTAATGGATATCTATTCTTAATCGTGACCTTGTTCAATTCTTTGTAGTCAATGCAGAGCCGCATCGATCCGTCCTTCTTTTTCACAAACAACACTGGCGCTCCCCGCGGCGATACGCTCGGTTGAATATACTTTTTGTCAAACAATTCTTGTAGTTGGACCATCAGTTCTTTCATCTCTACTGATGCCATTCGGTATGGTGCCTTTGATATTGGAGTGGTTCCGGGCGCCAAATCGATCATAAAATCTACCTCTCTATCTGGTGGAAGTCCTGGCAAATCGTCTGGAAATACGTCGACGAAGTCCCTTATAATTGGTATTTCTTCAACCTTCGGATTCTCTTTTCGACTGTCGACTATGTAAGCTAAGTATCCTATACAGCCTTATCTTAACAACCTCTTGGCCTACATCATCGTCAGACAACTCGCTTGTCTAGGCGACTTGCTACCATAAAACACAACTTTTGACGGAGTCATAAGGTTAATATGCTTCTTCTGGCAGTCAATTACCGCCCCACAATTGGATAACCAATCCATACCCAAAATAACGTCAAATTCCCCAAGCCGAATAGGGATAAGATCTACATTCGTGATATTACCCTTAATATTCACCCTACAGTTCTTAAACACGTACTTAACAGTAATTATCTCTTTATTCATAATTTCTATATTCATGGGATATTCCAACTCATCCATAAGCAAATCTAAACTATTCGCAAAGTCTTCGGATATAAAGGAACAAGTAGCACCCGAATCAAATAAAACATAAGCATTAATTTTATTGATCGGAATGATACCTGACACCACTTCACGAGACTGAATTGCGTCCTGCACTGTCATATTGAAAGTTCTGGCGGTTGGTCGGTTTGTTGTAGGTGGTCCGGTAGTGGTTAAGGTATTTCCACTGCTATTTCCACAGTTACCTCCTTGCACTGCTCCTCCTGATCCCTTCTTGGGGCAATCTCTTGCTAGATGATCCTTAGAACCACAGTTAAAACAAGCACCCTTCTTTGGATTTGGACAGTTTGGTGCTATGTGGCCTTCCTGACCACAATTGTAGCACAGTCGCTTCCCTTTCATGCAAACTCCCAGATGAGCTTTTCCACAGTTTGAGCACGCTTCAATTTTCTTCTTCTGCCCTCCTTGTTGACTTCCAGCTGACGAGTTATCCATCCACTTCCTCTTCTGATTATGACTACTCCCACTGTTACTCCCACCAGTCTTGTTATTTCCTTCACCTCTTCTTCTTCTTCTGCTCTTGATTGTACTTGGTCACCGCATCGCTCCCACCTTCAGCGAGGATGGCCTTTTCCAATACTCCGGTAAATGTGTTTATCTAAAACATTGACACCTTACTGTAAACCCAAGGCTTTAGTCCTTGTTCAAATCTTCTGGCCTTTCTTTCGTCAGTGTGTACTTGGTACGGGACAAACCTTGCCAACTCATCGAATTTAGCTGCGTATTCAGGTACGCTCATGTTTCCTTGCTTCAGTTCTAGAAATTGAATTTCCATCTGATTCTGCGAACTAGTTGGGAATTACATTTCAAAAACCATTTCTTTAAATCTCTCCCACATAATTACACCTTCACCTCCTCGCACTTTGTTTGCTTGCCACCAATAGCTAGCCTCAGACTTCAGCATAAACGTTACGAAAGTGGTTTTCTTGTCTTCTCTAACCCTAGCAACGTCGAATACTTTCTCCATTTCCATCACCCACGTTTGAGCCTCGATTGGGTTCCTGGAACCTTTGAACTCGGGCGGTCCCACCATCTTAAAGTCTTTAAACGTTGTGTTTGGTGGAGCTTGAGGTTGATTGTTCATTGCTCCCGTCAGTAAGTTCACCAACTGCTGAACAGGATTAGCATTGGTTGACTCTTCCTGAGCCGGTTGACGCTGTTGTCTTCTCCTTGGCAGCATATTTCTGATAAAATAAACCCTTATTAGAACTTTATTTATTTCTCTAAATAGTTAAGGCATTACTCAACAATTTAACATACTCATTTATCACATCATCTCAAACAACTTAATATATTTAATTCAACTCAAAGTTTTAACATCAAACTATAGCATAACTGCTATTTACATCAACTATCCTGGAATAAAGAATCCACAGGACTTAAAATATTAACATATTCCTTCGTTCATAAACACATCAAAATTTACAGATAAAAAAAACTAATTAAGTCTTTCACATAATTAAACGAATTTTAATTCTGTCTATCAAGGTGCTGAATAGCCTTGTTACGCTCCTCATCTATGATACGAGACATCGTCTTGCGATCCAACATATACGACGGAAGTCCTTCGAACTGGATGGGGTATCTCAAAACTCATTCCTGAGCCTCATCTATTGCATGATTAAGTGTGGAGTATGTCTCTTCAAGCTTTACCTTCTTTGCACGACTATCATCTTCTGCATGATCAGCTCGACGTGATTCTCTTACCCATCCTTCCTCTACTATTTTCAGTCTTCCGGAGGTTTCTTTCAGTTCCTTTTTCAGCTTCTCTATTTCCTCGGTCTTATCTTCGGTTTGACCCTTTTTATGGACCAAATCCCATTCTACATTTCCCAATCGTGAGTGAAGAGTCGAAATCTCCCTCTCCTTCTCCTCTAAAGTAGACTGCTGAATAGTCGCTCGCTCAGCCAATTCCTGAACCTCGTCCTGTAACTCAACGTTATGGTCGTATAACGTGTCATACATCTCCGCATCAACGGTGTACCGTGGTAACTCCTATACTTCCTCTTCCTCTTCCTCATCAAACTCCTCCTCAGGATCAGTCTCGGGCTCATGCTCCTGACCAACAACGGTGATCAATGGAGATGACTCCCTCTGAACTAACTGTTCCCTAACAACATGTATGTCTCGGGGCTCCTCCTCTGTAGGTACTATAGGTAATCGGGGTTCTTCATCCCCAACTTGACTAGCTTCTCCAACATTCGTCATCTTGACAACAAAATTTTAAGTTTTAGTTACTAAGTCGTACTAACGAGCACATAAATTAACTCATAAACACATAATGTATTTTATTATCTTCAATGAATTACCTTCAATTCATTTCTTAAAACTCGATAAGAGCTTTTCTTTACTATCTTCTTTTTATAAGGTTACTACCTAAGGTTGTTCCCCCACCTAAGGTTCATAACCTACAGCTTTGATACCAACCTGTGACACCCCCAAATTCGGGTACTTCGATTCCACGGGATTTGGTGTTCACTGCACAAATATCATCTATCTATCTACCCATAAAAATGCAAACCATACAATAGATAGAATTAAAATCTTCTCCTTAAAAGGACTACATCATCCGAATAATAAATACAATCATAGGTTAAACTAACCTTAAAACATCTGTGCGGAATTCTAACAATAAATCTTAAACAACATCTTTAACTTAAGTCTTAAACAAATACATCATATAAAATAACAAGGCATATCAAATAACAAGTCTCCATCATTTGCTAACTTTGCCCTTGCCCTTACTAGTGGAAGGTTCGTCAGCTCTTTCGTTCTTAACTGTAATGTTATTATCAAACAAGAGTGAGCACAAATGCCCACAAGTATAAAAATGAAATAACAGTATAATAACATGCGAATACATCAAAGACATCTGAATAAAAGCTCAACTTTTGAATCAAAAGTGAATTACAAGAATCAAAAAATTCTGAGGGTCATAAGACCTTGAACTATGTCCTGGGTTAACAAGGGTTATACTTGAAACCTTTAACAGTCATAAGACTATGGACCTTCTTCTCGTACTTAGGGGGATCAGCCTTTAGTACCATACTGTGCACAATATCTTAATGCTAAGCGTAAATAATCCCCTATACAGGGTTGTTCATCTCAGTTCGACATTCGAGTCCGCACCAAAGGAAGTTTGGTTTGGATAATTCTTCAAGGGTTATGAAATTTAGAACGCTCATCAACTATGTATTAGTTGAATCATTAAGGTTTCACTAGTCTAATAAGGTTCAACAATAATGATATTCAATTTGAATAATAATCTCAAGAAGTATACAATAGAACAATTTTTTTATAACTAAATCATACTTTGAAAAGATAATCAATCTTTAATAAATCATTTGAACTTGAATAATAGTAACGATAGCTTATTCAAGATAAATAATAAGCTTGAACAATAATGACAAATAGGGTTAGGGAACTTTCTCAAATTTAAGAGTTTAAGTTTAGAAAACTTACCTCGTGCGTAGATTACACTTTAACTAAACTCGTTCTTTGAATTAAATCATACATACCATTCACATACACAATACCAGTTAATTATAACTTAATTAATCATCATAAACTCTTTCTTTTCGTCTAATTTAATTATTGACAATACTTAATCAATTTATCACATTAACTGTCACATAATATCACTTCATAAATAATTAAGCTAATTATGTATTCAATAATTCAATTCACATGTAATTATGTTATTTACATGTTAAACAACTATGTCATCATTTCATTATATTTCTAACATGTTTACATGTTCATTACATTAAGTTACTAACACATTGCTAGACTTAACATAAAAAAAATATATTTCTGGACATTCTGCTAAGTGGCGTTGCGGCGCCACTTTTGTACTGAGTCTTGGCGCTGCGGCGCCGTGGCGCTGCGGCGCCGTGGCGCTGCGGCGCCGTGGCGCTGCGGCGCCGTGGCGCTGCGGCGCCGTGGCGCTGCGGCCTGGTACTTGGTGTTGCGGCGCGATAGCGCTGCGGCGCGATAGCGCTGCGGCGCAAGAAATGAACTGGGAGTTGGCGCCGCGGCGCGAAACCCCAGACTTTGAGTTTCCAGTTCGCGAAGAACACAAAATTCAGTGAAACCAACACATTTTTAACATTAATTTCACCAAATTACACATACCCATACGTTATAATTTATACATAAACATAACCCAACCTTTGTAAAGGGATTTTAACCATTTAAAACACCCAATAACAGAATTAAATCATGTAAAATTTGAATGTTCTTGATGTTTTTGAAGTTAATGAACAAAATCATAAATTTAACACTACGAATTCGTTATAACACTGAATCCGTTCGTTTAAGGCTTGGTCTCTTCGTATCAACATGCATAATAATATAGGAGTGTAAAATTTAGGGATAATATACGATCACTACATAAAATATCACGTATAAGGCCATAAAGCCAAAACCCATACTCTGTAATTTTGTAGAAATCATATACGACATGTTTTCATGAATTTGATGTTATTGTTTACAACGTATACATAATTAAACACAATTTGATATAACATATAACCCATAAACATTACTCCTAAACCAATTACAGAGTTTCACAGAAGACTTAAGCCATACTAATGGAAATTTTAAAAGACGTAAATATAACAATTGGCTTGAGGAGATTACCCAAGCGTAGATAAAGTAATAGGAGATGAATTAAAGCCTTCCTCAAAAATTCTTACACACCAAGCAAACTCACTCAACAATTTCTCAAACTTTCTCTCTGTGATGTTTTTATCAAACTTAGAAGAATAATAGAAAAGAAGGAGCATACGTATAATATAGCCAAGAACAGACGCGCATCATGACCAGTTAACCCAGTCATGAGTAACTTGTGGCAACTCCCACTAAGGCCATGTTTGGCTATGCTTAATATATTACAAAACCAATTAATTTAATAAAAACCTTTACAATATAGTTTAATTAATGTCACATCCACTTGCACAATAATCCCTATATCTTGTTTAATTTAATAAAATATAATAATTTCTCATAATTTCGTATAGTCACATAATTAAATATCTCATTACTAAATAATGACAATTTATTAAATCTCTAATTAATAATTACATTAATTAAATAACATCATGCTTAATTAAATAATTC
Source organism: Panax notoginseng (assembly GCA_016801055.1). NCBI lineage: Eukaryota > Viridiplantae > Streptophyta > Magnoliopsida > Apiales > Araliaceae > Panax > Panax notoginseng. Next base: position 79,191,481 of record CM029021.1, read on the forward strand.
ATTTAATTCAGCAAGCTCACATAATTATATATTTGAATAATAATTATTCTCCACATTAACTTAATAAATGCAACACATAAAATTAAATTAATCTACCACAATTGCATCAATTAATTATTTAATCCAATAATTAAATCATCCAAAAATATTTATTTAATTCAATAAATATTAAAATAAATTACAAAATTCTCGTTCGTCATAGACCGGCTGTAGATCTGTGTTTGTAAGGTTTTCTGGGCTTTTAATGTTTCTAACGATGTAGTACATGTGCAATACTACAACCAACAACTAAATTTATGGTCATATCATAACACAACGGAGAGATTAAAGTCTTCAAACTTTTTGACAACACTGTTCTTCATTTCTGGGTTTTTCAGAAAATGAAGAACGGCCGAAGGTGCTAGATCTAGATCCTTATAGCTTCCGGTATATGTATTGTTTATGTGATATAAGAGTTGGATCGTGTATAGAACATGTCAGGCTACAATAATACATCATCATATCAACGAAATAATAATATTAAGGTAAGGTATGAGCCGGTCAAAGTAGACTGAATATACTGTTCTTGAACATTTCTGGAAAACCCAAAAATATTCTTGAGCAGTTTGGTCAACGGTCGTTTGACCACTTAAATCTTGGGTTCTATGATGGATCTGTGTAATATAAAGGCATGTCTTTGTAGTACTGATACAAGTCTACAATATCAAAACAATAACATGGCCAAAAACATAACACACTGCAAGATCTAGGTCCTTAAAACTCTTGCCAGACTTTTTAGGAATTTCTGGGCTGCCCAGAAAGTAGTCTTCGTGATCGGTCAACCAAGTTTGACTACTTATATCTTGAGATCTAGACATGGTATGACCATGATTCAAAGTCCAGATTACAGTCCTTATAACATACTACGAATATCAAACTTTGAAACACCAAAAACATTAACAGGTACGGATCTATGAGCCCTGACATTGGCTTGTCATACGATGTTTTAAAAATTTTCCAGATTTGAGAAAAATGTTATTTCGTGCACTTTGATGTTATGAATTTGGGATTTTATAACCCAGATCACTAATAGACACCCTAATACACAACTTTAACCAATCACTAACAACATCTAACAACAAATCATAAGATTTCAAATTTTGAAAGTTTATACCTTTCTAGCTTGGATTATTGATTTCTGACTTCTGATTCTGATCTTTGTAAGTTATAAACTGATTTTGGCTTATCTTACCTCACTCTCTCACTTCACATTCCCGAAATATAGAGAGAGAATGTCTTGGGAGAAAATAAAAATGGAAGTGGCCATTTCTCTTTCTTTTAATCTATAAAATTCATGTAAGTAATGTATGTGGCTGATATGATTGGGCTGAGTTGTTGATATTAGTCAAAAGCTAGGGCTTAGGGTTGGTGAACAACCAACTTAGGTTTAGATTTGCAAGAAACCTTCCATTATGCAATAAGGGTACAAATGTCTTTTAGCTTACTAAATTAATGGCATTTGTGTAAATGGTCCAAATCCTTAGGGTTTAGGATTTGAGTTAGGGTTTAGGGTTTGAAACCCTTAGGTTTTGCAATTTAGTTTCTAACATTTCCAATTTTGATTTTTTAAAAATAGAAAATTAATATTTCTAACTTATAATTAGAATTTTCTAATTATATAAAATTTCTTAATCATAACTTAAATATTGCTAATTAAAAATCGCTAATTAAGAAATTAGGGTCAAAATGGTCATTAGAGTTTTATAAACCACTAATTAGGATTTCTAATAGAAAAATAATTTTTTAATTTAAAAATTAGATTTTGTAATTAGATTAGAATTTTCTAATCTTTGAAAATTAGGATTAATATTTCTTAATTAACATTAAATCACTAAATTAACACTTAATTTTTCCCGAATTATAAAATTAGGGTTTCTAATCCCGAAATCAAGGTTTAATAAATTTGAAATTAGGGTTTGCTAAATACCTAAGCTTTACCCTAATTAACATTATAATAAATAACACTTATGTAATATAATAATCGTTTAAATTCCCATATTAGGGTTTCATGCACCGAATTAGGGTTTTGGATTTTCGGAACTGAAATTAGGGTTTCCAGAACCGGTTTTTAGGGTTTCTTATTAAAAACTAGGGTTTTCTAACCGAACGTTGACGTTCTTAATATATACTTAGGGTTTGTTACAGATATCAATTATCTGGTCAACCCTTGAACCTTAACCATATATTGTACACATATATACAGAACATAATCACGTTTTCCTTAATCCTGAATAATTCACCTAAATCCTTCACAGAATTTTGAAATCCTCAAAATTCCATCTTAAAAAATATCATACGCATACACTTATTTTCTGTCTAGGTTCTAATTTTGAACCTTAATTCAATTAATAAATTTTTTTAAAAAAATTCAAAATTCTCGGGTTGTCACATTCACCCCTTCTTCTTAAAATTTCGTCCCGAAATTTACCTTACATCTTACACGTTACTCCATACATCATACACCATACATTCTCACATACTACCCAATACACCACTCACAAGAGTAAAAATTTTCAAATTTTGATGAGGGTTTTACAGACTATTATCTGTCATTTTCGAAAAGGTTATAGGAAATTCATCCGCAAACCGTCATAACTTACGGACATAGTGGGTAATTAATCCAGTATGTCCTATACTTGTTAAGTACTGCTGGTCAACTCTGTTTCTCTTCACTGCCATAGGCACAAAATTATACCTCAGTCTTATAGGATTCCGCACCAAAACAATTTGGTTCGGAAAAATTTCTTCCAATGAACACTTAGAGTTTTTATTGAAAATATTTTTGAGAATGACGTCATGATGCCGTACTGTATTAACAGTCTATTTGAGGATGCCGTCATTATATGACTTTGTCATACTACATCATTCCATAGTGGGCTGACGATTTTTAGATCACATTCAACACTAAGTAATTCTGCATTGATAACTCCATCAAATTTATATCATCTCTGCACCAGTTTACCTGGTACATGAGTGATAAAAAAATTTATTTATTTTTTAAAAGCACGCAGTGCGTATTTAGCTTGATGTCAAAATTTTGAAATCTAGCATAGCTAGGAGTTTTGAAAAAAACTAAAAAACTTAATTCTTCACTAACAATCATTTGCTTAACAATCTATCTGTTCCTATAGTCTTTAATACTCTATTACACACCACTATACCCAGTTCGTCAAACCACACTTATGAGTCCATAAATTACCACAATCATATGAGTTTAAGAACTTGTCCTAGTCAGACCTTTGGCGTCCATTCGCTGAGGGGTTCATAAATATTTCATATAACTATGAATCAAGTATGTCACATAAGTATGAGTTTTAAGAACTCGTACTTAACCTTATATCCTCTACCTATGACCTATCTATCTTTTATACACACGAGAAAGGAATCACCCTCTCAACATGCATATAGCAACTAGCGTGACACAAACATTTCAATGATTATCAGTATCAGAAAGTAAGTGGTCGTCAAACCAAACTCGACCACTAATCAATATAGGAAGCTAAGCGCACAATTCCCCACCCATACAAAGAATTGGTCAACCTAAGCACTATATCGATCATGAAGCTAAGTGATTCTAAAACCAAGTATAAATTCCCCACCCATACAAAGAATCATACAACTTAGCTGCTGACATGAGTCCTCAATTGAAATCCCCACCTAATCTTAACACCATTCTTAATACGAATTTCATTTAATCCGTATTCATAATCCATAACTATCTCATAAGTTTTCATAGTACTATTTCGTAGTACAACTTACACACAACATCTTGCTATAAACTATTCAATCATTAGATTGATTCTTCTCCCTGCTATCACCTTATCAGATCACGGGGTGATCTTATCGTATATATTACGATTTATTTCTATGTCGTGATCGTTTTGTTTTACGATCTTCTCTCACTGTACTTTGAGTCTTTTAGACTCTATATATTCACCACTTACTGTTCAACTTTATTATCAGAGTTAGGGAACTCTGTATCTTATAACTCGCCGAGATTCGTCTTTTAATCTTACCGACAAACTAACTCTATTTGAGTTAGTCCATATCCTAATCACTGCGGTTATTAGTCTCAGGTATTCCTACCTAAGCTTCATAACCAACAGTTTTGATACCAACTGTGAGGGCCCCGAATCCAGGTGCCAAATCACCTCAGATCCGGTTCGATCATTCTATACAACTATTACTATATTTGCGGAAGATATAAACATAAATTGTTTATACATTAAACTTACACACTTTTCCCCAAGGCCGAGTAACCTTAACTTAATCACATTCATAACATTTCTAAAATATAACAACATTATTATCATACAACACTATTACAAAACTAATCGCATACTTATACTAAAGCTTGAATTTCCTTTGACCTTTTCTTGAATTCGACGCGTTCGTCTTAATCTGCAATGTTTTATCATGATATAGCAAGGGTGAGCATGAAAGTTGCCCAGCAAGTTTAAGTACAACAATATAACGATATATCATGATTGAAGAGTTTGAATAATAAGCTGGCTATAATTCAACAATATAATTGTGAACTAGCAGGAACAAGTTTATGACTGAACAAGTATATAACATGAACAAATATTTCTGAACCGAAGGGTAATGAAGGTGATCAGCCTTTCATACCTGACTTATACATGCAATATGTACAGAGTACAATTATACATGGCAATCAGCAATGATTAACAATAAGATTATCCGAACAAAACGCTCTTAGTAGAGTTAAATAAATACAAACTTTCCTGAACTGTTGATTACCGCAACGCAATTTATAATGATTTATCCGAAGACCTAATATTAGTAATATAGATCTCCAATATTAGAATAATATCATCACAATATAATACTATAAGATATATATATATATATATATATATATATATATATATATATATATATATATATATATATATAACCTAAACACATAACACATAACCCTATCAGTCGACAACACACATAGGACTCGGTATCAAGTCAACCTATTAAAGTCTGAGTTGAACCCGACACAAAACTATCATCCCGACGGTCTAGTCGGACCTTTATCGAGTCTAAATTCAATTAAACTCTGACTAAACACTTAACCATTATCTCAGATAATTTTATTTTTAGTCAAAATATTTTTCTAAGTCTCAAAATAATTTTTAAATAATTATTACTATTTATCGCAAATTTTCAATCATTAAACCCGTATTTAAATAATTTAAATACCACATAATTCCTTTGTCATTAATATTTATTTATTATCAAATATTAATGAAATACATGTCATAATATTATAATATATTTACAATATATCAAAGTATTTTTAATACCTTAAAATCATTTAAATATGATTTTTAAACACTTAAATTCAATATTCAATAATTGATATTAATATTAAAATATTAATATTTCCATGACAAAATATCAAAAGTTATATTTTATTTCTCAAAATATTTTTATAACACTTAAATCATTTTTATATGATTTCTAAACCATTTATTCTATTTTCCCATAATTTATTTAATATACTCATTAAATAAACTAATCACCGTTAATAATAATCTATTAATGAATTTCATCACAAAATATTTAAAGTCACTTAAAATATTTTCTAATACCATAATCTAATTTTTCATGAATTAAAACTATTTTTAAATAATTTATTTAATATTATAACTAAATAAATTAAATACCATTTATATTCCGAAAATATTAAATATTTATGAAATATACTCAAAATAGTTAAAAACTATTTTTCAGAATTTAAAATAATTTTTCAGAATTTATTTTGTATTTTTAATAATTAAAAACCATTTTTTCTATTTTTAATTAATTTCTGGAAAATAGAAAATAAAACTGTCACTAAAGGGCCCTATAGCGACAGACCCGCCGCTATAGGTGTTCTTGGTCTGTTCTTCATCAAGCCCAGAAACGTAAAGGCAGATACAAGGTGCCATGTTTGACCGACTGTATATCTGTGTTTGTAAGGTTTTCTGGGCTTTTAATGTTTCTAACCATGTAGTGCATGTGCAATACTACAACCAACAACCAAATTTATGGTCATATCATAACACAACGGAGAGATTAAAGTCTTCAAACTTTCTGACAACACTGTTCTTCATTTCTGGGTTTTCCAGAAAATGAAGAACAGCCGAAGGTGCTAGATCTAGATCCTTATAGCTTCCGTTATATGTATTGTTTATGTGATATAAGAGTTGGATCGTGTATAGAACATGTCAGGCTACAATAATACATCATCATATCAACGAAACAACAATATTAAGGTAAGGTATGAGCCGGTCAAAGTAGACTGAATATACTGTTCTTGACCATTTCTGGAAAACCCAGAAATATTCTTGAGCAGTTTGGTCAACGGCCGTTTGACCACTTAAATCTTGGGTTCTGTGATGGATCTGTGTAATATAAAGGCATGTCTTTGTAGTACTGATACAAGTCTACAATATCAAAACAATAACATGGCCAAAAACATAACACAATGTAAGATCTAGGTCCTTAAAACTCTTGCCAGACTTTCTAGGAATTTCTGGGCTGCCCAGAAAGTAGTCTTCGTGATCAGTCAACCAAGTTTGACTGCTTATATCTTGAGATCTAGACATGGTATGACCATGATTCAAAGTCCAGATTACAGTCCTTATAACATACTACAAATATCAAACTTTGAAACACCAAAAACATTAACAGGTACGGATCTGTGAGCCCTGACATTGGCTTGTCAGACGATGTTTTAGAAATTTTCCATATTTGAGAAAAATGTTATTTCATGCACTTTGATGTTATGGATCTGGGATTTTACAATCCAGATCACTAATAGACACCCTAATACACAACTTTAACCAATCACTAACAACATCTAACAACAAATCATAGATTTCAAATTTTGAAAGTTTATACCTTTCTAGCTTGGATTTTTGATTTCTGACTTCTGATTCTGGTCTTCGTAAGTTATAAACTAATTTTGGCTCATCTTACCTCACTCTCTCACTTCACATTCCCGAAATATAGAGAGAGAATGTCTTGGGAGAAAATAAAAATGGAAGTGGCCATTTCTCTTTCTTTTAATCTATAAAATTCTTGTAAGTAATGTATGTGGCTGATATGATTGGTCTGAGTTGTTGATATTAGTCAAAAGCTAGGGCTTAGGGTTGGTGAACAACCAACTTAGGTTTAGATTTGCAAGAAACCTTCCATTATGCAATAAGGGTACAAATGTCTTTTAGCTTACTAAATTAATGGCATTTGTGTAAATGGTCCAAATCCTTAGGGTTTAGGGTTTGAGTTAGGGTTTAGGGTTTAAAACCCTTAGGTTTTGCAATTTAGTTTCTAACATTTCCAATTTCAATTTTTTAAAAATAGAAAATTAATATTTCTAACTTATAATTAGAATTTTCTAATTATATAAAATTTCTTAATCATAACTTAAATATTGCTAATTAGGATTAGTAATTCCTAATTAAAAATCGCTAATTAAGCAATTAAGGTCAAAATGGTCATTAGGGTTTTATAAACCACTAATTACGATTTCTAATAGAAAAATAATTTTCTAATTTAAAAATTAAATTTTGTAATTAGATTAGAATTTTCAAATCTTTGAAAATTAGGATTAATATTTCCTAATTAACATTAAATCTAAATTAACACTTAGTTTTTCCCGAATTATAAAATTAGGGTTTCTAATCCCGAATCAAGGTTTAATAAATTTGAAATTAGGGTTTGCTAAATACCTAAGCTTTACCCTAATTAACATTACAATAAATAACACTTATGCAATACAATAATCATTTAAATTGCCAGATTAGGGTTTCATACACCGAATTAGGGTTTTGAATTTCTGGAACTGAAATTAGGGTTTCTAGAACCGGTTTCTAGGGTTTCTTATTAAACATTAGGATTTTCTAACCGAACGTTGACGTTCTTGATATATACTTAGGGTTTGTTACAGATATCAATTATCTGGTCAACCCTTGACCCTTAACCATATACTGTACACATATACACAGAACATAATCACGTTTTCCTTAATCCTGAATAATTTACCTAAATCCTTCACAGAATTTTGAAATCCTCGAAATTCCATCTTAAAAAATATCATACGCATACACTTATTTTCTGTCTAGGTTCTAATTTTGAACCTTAATTCAATTAATAAATTTTTTAAAAAAAATTCAAAATTCTCGGGTTGTCACAACTTCAGCAACAAGCAATATACATTAGCCAATTCATGCATCAAGACTTGTATAAATAGATTGGAAGAGAGAGAAAATTTATTTGTTACTTACATTTTTCACAAACACTCAACTAAGCTCTCTCTCTCTCTAAGCTCCGAAATTATTAGCTATATCTGTCCTAAATCAAAGCCCCACGATCAACCATAACATATCAGAGGCCAGAAATCAAGAGATTAATCATCAAGGTATAAAAACCCTAGCTATAATCTGACCAAAAATCGGATGTTAGATGTTGTTGTTTTTGTGTGAAATATGTTATATGAGATGTCTAATGATGATCTGGGTTGGTATTTAGTGGATCCATAACATCTAGATTCACGAAATAAGAGTTTTCAAAAAATCTGGAAAATTTTTATAATGTCTCTGACAGTCAAATGTCAGATCGCGTAGATCCTTTTCTGTTTAGTGTTTTTGTTGTTTAAGTGTTTGATATTGAACTCTGCTATGAGGTCTTTCCTCTGTGACTCGAATCAGGGTCGGATCTTGTGTAAGTTGTAAGTTATTCATGGTCAAAGGTCATTGACCGACCATGACCAAGTGAATCTGGGTAACCAAGAACGTGATTAGCAGCGTCTGACAACGTTTACTAATGCCTTAACCTGTTCAGTTATATGTGTATTGTTACGTTTGTTGTATTCAGATTGTAGTACGTTGTATAGACTACAAGTTTAAGGTTTTAAATCGCCTAAATATTAAACGAATGGAACTCAGTGGCTAGTCAAACCAGGCCAGAAGATCATGAACTGAGTTTTTTGGGTAACCCAGAAAACTCAAAAACACGATCTCTGACAACGTTTGACCAACATATAAGTTATGATTTTGCTGTTGTTTTCTTGTTTTTATGTATTGTATCTCTACTATTATATGTTGTCTACATACTGCAAAGCTTAGATCACAAAAGCAATACCTGAATCAGAAGTTATGGGAACCCAAAAGTGAACAGTCGAACTGTTCTTCATTTATGGGTAACCCATAAATGAAGAACACCCTCTGACAGCTACTTCGGGGCCTTAGATCTCTTTACTTGTGCATTACTTGATGCTGTTGATTGTTGGATCGTGTAGTCTTGTGCTTATACTACAATATCTGACCATCAACATGTCCAGAAACAAATTGATCAGCGTTTAATCGATGGTCAAAGTAGCACCCACAAAACTGCCTTATGAATGCTCAAGAACATGAAGAACACCTATAGCGACAGTTTTGTCACTATAGGTGGCCTTTAGCGACAGACAGCTTTTTATTTTCCGGAAATTAATTATTAAAAAGAGAAAAATAGTTTTTAATTATTAAAAATACAAATTAAATTATTAAAAAATTTTTAAAATTTTGAAATTTAGTTTTTAATTATTTTTAATATATTTCATAAATATTTAATATTTTTGGAATATTAAAAGTATTTAATTTATATAATTATAATATTAAATAAATTATTTAAAAATGATTATAATATTTGAAAAATCATTTAAAATTATATTATGATATAAGAAAATATTTTAAGTTATTTTTATGACTTTTAATATTTTGTGATAAATTTCATTAATAAATTAATATTAATGATAATTAAGTTATTTTCTAAATGAATTAAATAAATTAACTAAAAATAATTTTATTATATTAAAAATCATTTTAAATAATAAAAAGGTATTTAAAAATATTTTAAGTTATAAAATATAACTTTTAATATTTAAAGGTAAATTTTATTAATTAATTATTATTAATGATATTAAAGTTATTTAATAATTATATTAAATAATTTAGTTTGAAAATGATTTTAATATTATAATAATCATTTTAAATAAAAATAAAGTGTTTAAAGATATTTTAAGTTATAAAACATAACTTTTAATATTTAAAGAATAATTTCATTAATAATTTAATATTAATGATTATTAAGTTATTATTAATGATATTAAATTTATTTAATAATTATATTAAATAAATAGTTTATAAATGGCTTTATTAATTTTAAAATCATTTAAAAGGGATGTAAATGAATTAAAAATATTTTAAGTTATACTTAATGACTTTTAATATTTTGATAAATGAAACATTAATACTTTAATATTAATGGTAATTATTTAAGAATGATTTTAAATATTTTAAAAATCATTTAAGGGTAATAATAATACTTTAAAAGTATTTTGAGTTATTATAAATAACTTTAACATTTTAGAAATGATTTCATTAATAGTTTAATACTAATTAAATATTAATGATAATAGAATTGATTAGTATTTAAATCATTTTGATGTGATTCCGATGTTTGAAATTTCGTGATAAATTATAATAAATGTTTTAAAATTATATTAAGTCATTTAAAAATTGTATGACTGATACTAAGTTACAGAATAGAGTCTTAAACTCGATAATTACCCGATAAAGTTGTCGGTACACCGACATGTTTCAGAATTTGATCTGGACTTAGATAATTTAATTAGATATGTGATTAATTGTGATTCAATGGGTATTAAACATATGTGCCAATGTAATTAGGGTATGTGCTGACTGCAATAAGCAGTGTTATGTGTTATAGTATGTTATTCTAATCGAACGAACGATCTTGTTAATGATAGGTCGTGAGATAAGCGATAAATCTAAATTACAAATCGTAAGCAGCGCTTCAGGCAAGTATCTTACCTTTGAATTTCCTTTATGCAATGGACATGAGTAAGAAGTTTCAGAATTATATTATTATTATGCTATATTATTAACCCTATTGTGATATATTCTATATCCGGTCATTGTTTATCAACATGTTAGTATGTGGTAATTCATATATATATTCAGTTCGTTAATTTCTAATCATGTTTATACAAGTGTCCCCACTTGGATATTCATTGTATTTAATCACATCTTGATATATATATATATATATATATATATATATATATATATATATATATATATATATATAAGCCGTCTAAGCTATTTGATCCAGCTAGACACAAATTCAGAAATATCGTTGAATAAGTTAAAAAAAAAATTTGTATCCAATCAAATTTTTTTGGTTCGGATTCTAGACTAAGTATGAACATCCCTACACGGGAAAACTTTTATGCGCCCAAGGCGGACAGAGTGAACGATACCCTCGTTCTTGCATGTAGTATTGATCAATGCAGGGTACAACAGGCTGATCACCCACGTGCCCCGTAAGCTATGACGGTTTGCAGATGAATTTCTATTTTACCTTTTTGAAAATGAAAACAATGTTCATAGCATGTCACCATAACCCCAGTTATAGTCAATATGTAGTTTCAAAAATTTGAAAGAGAGTTGATATGATTATAATCGGTTCAGAATACTTCACAACTATTGACTTGTTGTAGAAGAATAGTACAAAGAAAATATTTAAATTCTTTCAGATTATATATATATATATATATATATATATATATATATATATATATATATATATAATTGTTATTAATTGCTGGGCACTCAAATGCTCATGCTTGCTTAATTTAAATATTTTCACCCAAGTGTGAACGACCAGAGAGCTCTGCTAAGACCAAGGGAAGGGGAAAGGTTGCTGATTGAATGCAAATGTTATCTTATGTAATAGTTTGATATTAATATTAAGACAATTATGATATATATTATCTATCATAGGTTGTAATGAATGTTTAAAGGTTACGTACTTGGGAGCTAGACTCTGATAATTATGTAAATTAAGTTTGACTTTTATATTATTGTTAGTATTATTCTGCTCATAGAAATGGTATCGTAAAGCACCGAGTTTGGGTTTCAAGTACCCGGATTTGGGGGCATTACAGGTTAGTATCAGAGCTTAGGGTTAAACACATTAGGTGGGTTAGACCTTAGGCTATAACCTTAGAACAGAGGAAAACGTTGAAAAAAATAATAATAATAATAACTCATATAGAGTTTAAAAAGAGATGAATTGACTAAATTCATTGTTAAACAAAATAAAAGATAAATTATATAAAACTCTTATTTGTTGTGTATATATACTATATGCTAATCAGGATAATATATGTGTGTAGATGTCTGGTGGAAAAGGCTTGTTATATGCATATAGCATGAAGAAGAATCAAACCCATACACCCGAGCTGATATCGAAGCCAATAGCTGAAATAGAGGCTCACGATGAAAACAACTCAGACAATGTGGTTATCGTAGAAAATGTCGTACAAGATCCGGAGATGGTGGAGCTGACAGATAGTGATTCGGACACTAAAGTTGAAGCTGACCAAGCATCAACGGAGGTGCAGGATCTGAGGAACACGGTTTCTTCTCTGGAAAGGCTGTGGGAGATAGAAAAGTTATTGAACTGTCAGTTACGTCAGGCGTTAATAGAAACAATGGAAGAACAAGATAAGCTTAAAATTCAAATTGATCATATGGGAGCCACAAGCAACACTTCGTGTGCAACTCCGAGCAAGAAGGGGAAAAGAAAGATAGAGGAGCATGACTTAGGAAAACCTGATAAGAAGAGAGGGAAAAGAATATGTTACATTTGCGGACATGAGGGGCATACCTCTCATAATTGTCCCGACTTTAAGCTAGGAGCATGTTTTATATGTGGGATGGAAGGTCATCGAACGAAAGGTGATCCAAGGAAGAGGTGTAATAAATAGGTAGTATTGGTTTTGTTGTGTAGGTGTGTTTAATGTAATATATATGATAAGTATGTCTGTGTAATGTAATGTTTCCAACTTTCGTATTAAGTTAAGACTGTAAATCCCGACTTTTGTAGTCACAAAGGGATGAATGATGTTTAAAGCATTATGTGTTATGTTATGTAAAATATTTGTTCAATGAATATGAATCTAAGTTTGAGAAATAAAACAAGTTTAGAATATTAAACTTATATGATAAGGTTTAGAATGTAAGTTAAATTTATGATCAGATAATGCCGCTAAGACGTCGAACTTGAAATCAAAGGGCAGAAGAATCTGCCAACAACGTTGAAGGACAACAACAAGCATACCCAATGCAGCAATTTGCGAACATAATAGCTCTGGCTATGCAACAAGGATTTCCAGCCGTAGGGAACCAGCAAGACAACCGCTTGGCAAACTTTAAAGATTTCAAAGCTGTTGGACCACCAAAATTCAAAGGTACCACTGACCCTGTTGAAGCCCAAACTTGGGTCAAAGAGATTGAGAAGGCATTCGTGATAGCTAGGGTAGCTGAGGGGCAAAAGACCGCTTTTGCCACCTACATAATGAAGGGTGAGACAAACTTTTGATGTGAAGCGAATCAGGCAAGGGGCAGGAGAAGGTGTAGTTACATGCGATAGATTTAAAACTTTGTTTTTCGAAAATTATTTTTCACCTAGTATGCAGGCGAGGATGGAGGTTAAATTTTTAGAATTTAAGCAGGAGAATATGATGGTGTCTGAATACGCCGCCAAATTCAATGAGTTAGCTAGGTTTGCTCCGCATCAAGTTGATACGGAGGCTAGGAAAGCTAGAAGGTTTGAGCTAGGATTGAAACCCTGGCTCTACAATAAGGTGGCAGTGTTGCAGATCTCTACATTTACAGCACTCATGGAGAAGGCAATCATAGCTGAGGAGGGAAGTGAGGCCATGAGCCTCTACAACAAGGAGAGAAAGAACGAAGGCAATGTAGAAGGAGCAGGGAAGGTAGGAATGAATAGTGGGAGCAGGAGTGGAGATGACATGAGAAAGGTGAGCAGTTTTGGAAGTGTGCAGATAAAGCAAGAAGGTGTTAAGAAGCACGTGCTGCCGTGTAAGACATGTGGGAAGAACCACTCAGGGGAGTGTCTGAAGGGGAAGTTCATGTGCTACAAGTGCGGGCAGGAGGGCCATATCTCTCCCAACTGCCCTAATCCTAGGATGAACAGTGGATGTTTTATATGAGGATCGACTGAGCACAGGGTGAAAGATTGTCCGAAGAGGAGGACAGAGGCAGGTAGTGTAAACACGGGCACTGGAAGCGGAACTTTAGCAATCACCGGACCGACTTCGTCAAACAAACCAACAAAATCAACAGCAATAGTCTACAACATGACAGTTCAGGATACGTCAGCAGCTGGCACTAGAACTACATGTATTATTCGTATGCCTTTTATTTTCTTATGCATGATTTTCCTATATATATTAAATTATTTTATAAAGAAATTTTGAGGAGGAATTTGAGTTCTTTTAGAAACCAATTTTTCCGTTTAATCAGAAAGACAAGCTTTATGTGAATAGTTAAAGATCAGTTCGATCAACGTTGATCAAGATCTACTTGCGATAATTGTGTATGCTATGTAACCGTGTATGTATAGGTTTTTAAACGGTGATTCCGGGGACGAAATCTTTATAAGGGAGGGTGAATGTAACAACCCGATATTTTCTATATAAATAAATAAGAACTTTTGCGTATAATTTTTTTTAAGGATGAGGATTTGTACAAGATAATGAGTATATGTATTTATGTGGTAAATAAAAATATATTTATTGCATAAATGTTTACAAGCAAATTTATTTTAGAATTATTGATTATTAAAAAGTATATTCTTATAATAATTAAATTATGGTAGAAATATTTTATTAATTATTTTCCATGAAAATATAAGCATATATTATTTAAATAATATATGAAGTGATTTTTTTGAAAAATTATAGTAATTATTTTATTATATGAATTTTTGTACAGATTATTAAGTTAATTATTTTACCTTGATTATTAAGGTTAAATAGGAAGAGTAAATCAGATATGGAATCCAAACCCTAATTTTAGATTATTGTCAAGGTATGAGAATAATAATATAATATTAATTTTTTAGTGTTATAAATATGTACTGTATGTACGTATAGATGATGATTGGTCAATTATGGTGTTTAATTTCAAAGCCCTATTTTAAAAATCAATTGTGAGTTTAAGACTGTTATAACGGTGTTATATATTTTATGATGTGTATTATATAATGATTTGATTAATTAGGTTAACCCTAATTAACATTTAGAGATATTAATTTCTAGAAACTCTAATTTCTAAGATTAGTAACCCTAATTAGAAATTATATAAACTAATTACTAATTTTTAAACCCAAATTGCTATTTTAGCAAGGTTAATTATAATTATTATATTTTCACCCTAATGTTCATGTATAGTGTAATTAGAATATTAATCACAATTAGAAAACCCTAATTTCAAAATTTTAGAAACTAAAATTTATTTAACTTTTATTTGATTTAATATTATTTTTGAGCAAACCCTAATTGGAAATCCTAGATTTGATTTGTGTTAAACCTTAGGGTTAAACCCTAAGGGTCAAACCCTAAGGGTTTGTCAAATGACAAGAATACCATTAAATGGAAAATACAAAAGACCTTTTTGCCCTTAAATGCATTATTTTGGCTAACAAATAGGTTTTGACATTTAGGTGAGTGGGTGAACCACCCCATGTGCTAAAAACTCCAGCAACAAGCAATATACATCAGCTAATTCATGCATCAAGACTTGTATAAATAGATTGGAAGAAAGAGAAAATTTATATGTTTCTTACATTTTTCACAAACACTCAACTAAGCTCTCTCTCTCTCTCTCTAAACTCCGAAATTATTAGCTATATCAGTCCTAAATCAAAGCCCCACGATCAACCATAACATATCAGAGGCCAAAAATCAAGAGATTGATCATCAAGGTATAAAAACCCTAACTATAATCTGACCAAAAATCGGATGTTAGATGTTGTTGTTTTTGTGTTAAATATGTTATATGAGGTGTCTAATGATGACATGGGTTGGTATTTAGTGGATCCATAACATCTAGATTCACGAAATAAGAGTTTTCAAAAATCTGGAAAATTTTAATAATGTCTCTGACAGTCAAATGTCAGATCGCGTAGATCCTTTTCTGTTTAGTGTTTTTGTTGTTTAAGTGTTTGATATTGAGCTCTATTATGAGGTCATTCCTCTATGACTCAAATCTAGGTCGGATCTGGTGTAAGTTGTAAGTTATTCATGGTCAAAGGTCGTTGACCGACCATGACCAAGTGAATCTGGGTAACCGAGAACGTGATTAGCAGCGTCTGACAACGTTTACTAATGCCTTAATCTGTTCAGTTATATGTGTATTGTTACGTTTGTTGTATTCAGATTGTAGTATGTTGTATAGACTACAAGTTTAAGGTTTTAGATCGCCTAAATATTAAACGAATGGAACTCAGTGGCTAGTCAAACCAGGCCAAAAGATCATGAACTGAGTTTTCTGGGTAACCCAGAAAACTCATGAACACGATCTTTGACAACGTTTAACCAGCATATAAGTTGTGATTTTGTTGTTGTTTTCTTGTTTTTATGTATTGTTTCTCTACTATTATATGTTGTCTACATACTTCAAAGCTTAGATCACAAAAGCAATACCTGAATCAGAAGTTATGGAAACTCAAAAGTGAACAGTCGAACTGTTCTTCATTTCTGGGTAACCCAGAAATGAAGAACAGCCTCTGATAGCTACTTCGGGGCCTTAGATCTCTTTGCTTGTGCATTATTTGATGATGTTGATTGTTGGATCGTGTAGTCTTGTGCTTATACTACAATATCTGACCATCAACATGTCCAGAAACAAATTGATCAGCGTTTAATCGATGGTCAAAGTAGCACCCACGAAACTGCCTTATGAATGCTCAAGAACATGAAGAACACCTATAGCGACAGTTTTGTCACTATAGGTGGCCTTTAGCGACAGACAGCTTATTATTTTCTTGAAATTAATTATTAAATAGAAAAAAATAGTTTTTAATTATTAAAAATACAAATTAAATAATTAAAATTTATTTTAAATTCCGAAAATTAGTTTTTAATTATTTTTAATATATTTCATAAATATTTAATATTTTTGAAATATTAAAAGTATTTAATTTATTTAATTATAATATTAAATAAATTATTTAAAATGATTTTAATATTTGAAAAATCATTTAAAATTATATTATGATATAAGAAAATATTTTAAGTTATTTTTATGACTTTTAATATTTTGTGATAAATTTCATTAATAAATTAATATTAATGATAATTAATTTATTTACTAAATGAATTAAATAAACTAATTAAAAAATTATTTTATTATATTAAAAATCATTTTAAATAATAAAAAGGTATTTAAAAATATTTTAAGTTATAAAATATAACTTTAAATATTTTAAGGTAAATTTCATTAATTAATTATTATTAATGATATTAAAGTTATTTAATAATTATACTAAATAATTTAGTTTAAAAATGATTTTAATATTATAATAATCATTTTAAATGAAAATAAAGTGTTTAAAGATATTTTAAGTTATAAAACAAAACTTTTAATATTTAAAGATTAATTTCATTAATAATTTAATATTAATGATTATTAAGTTATTATTAATGATATTAAATTTATTTGATAATTATATTAAATAAATAGTTTATAAATGGTTTTATTAATTTTAAAATTATTTCAAAGGGATATAAATGAATTAAAAATATTTTAAGTTATACTTAATGACTTTTAATATTTTGATAAATGAAACATTAATACTTTAATATTAATGGTAATTATTTAAGAATGATTTTAAATATTTTAAAACTCATTTAAGGGTAATAATAATACTTTAAAAGTATTTTGAGTTATTATAAATAACTTTAACATTTTAAAAATGATTTCATTAATAGTTTAATACTAATTAAATATTAATGATAATAGAATTGATTAGTATTTAAATCATTTTAATGTGATTCCGATGTTTGAAATTCCGTGATAAATTATAATAAATGTTTTAAAATTATATTAAGTCATTTAAAAATAGTATGACTGATACTAAGTTACAGAATAAAGTCTTAGACTCGATAATTACCTGATAAAGTTGTTAGTATATCGACATGTTTCTGAATTTGATCTGGACTTAGATAATTTAATTAGATATGTGATTATTTATGATTCAATGGTTATTAAACATATGTGCCAATGTGATTAGGGTATGTGCTGACTGCAATAAGCAGTGTTATGTGTTATAGTATGTTATTCTAATCGAACGAACGATCTTATTAATGATAGGTCGTGAGATAAGCGATAAATCTAAATTATAAATTGTAAGCAGCGCTTCAGGCAAGTATCTTACCTTTGCATTTCCTTTATGCAATGGACATGAGTAAGAAGTTTCAGAATTATATTATTATTATGCTATATTATTAACCCAATTGTGGTATATTCTATATCCGATCATTGTTTATCAACATGTTAGTATGTGGTAATTCAGATATATATTCTGTTCGTTAATTTCTAATCATGGTTATACAAGTGTCCCCACTTGGATAATCATTGTATTTAATCACATGTTGATATATATATAAGCCGTCTAAGCTATTTGACCCAGCTAGACACAAATTCAGAAATATCGTTGAATAAGTTAAAAAAAAAATTTGTATCCAATCAAATTATTTTGGTTCGGATTCTAGACTAAGTATGAACATCCCTACACGAAAAAACTTTTATGCGCCCAAGGCAGACAGAGTGAACGATACCCTCGTTCTTGCATGTAGTATTGATCAATGCAGGGTACAACGGGCTGATCACCCCCGTGCCCGTAAGCTATGACGGTTTGCAGATGAATTTCTTTTAACCTTTTCAAAAATGAAAATAATGTTCATAGCATGTCACCATAACCCCAGTTATAGTCAATATGTAGTTTTAAAAATTTGAAAGAGAGTTGATATGATTATAATCGGTTCAGAATACTTCACAACTATTGACTTGTTGTAGAAGAATAGTATAAAGAAAATATTTAAATTCTTTCAGATTATATATATATATATATATATATATATATATATATATATATATATATATATATATAATTGCTATTACTTGCTGGGCACTCAAATACTCATCCTTGCTTAATTTAAATATTTTCAGCTAAGTGTGAACGACTAGAGGGCTCTGCTAAGACCAAGGGAAAGGAAAAGGTTGCTGATTGAATGCAAATGTTATCTTATGTAATAGTTTGATATTAATATTAAGACAATTATGATATATATTATCTATCATGGGTTGTAATGAATGTTTAAAGGTTACGTACTTGGGAGCTAAACTCTGATAATTATGTAAATTAAGTTTGACTTTTATATTATTGTTATTATTGTTAGTATTATTTCGCTCATAGAAATGGTATCGTAAAGCACCGAGTTTGGGTTTCAAGTACCCGGATTTGGGGGCATTACAGTTGAACCTTTTCTTCTTGAAATTTCCACTCCTATTATCTTGGTCATGATTACCACCGAAGTGGTTACCATTCTTGGCATGATAATTTCCCTCACGATGGTTATCATTGTTCCGATGGCCGTTGCCATCGGTATGATTATTATCGTGTTGTTATTTACCTGAGGATTATTGTCTTTCTATTGCACATTATCCTAGGTATTGATCGTTGGTGACTCAACGGTCTCATGTGCTTCATTGCTGATCTCAACATTTTTAGGTGCCCTTTTCAAACACTGTCACAAAACAATGGTTAATTAACATATCACATATTATCCCTATACTCTGACCGACCAATTAAATACCAAATACACTTAGGTAGGTCATACTAGCGAAGGAATCCCCCGTCTCTCCCCTCCTAGTTCTTGTCTCACATCTCAGCCAGGGATCATATCCCTAAGCTCTAATACCAACTATGACGCCCCCAAAATAGGTATACATCACTCATCTTGAGTCGCCAGATACATGGTACATACATTCAAATACAACTTAATTATACAACAGTCATGTAAAATACAACAAAACATAGCTGAGAGTTTAAACAAGAATATTGTCATCTAGACAATATCCACACTCAATGGTGTCCTCATTACAATTATTATCACATTATTTTGTAGAATAGTGAGGACTTCTAAAGCCATTTATCCTGGACCATCACTCCATTCCCCGACTCGTCCCAGCTATATTCTCATTTCCTGAAGAGAACAATGAAAGAAAGGGTGAGCTCAACTAGCCCAGTAAGAAATATTATGACTAAGATAATACAGAATAAATTATCCTTAGCCTTCAACAGTATAACAACTGATAGAATACAATAGACAACAAGTTTTAGATCAACAACTGCAGCGAAAATAAGCAAATCATTACAAAAGTCAATTAGAGCATAAAATCTACTATCTTCTATGATTTAAAAAGTTTTTCATCAACTTTATCGCTCAGACTCAGCTTACTAAATACAATCAAATCATCCATACACGACGGCCAAGGATATTCATGTAATCATCAATGGTCATGATTATACCGAATAATTCCTGGTTATAATCATACCAATAACTGTCCATTAATGAACTACATGCCAATGATGTAAGACCCCAAATTTTATGAAATAAAAGTATTCAATTTTTCTTATAATTACAATTTAGTAAATGGCTAAATTGATAAAAAGTTAAAGTTATGGGTGATATGTGAAAACTTTTCAAAATACGCAAGTGGTTATAAAATATTCATTGTTGTCGGGGAATATTAATCGTTTGGTCGTGGAATATTCTTTTTGTCGGGGAATATTCGTACGACGTCGCATACATTTGTGGGCCCCATAACAGAATAACTGTCGGATGAAGAAAACGACAAATTTGAGTTTTTATAAATAACGGCGTAGTTGTTACCGTTAATACTGTTGGAATACCTGGTGGTTAAAATACAGTAATACGCGTAGTTGCACAGTAGCACAAGGTATTGCGCAGTATTTTTTTCAATTATTGATTCCTACGTGAGAAGGCACTACTCAATAATTGTTACAGTAGTTACTGTTCAATATTTTATTTTATTGATTCAATAATTGCTACGTTGATATTTTACATTATTGTTATTTTAATAATTGTTATTGCACAGTATTTTTCATTATCAGATCAATAATTCATATTATTTGAATAATATTATTAGATAACATTATTGACAATGTCTAGAAAGTTCTATCTAAGGAGAGGTTTGATCACCTAATTGCGCGCCAATAAGGAGAAATCCTTATTGAAAAGCCCCCTCTTTCCTGGGAACGGCCTGGTTGTCATAATTATGACTCTGTAATATTATTTGTGAATAATTAATTATTGATTTATATGATAAGAAAATATTTATTTTATGTAGATATAAATGATGGATTTATTTATGTGGTTACAAATGAAGGAATTAATGTTGAAGTGTTTTATCTGTATTTTTGTCGGAACGGGGTTATTGAAAATCAAATTATGATTTTTGAGATATTTTGCGAGGGTTATAATTTTTAATCCGACCGTTGGATCATGGTAATATTTGGATATGTTATACATATATAAGTTGAGTATATGTCCACAAATTTTGAACCGTTAAAAATGAACGTATGATTTGTTATGAATTTTACGAGATGACTGGTTCAGAAATTG
Organism: Panax notoginseng; assembly: GCA_016801055.1. Taxonomy (NCBI): domain Eukaryota; kingdom Viridiplantae; phylum Streptophyta; class Magnoliopsida; order Apiales; family Araliaceae; genus Panax; species Panax notoginseng. The sequence continues at coordinate 79,213,103 of CM029021.1, forward strand.
TTAAATTTTCGGAGTTAATCATTTTGGTGGAAAATTCTAGAATTGGTGGGCCCCACTCTTGGTTGGTGAAGAAATGTGCTGAGATTTTTATTCAAATGTGGTGGATGGGAATAGTAGCAGGTAAAGCCATCAGGTTGCAGGTTAAGTCTGCTTCGGCGTGCTAATATTTTCCTATAAATAGAGGGCTAAGTTAGAATTGAAAATCACACCAGAATTCTTAAGTTTTCTCTCTTTCTCTCTCTATATTATGAAGCATATTTTGTGAGTATTTAGATACTTCGAGAGTTTCTATTCATCAGTGCAAGTTTCCTTCAGCTTTATACCGATCAGAAGTACTGCTCTTTTGAGGTAAGGGATAGTAAGTGATTTTAAGGGTTGTTATGATTTTCAGTTTTGTAATTTTTCTGAACTTCAAAAATTCTGGAAAAATTTGAAATGATATTTTGATGATTTTTACTGATTGTGTCCAAAAATGGTAATTTTTGGATGTATAAATTAAGAGTTATGAATTTTATGAGAAAAGACTATTTTAAAAGTAACCGCTTATAATTCCTTGTGGTTAACTCTAAAAGTGATGAAATTTTTATTGGGAGTACATGTATATGATAGAAGTATACTCTGTAAATTTTAGAATTTTTGGACAAAAGTATAATTTTTGATAAATGTCTAAATATTCGACTGTTTTGGCCCTATGAAAAAAAGTATATGAATTTTAAAAATTTTGAGAAAAATATATGTTCAATATGGAACTATATTCTGCTAAATCCCAGAAAAAAAATATTTTTGGAACAAATTTGGTATTTTTCATGAAAATGGTCTAGTTGTGAGTAAATGAATTAAATATGTTTTGTGAATTAAGAAAATTGGAAAATAGGATTTTATGACTTGAGAATCCTATATGAGGTATATGCAGATTTTTTATGAGGGTTTTGATTATTGGTGATAAAATCTTATGAGTTTGACATTTTAGAATGATTAAATGCATTATTTAGTAAAGTGTAAACAATTTAAATAAATTGTTTATAAGCTTAAGAAATATTATTCTTTCAATATCATTATACCGAAATACTGGTATGAATTTTATTATGGAATTTGTACCTTTTAGTGTCGAGTTTACTATTCATGAGTTACTATTTATGAGTTACTATTCACGAGTTACTATTCATAGAAAAATTAGTTTCTTTTTCTGACCAAATTATAGTTGATTTATGAATATAACTCTTGAGATTAAATCTATATGTTGATTATATTGATTTTATTATCATATATAACATTTTTATAACCCTGGTGCTGAATTTCTCTTTCACTTGAGTGTAAAGATGGGTAAATTATTGGTATGATCGTGACTGAGGAATATCTTTGGCCTGTAGTGCAAAGATGAATTGTTAACTGGTATGATCATGACCATTGAATTTATAATTGAATATCTTTAGCTTAAGTGTAAAGATGAATTGATTAATATGGTTATAATTATTGTTTATATAAATTCTGAAATGATTATATATTTCTTTGAGATATGAATGTCTTTGGCCCATAGTGCAAAGATGAATTATTGATGAATATCTTTGGCTCGTAATCCAAAGATGACTTGTTGTTAAATATCTTTGGCCTGTAGTGCAAAGATGAGTTGTTGATGAATATCTTCGGCTCGTAATGCAAAGATGACCTGTTGTTGAATATCTTTGGCCTGCCGTGCAAAGATGGTCTGTTGATGAATATCTTTGGCCCGTAGTGCAAAGATGAAATTGTTAGTATGATTATAAACAGGAACTGTGATTTGGTATAACCATGATCTTTGATATTTCAAGTAAAGACATGTGATGAAAAGTATCTTCGTCCTGGATGCGAAGAGGAATTTAGAATTACAATTATGATTATGAGATATTCATATGATTGTGGAAAAGAACTATTGATTGATGTTACAGGGATAAAACATTGTTGATAGATTTTTAACATGGAGAAGATAATGGACTTTATAGTCTATTTGACTCTTCTAATGGATTGCTCGTTCCGCTGCAACTATGGTTGAAAATTTTTATCATCTACCATATGTTCTAAATCTCTGATTTATTACTGTTGAAGGCTATTGATAATTTATTTATCTTTAGTCATGATATTCTTTACTGGGCTAGTTGTGCTCGCCCTTTTGCTTCACAATTCCTTTCAGGTAATAAGAGTGTAGCTGGGTCGAGCGGGGGTAACAAGGAAATAGAACGGTGGTCTCTAGCTGTGGAGTTCTCCCTAAGCAGTATAGAAAAGTTCATTTAGTAGTTATATTTGGTGAATCCAATAGGGTAAGGCGTACCCAAAGTTGGAAGGGTGTTTTTTCACTATCATACAAGATGTCTAATGACATACAACCTCGTGTCATCATAAGACAGGGTTATGCACATCCACTTACTGAGTATATTTACGAGCACTACCTACATAATCTTGGTGTTTGTTTGAAGTATAATTCTCATTTAGAGACAGTGGAGATAATGATAAGTCAAGAGAAGACTCACCACTGGGAAGAATATGATAGTAATCTTCTCGTTTTTCTTTGGGGTCTATTGGGTCAACCAAGGATAATTTTGTGGCCATATGATATCTATCACAACCTAGAAGCATGGCCTCCCATGTACAAGGGTTTCCTTAAGCACTTCTCAAAGATTCTAATTTCTAAAACAGTTTTTGACTATACCTTTATGTAAGGTGTCATTGTGAGGTGTTGTCCACGGTTGGGATACGAGTCACATTTAGTATATATTTGTATCCAAACTCACAGCATATGTGTTGTTGTATTTTGCACGACAATTGTTGTAATAAAGTTATAGTTGTTTTCTGTACCATGTATTTGGCGACTCAAAATGGGTTGGGTGGAATGGACCTATTTTAGGGTTGTCACAAATGAGGACTTTCACCACATCATTCGTCACATTACTATCATGATTATACCGAATAATCCCTGGTCATAATCATACCAAGTCCATCTCTGCACGTAAGCCAAAGATAACTTTCATCAAAATATAAGCATGAGGATGATGACAATGACATAATAATTCAATAAAACAAGTTCAAGGATAAATTTTAAAGATTTATAATTTAATTTATCTATAAATCAATAACGTTCAAATTGTCAACATGATACAGCTTTGTAGAGTAAAATTCAAGAATAATATTCATGTACAAAAAATAATTTGGACAGAAAAGAAATATATTTTTCGGATAAATAGTACCCCGTTAATAGTACTTTGAGAATAGTACCTAGTGAATGGTACCCCACATGAAAAGTATCCCAAATACTCGAGTGAATAATATTCAGGTGAATAGTAACCCATGAATAGTAAGTCATGAATAGTACTCTGATATGAAAAGTGTCCCGAATACCCGAGTGAATGATACTAGAGTGAATAGTAATCGGGTGAATAGTAACTCGTGAATAGTATCTCGTAAAAAAATACCAAAGAAAATGAAATTCCATGACGAGTACAAAAGAAATGATATCTCATACGAGTTTAATAGAATATACGAAACTGTAAATGGATTTTTATCCGCCATGCGGTAATCCACGTAGACATATCATTTCCACAATTTAATAAAAAATGAATACGAAAGGTTATTCACCATGCATGCGGTAATCCACATAGACAGGTTATTCCAACAGAATAATAAAGAATGGAATAACAGAAGAATTCCCCAGGCATGCGATAAACCGCACAGATAGGTTATTCCAACATAATAATATATAATGGAACTAGGTCATGCGTAATACGCATAGACATGATATTCTAACAGAATAATAAAGAATGGAACCAGGTCATGCGTAATTCGCACAGCCATGATATTCCAACAGAATACTAAAGAAAGGAATAACAGAAGAATTTCACCATGTATGCAGTACTTCGCATAGACAGGTTATTCTAACATAATAATAAAAAATGGAATAACAGAAAAATTTCACCATGTATGCGGTACTTCACATAGACAGGTTATTCCAACATAATAATAAAGAATAGAATAACAGAAGCTCTCTTCATGAATACGAAAGAAATAATACCCCTTACCTTAGAAGAAACTCGATACTGGAATAGAGAGGTAGCAGACTTCTCTTTTTCTTTCTTTCTATTATTTCTCTCTATAATAAATGCTCTATAGCCTTATTGAATTAGTGAAAAATAATGAAGGAATGAGCTTCTATTTATAAAAAAATATAGTTTCAATAATTACGCGTTTTGGGGCTCAAAATATTACAGTATAATACCTTTCTCTTTTTCCTTATTTTTAATTTAGTCCTGCAAGTATTATCAAACTTGCACCACCTCCCCTAATAGTAAATCATGTGAATCAATAATTCATTCATGTGACTCAATAGTATAATCATGTGAAAAAACTAATTACAATATAGTACCTTCAACTATACCTTCATTTCTAATTTAGTCATGCAAGTATTATCAATCTTGCACCAATTCCCCTAATAGTAAATCATGTGAATCAATAGTACACACATGTGAACACATAGTTATAAGCATGTGAATTAATAGCAATTAATTGCTCATTTATCCAGTTAATTACCTGATTGATCAATATAACCTCCAGACATCAATTACTATCGAAATAAATATCGATTTCCACTAACACTAATAATTCCCACACAATGCAACTATCAATTTTCATCTTTAATCAACACGAACTTATTCATCATTAATAATATAATTAACAATATTTAACAACCTGGTCGTTCTTAGGAAAGAGGGAGTTTTTCGATAAGGATTTCTCCTTATTGGCGCGCAATTAAGTGACCAAACCTCTCCTTGACAGAGCTTATAGACATTGTTAATATTGTAAATAATAATATGAATAACTTTGTCGTCTCAATTATTGATTTAATAATATAACATATTATGTAGATGATACTGTGACAATAATTGAATCAATAATATGAGAGATATGATGCAGCAATTACTGTAGCAATAATTGAGTATAATTGAGTGACTTATCACGTAAGCATCAATAATCAATACCGTGTGCTACTATGCAACCACGCGTATTACTGTAATTTTACTACCGAGTAGTTCAACAATTTTAACGGTAACACTTTCGCCATTATTTTTATAAAATGATAATTCTGTCATTTTCTAACTACGATAATACTTTCGTTGTGGGGTCCACTAATGATTGTGCCGTCGTACGAATATTTCCTGTTAAAACGTATATTCCCCGACCAATCGAATATTATATAACAACTTGCATACTTTACAAAATTTATTAATACTACCAACAACTATAACACTATCTCAAATCCACACCGTAATATTCAAAAAAATATTTCGAGAAAATTAAATCTTTATTCATAAAATTTGGGGTCTTACACTAAGGGTTAGGAAAAGTAAGTTCTGAGAATTTAATGATCTCGCATAATAATTAGGGTTATTATGTGTGAGAAATACGAGTGTAATACTAGTTATTATACGAGTATAATGCGAAGATTATTATGACGTATAATACGAATATCGTACGAACTATATACGAAGAGAATACGAGAATGAGATACGTAGAATACGATTTAGTCTTAAAGGCTAAGTAAGGGATAAATTAAGTACTAGCTAAGTAAACTTAATAGCTAAGTAAAGTGCTTATGCTTAATGGCTAAGTAAAGTGCTTATAAGTAATGAGTAAGTAAACTTAAGGGCTAAGCAAACTTAAGGGCTAAGTAAACTTAAGGGCTAAGCAAACTTAATGGCTAAGAAGACTTAATGGTTAAGTAAGTGTGGAGGCTAAGCAAACTTGGTGGCTAAGTTTGGAATAATAAGGAGGTTAAGGGGGCAAAATGACTAAACTACCCCTAACTTTGGTTTTCTATAAATAGGAAGCTCATTTTATTGTTTTGAGATTTTGAAAATCCCAAGACACTTGTGAGAGAGAGAGAGTTCAGATGGGAGGAGGAGAAGGAGGAAAGGCTAACCCGTGTACAAACTTTGTCCGACGGGAGAAGATTAAAGAAGAACGGTAACCCGAAACCTAGTCTCTTTTAAAATTTCTTTAAGTTCTATGTTTAAAAACATAACTTAATAAGAATAAGGAGTAAAAGATGTTAGTAATGATTTCATATGGTTGAAATTATAAGAAAATAAAGAAATAAGAATTAGAAGTTTAGTTTGTAAATTTCTTAAAGAAGTATAAGATTTGTGAGGATTTTAATCGATCCGAATGAATATTATGAATGAGTAGGTTAAATAAATAAGGAATGATGTTCTATAACATCAAAATCCAATAAAAAGTGAAATTGTAATCCAAAATATTGATTAAAATGAAGAACGAACGAAGAACGTGAAGAACACGCGAAGAACACGAAGAACATTGTTGATGGATAAATTTAAAACCATCGTAGGATAATTGTTATTGATGGACAAGTTTAAAACCATCGCATATAAGTTAGATGTTTATTGCTTGGTTAGGAACGGTAGAAACGTTCGTGAAGAACGAATTAAAACGTAGCTATAACGATGTTATGGCAAAATTTTTGTAAAATATTAACGAGAATTAGAAAGTTAGAAAATGAACCCGAACATGTAGGGTTTCATAAGGAAGTAAGAGAACATAGAAAATGTGAGTCATGGACTCAAGAACGAACGAGTTCCGAGTTTGGATGACCGAATTACGGATGAACGAGCGAAGAACACTAAAAGCGTAAAAATGAACGAAGGGTGAAGACCAAGCCAATCGAATGGCACGTTAACAAATTTAGAATGAAGTTATGTCCAAGGGGTATTGATGTACGTAAGATAAGGAAGAGAATGGCTTTGGAACGACCTCATTCTGAGTTATAACGAAGAAGTTATGAGATCAGGAAGTAAGCATCTTAAATTGGATTTAACACTTACAGAAATTGGATTTAACACTTACGAGGGTAATGAATAACATTTCGATGTTATGTCATGATAGTGAGAGATAAGTGTACAGCATATAGATGCTGTAAACACAACATTGTTGCAACGGACGATCGGTCTTAGCATACAACGATCGGTATGGCTTCGACACTAAGAACGAGTAATGAACATGGGGTTCATGGAAGGGATAACGAAAGTATTAAATAAGATATGAATTATCAAGAAAGTAGTAGTGAACGGTAATTAGATTAATGAAAGTCGAATATGAGTGGGATAAGGAATGAATCCTAAGGTATGACATTTAGTTGCCAAAAAGCTATAATGAATAAGAAATTAATTTAACGAACATTAAGTTTAATGGTTTGGATAAGTTCAGATAAGTTTAGGTTGTGGTACAATCGTAACCTTTGATGGTTGACATATGGGAGCTGGGCTAAACAATTCCTTCAAAGAGCGAATGTATATATAAAACTGACAACCGATCTAACTCACTGTGATGGCAGTGTAAATGAGATGGGAACTTGTTTGTTGGTTGTTTGTGGGAAACCACTCAGAGTACCATATGGACTACTAGCAGAGACGCGATGTGTACTGAGTCCTAGAGAAGTTATAAGAAGAAGATAAGAATATAAATCATCCAAGATGATGAACGTATGAGTAAGACATCTACGTATGTCATGAAGCCGAAAACTGGTAAAAGAAGTTAGTCGCATAAACGTATATTGCAAGAACGCGAACCCTAAGAAGTAAAATTAAATAAACCAATGCGTAAGTTTAATGTATGACTAATTGGTGTTTATGTTTTCTCCTTATGTGTTATATAGGAATTGGATTAAGCAGTTCAGCTTAAGCTGTAGCTGTGCATAAGGCAAGTTTCCTAACTTCATTCATATTATATGAATGCTAGTTTCTTAAACTTCTGAGATGTTGAACTTGAGAACTCTACGGTGTTCCTATGATATGAACTGTTATGTGATTGAGCTGTTCAATACGTGTATGTTCTATTTATACATGAATCGTTATTGTTAAGTCTGTGCTAATGATTCTAGCCAGACATGATATGTATGAAAAAGGTAGAGGAATGAAAGTATTTCAAAATAAAAGTGATTGATGTTTTAAGATGATAGGAATCGAGACTATTCCTATTATTCAAGCTGCTTCATAACCTTTATTCGATTATCAAAGTTCTGAAGAATGTTTAAACTCTTGAAGTTGTATATTCAACTGTTATGACTTGCTGGGCAATTGAATGCTCACACTTGTATTTAAATGAAAAACATTTTTAGCGAATGCGGTTAGAAGAACTTAACGATCCCGTAAAGATCAAGCTGACGGTATCCAGATGAAGTGCCATTTAGAATGTGAATGAGAGAGACGATCAAGTGAAGACTTGTAATATAGAAAGATGAAATTGAATTATAGACTAGCTTAAAGAACTGTTATGTATCCTTGGTGGCGGATAAAAGTCACTCTTGTAAGATGAAATAAATAATGTATTATCATTATTTGTAATGAAAGAGGTTATAAGGTTTTCAGAACCTGGGATTTAAGATTGTATGTTGTTATATTTTAGTATATAATGATGTATGTTTGGTAAGAAGTGGGACCGTGACGTACGGAATCAGGGTGTGAAGATAGACCGAATTTTGGGGTGTTACAACTTTGATCTTGTTTATGCTTTTGGTAAGATAAAAGCTTAGATGTATAGCCTACATGTTAATCTACAAGATTCAGCCAACAACATGACTTAACTAACAAAGATCAGCAAGATAAAAAGCTTGCAAAAACACTGTCAGTGATTTCTGGGTTACCCAGAAACCAAATTTCGTGGACGGTCAACTGGTTTTGACCAATAATAACTCTCAATCCGAACTAGCCTCGATTCGAGTTTCAGATAAAAGCCCACATAACATACTACAAATATAAAAATTTAAAACACTAAAAACATTAATAGAGACAAATCTAGGAGACCTGACATTTGACTGTCAGACACCACTTTTCCAACTTTCTAGATTTTTGAAAACTTCTAAATCGTGCGTCTAGATGTTATAGATCCATGATCAATCAACCCAGATCACTAAAAGACACCCTAATACACAACTTTAACCAACAAACAACAACCTCTAACATCAAAAGATAAAATTTCTAGATTTAGGATTTTTATACCTTTTTGAGCCTTGATCTTGATTTCTTGTCCATGATCCTGTTTATGGAAAGCTATGATCTGATCATGGTTTATATTTTGGTCTCACTCTCTCTCAAAATTTTGAAAATATAGAGAGAGAAAGTCTTGGAAAATGAAAAATAAAGTAACCATTTTCTCTCTCTTAATCTATATAAATGACATGATTCAATGTACTTGCTAGCAATTGATGGCTGATATTTGACACATAACTAGGCTTGGGCTAGGGTTAGTCATCAACCCAAGATCATGGCAAGATAATACAAAAAAGGGTACTTTAGTCATTTTGATTTTTGTTTTAATGGCATGCAAGTAAATTATCCAAACCCTTAGGATTTAGGATTTAACCCTTTATGTTTTAAAAATAAATTCTAGGATATCCAAATTAGGTTTCAAAAATAGAAAATTAATATTTCTAAATTATAATTAGGATTCAATAATTATATTAACATTTCTTAATCGTAATTCAAGCTTGCTAATTGGGATTAATATTTCCTAATTAAAATTACTAGTTTAGCAATTATGAACAAAATTGTATATTAGGGTTTCTAACGAAATAATTAGGGTTTCCAACGTTAAAATTAGGGTTTTCTAATTAATATAATTTCTAATTAATAAAATAGGCTTTCCCCTAATTAGATTTGTGATTAATACACAAAAACCTTATACCTTGTATTTAAATCCATCAAATTAGGGTTTCAATTTCTGAATTAGGGTTTTTGTAAGACCCCAACTTATTAATGAATAAAATCAAATTTTCTCTAAATATTATTGTGAATAATAAGGGGTAAATTTGATATAATACTTTGGTTATGAGTGAAATGTGTAAATTTTGCAAAATAAGCAAGTGGTTATAAAATATTCATTTTGTCGGGGAATATTCGTTTGGTCGTGGAATATTCTTGCTGTCGGGGAATATTCATACGACGGCGCAGCCTTGTGTGGGCCCCATAACGGAAAACGATTGGATGAAGAAAACGACAAGTATAAGTTATTTATAAATAACGGCGTAGTTGTTACCGTTAATACTGTTGGAATACCTGGTGGTTAAAATCCAGTAGCACACGGTATTGCACCAATTATTGATTCTTACGTAAGAAGACACTACTCAATAATTGTTACAGTAGTTATTGTTCAATATTTTATTTTATTGATTCAATAATTGTTGCGTTGATATTTTATATTATTGTTGTTTCAATAATTATTGTTGCACAGTATTTTCCATTATCAGATCAATAATTCATATTATTTGAATAATATTATTAGATAACATTATTGGTAATGTCTAGAAAGTTCTGTCTAAGGAGAGGTTTGGTCATCTAATTGCGCTCCAGTAAGGAGAAATCCTTATTGGAAAGCCCCCTCTTTCCTAGGAACGGCCTGGTTGTCATAAATGTGATTCTGTAATATTATTTGTGAATAATTAATTATTGATTCATATGATAAGGAAATATTTATTTTATGTGGATAGAAATGTTGGATATATTTATTGTGGTTAAAAATAAAGGAGTTAATGTTGAGGTGTTTTATCAGTATTTTTATCAGAATGGATATATTAAAAATCAAATCAGGGTTTTTGAGAAATATTGCGGGTGTTATAATTTTAAATCCGACCGTTGGACCGTAGTAATTTTTGGATATGTTATACATATATAAGTTGAGTATATGTCCACAAATTTTGAACCGTTAAAAATGAACGTATGATTTATTATGAATTTTACGAGATGACTAGTTCAGAAATTGTTGAATTTTCGGAGTTAATCATTTTGATGGAAAATTCTAGAATTGGTGGGCCCCACTCTTGGTTGTTGAAGAAATGTGCTGATATTTTTATTCAAATGTGGTGGGTGGGAATAGTAGTAGGTAAAGCCATCAGGTTGCAGGTTAAGTCTGCTTCGGCGTGCTAACATTTTCCTATAAATAGAGGGCTAAGTTAGAATTGAAAATCACACCAGAAACAAGTTTTCTCTCTTTCTCTCTCTAGATTATTGAGTGTATTTTGTGAGTATTTAGATACTTTGAGAGTTTCTATTCATCAGAGCAAGTTTTTTTCAGCCTTATACCGGTATTCCGACCAAAAGTACTGATATTTTGAGGTAAGGGATATTATTTTCTTCTTAAATGATATTATTTTCTTCAATATCATTATGCTGAAATATTAACATGAGTTTTTATCAAATTTGGAACTTTTTGTGTCGAGGTTACTATTTACGTATACGTTACTATTCACGTATACGACACTATTCACGAATACGGCACTAGTCATCGAAAAATAAGATTTTCCCTTTTTATCCAAGATGTCTATTATGGTTACTATCTTTGATTGTATCCATATTTTGATCTTTATTTTTGAATTCTGCTTCACAATTGAGTATTATGAAGTATTATTGATCTTGGATAAACTGTTATACAAATCCCTACTATTTATCCTTCTGTCTCACTGGATTCGTTCTCTTTAAGATATTTTTCATCATCCTCAGTCCTAAATGATGATATTACTGAATATCTTTGGCCTGCAGTGCAAAGATGTATGATTACTTGATGATCATCTTTGGCCTATAGTGCAAAGATGAACAGGTGTTGAGATGAACATGACTGACAGGTGATACAAATGAATATCTTTGGCCTGTAGTGCAAAGATGAATATTTGGATAAAGATGATTATTAATTGATGTTACAGGGATAAAATATTGATGATGGACTTTTAAATCTTAGAAGATAGTAGAATTCATTCTATACTTGACTCTTCTAATGGTTTGTTGTTTCCACTGCAGTTGTTGATCTAAAACTTGTTGTCGATTATATTCTATCAGATTTTTCCCTGTTGAAGACTAACGATAATTTATTGTATATTATCTTAGTCATAATATTCTTTACTGTGCTAGTTGAGCTCACCCTTTTCCTTTTTGTTCCATTTTTCTTCTCAGGAGGTGAGAACATAGTAGGATCTAGTCGGGGTATGGAGTGATGGTTCTAGAAAGATGTTTTAGCAGTCCTCACTATTTCTGTAAAATAGTGTTTGAATAATTGTAATGAGAATTTATTTGAGTGTGGATATTGTCCAGAAGACAATATTTGTATTTAAACTCACAGTATGTGTTGTCGTATTTTGCACGACAAATGTATTATTGAAGTTGTAGTTTGCTTTCTGTATCATGTATTTGGCGACTCAGAATGGGTGTTGTATACCTATTTTGGGGGCGTCACAGTTGGTATCAGAGCTTAGGGATATGATCCCTGACTGAGATGTGAGACAAGAACTAGGAGGGGAGAGACGGGGAATTCCTTCGCTAGTATGACCTGACTAAGTTTATTTGGTGTTTATTTGGTCGGTCAGAGTATAGGGATAATATATGGCATGACTATTAACCCTTGTTTTATGGCAGTATTTAAGAATGGCAGCTGAGAACGTTAATAATGGAGTAAATCAGACCGTGGAGACACCTTTGATCACCACCCAGGGGAACGTGCAACAGGAAGGCAATATTCCTCCTGTAAACAACGTTACCGAGCAAACGATGAATGATGGAATGTTTAAGAGCTTTTTGCAGTTCATGCAAAATCAGACGAGGGAGACTCGTGTGCAGAATACTGGTGGAAATGATAACAACGCGCGGTTTGTCACATCTAAGCAATTCAAAGAATTGGGACCACCAGAATTTAAGGGAAAGCCGGATCCGATCATGGCGGAAACGTGGGTCAAGAAAATTACTAAGATATTCGATGTCTTGGGATGCACGGAGGAACAAAAGGTTCCATTCGCCACCTTTATGTTCCGCGGTGAGGCAGACTACTGGTGGGAGTCTGTGAAGCGTACCCAGCCTGACGCACTCAACATGTCCTAGGAAATATTTTAAAAACTGTTCAATGACAAGTACTTTCCTGAAAGTATTCGTCATATAAAGGAGGTGGAGTTTATCAGACTGGAACAAAACAACATGACAGTGTCCCAGTACGAGGCGAAGTTTGCAGAGTTATCCAGGTTTGCACCTCATTTGGTCGAAAATGAGGAACAAATGACAAGGATGTTTCTGAGAGGTCTAAAACCCGAGATTCGGCAATATCTTATCTCTCATAAATTTTCTTTATATTCAGATGTTGTAAACAGGGCTCAATTATTAGAGCGAGATAATGAGTATGTGCAACCGAGGGACCACAACCACGGTCATACCGGTGGCGGCAGTCATCGAAGCAATGAAAACTAGTAGGGAGGAAAACATTCGGACAAAAGCGGTAACCACTCTGGTGGTAATCGTGGTCGTGATAATAGAAGGAGCGAGTCGAGAGGAGATTTCAAGAAGAGAAGGTACAACAATGATAACGTGAAGACGTCAGCACAAACATCAACTGTTTCTAGGGGAGGAAAACGACCACCGGTCGTATGTTACAAATGTGGGAAAGAGGGACATATCATCCCAAACTGCCCACAACAATCCAAGGTATGTTATAACTGTGGAAAGGAGGGTCATATAGCTCGAGAGTGTTCTGTAGCAAAACCAAGTTCAGCGGGGATGGTGACTCCAAAAGTTGTCCCGGATAAGTCGAAATCAGCGATTCCTGGAAGGGCGTTTGTCGTGACTGGCCAAAACGCGAGAAACCCGAACGAGGTGATCACGGGTAAGCTAATCTTGAATTCTTGCAAAGTTTATACTTTACTAGATACCGGTTATACCCATTCTTTTATCTCTCCTGCTTGTGCTCAATGTATAAACTTGACTCCGGAGAAATTGAACTTTGACTTATCTGTTGAAACTCCGTTGGGTGAAACCTTCGTTACATCTACAGTTTATAAATCTTGCATGATCCAAGTTGGCACTATCACATTACCTGTTGATCTTATCTCTTTAAAGATACTTGCTTTTGATGTGATTTTAGGAATTGATTGGTTAACCACTCATCATGCTAAAATTGATTGTTTTCGTAAGGTTATTAGTTTTCATATTCCTAACCAACCTGTCATACGAATTCAAACTACTAAACCACTAAAATCAGTCACTGTCATATCAAGCCACAAAGCTATTCGTTTATTGAAAAATGGATGTCAAGCTTTCTTAGCCCATGTTATGGATTTGAATAAAGACAAGTCAGATTTGAATAATATTTCTATTGTTAGAAAATTTCCCGATGTATTTCCTGAAGAACTTCCTGGTCTACCCCCAGAACGTGAAGTTGAATTCTTTATTGACCTTGAACCCGGTACAAAGTCCATTTCTAAAACCCCATATCGAATGGCTCCTATTGAACTTCAGGAGTTAAAAGTCCAACTACAGGAGTTGTTGGACATCGGTTTTATTCGTCCTAGTACATCTCCTTGGGGTGCTCCTGTGTTATTCGTAAAGAAGAAAGACGGGAGTATGCGACTTTGTATTGACTATCGAGAATTGAACCATGTCACCATCAAGAATAGGTATCCGCTACCTCGCATTGATGACCTGTTCGACCAGTTACAAGGGACACAATTCTTTTCAAAGATCGACCTTCGTTCTAGATATCATCAGCTGAAGATTAAAACTGATGATATTCTAAAGACTGCCTTCAGAACTTGGTATGGGCATTATGAATTCTTAGTCATGTCTTTTGGATTGACTAATGCTCCTGCTGCCTTTATGGATATGATGAACCGTGTATTCAAAAAATATTTGGATCAGTTCGTTGTTGTCTTTATTGATGACATCCTCATCTATTCCAAAAGCCGTGAAGATCATGAGCGCCATTTGAAGCTGGTACTGCAAAGGCTTCATGAAAACAAGCTTTATACCAAACTGAAGAAATACGAGTTCTGGCTTGAGGAAGTAGCATTCCTTGGGCACGTGGTGTCAAAACATGGAGTATCTGTCGACCCGACGAAGATTGAAGCCATACAAAGTTGGGAGCAACCGAAGTCGGTAACCGAAGTACGTAGCTTCCTGGGCTTAGCTGGTTATTATCGGAGATTTGTAGAAGAATTTTCTCGAATCGCTACTTCGTTAACTCAGCTGACTCGGAAAGATACAAAATTCGTATGGAGTGAGGAATGCGAGAAGAGTTTCCAAGAACTCAAGAGGAGACTCATTTCGGCACCTGTTCTAACAATACCATCTGGATCGGATCGATTTGTTATCTACAGCGATGCTTCTGGCAAAGGGTTAGGATGTGTTCTCATGCAACATGGGAAAGTCATAGCCTATGCCTCACGACAACTCAAAGAATATGAAAGGAATTATCCTACTCATGATTTGGAGTTGGCAGCAGTCGTTTTTACGTTGAAGATCTGGAGACACTACCTGTATAGGGAGAAAGTGGAGATCTATACAGATCATAAAAGCCTCAAATATTTCTTCACCCAAAAGGAACTCAACATGCGGCAGCGACGTTGGCTCGAGCTGTTGAAAGATTACGATCATACCATCCAATATCATCATGGAAAAGCAAACGTAGTAGCTGACGTATTGAGTAGAAGATCATATGCGGGTACGAGTGCAATGTTGTTAACACAAAGGCCCATTTTGTATGACTTGCAAAGGATGGAGATAGAGATGAAGGCTCCAAGTACCCACATGATGATATCAAATATACGAGTAGAACCGACTTTAATCGATAAAGTTAAAGCTGCTCAAGCTACGGACATGGAGCTGATGCGTATGAAGAAGAAAGTGCAAGAAGATGCTATTCCAGAAGCAAGAATCGATGAAGAAGGAATACTTCGAGTCAACTCCAGACTTTGTGTTCCTAACGATTTTGACTTGAAGCATAGAATAATGATGGAGGCACACAACACACCGTTTGCAATCCATCCTGGGAGTACCAAAATGTATCACGATCTTCGATATACATTTTGGTGGAGCAATATAAAAAGAGAGATCGCGGAGTTTATCTCGAGATGTTTAACTTGTCAACGTGTAAAAGCGGAGCATCAAGTACCAATGGGTCCATTGCAACCACTTGAGATTTCGAAATAGAAGTGGGAACACATTACTATGCATTTTGTTACAGGTCTTCCCAAGGTTTCTCAAGGCATAGATGCGATTTGGGTTATTGTTGATAGAATAACCAAGTTCGCTCATTTCTTGCCGATACGTGAGACTTATTCCCTTGAACGTCTTGCTAGTATGTACGTGAACGAGATTGTGAGATTGCATGGCTTGCCAGTATCCATAGTTTCAGATCGTGACCCAAGATTCACTTCACGATTTTGGGTTAGCTTGCAGAAAGCTATGGGCACGAATTTACGATTCAGTTCGGCATACCATCCTCAAACGGACGGACAATCAGAGAGGAATATTCAAACTCTTGAAGATCTATTAAGACTTTGTGTCCTACATCTCAAAGGGAGTTGGGATAAGTACCTACCA
The DNA here is from genome assembly GCA_016801055.1 of Panax notoginseng. Classification (NCBI taxonomy): domain Eukaryota; kingdom Viridiplantae; phylum Streptophyta; class Magnoliopsida; order Apiales; family Araliaceae; genus Panax; species Panax notoginseng. Next base: position 79,229,485 of record CM029021.1, read on the forward strand.
TTGGTAGAATTCTCCTACAACAACAGTTATCAGGCGAGCATAGGTGTGGCTCCATTCGAGTCATTGTATGGAAGAAAATGTCGTTCTCCAGTATGCTGGGACGAGGTGGGTGAAGCAACATTATTGGGACCAAAGTTGGTACGCATTACTACAGAGAAGATCCAAACGATTTGACAACGTATACAAATGGCACAGGATCGACAAAAGAGTTATGCGGATCTTCATCGGTAGGACGTGGAATTTAATATTGGGGATCATGTATTATTACGTGTTGCACCATGGAAGGGAGTTACAAGATTTGGGAAGAGAGGAAAGCTCAATCCAAGATTTGTTGGTCCATTTGAGATTCTTGAGCGAATAGGAAATGTGGCATATAGACTCGCATTACCTCCAAGCATGTCTCGTGTTCATAATGTTTTTCACATATCTATGCTTCGTAAATATGTTAAAGACCCGAACCACATTATTGAGTTAGAACCAGACGAGATAGCTGAAGATTTAACGTACGAGGAGGTACCTGTTAAGATCTTGGATAGGAAAGAGCATGTCCTACGTACAAAGGTTATACCACGAGTTAAAGTTTTGTGGAGAAACCATGCTATTGAAGAAATGACCTGGGAGTTGGAATCAGAAATGAAAGCGAGGTATCCTCACCTTTTCAAAATATCAGGTACGTACGTCAATTTCGAGGACGAAATTTTATAAGGAGGGGAGGTTGTAAGACCCCAACTTATTAATGAATAAAATCAAATTTTCTCTAAATATTATTGTGAATAATAAGGGGTTAATTTGATATAATACTTTGGTTATGGGTGAAATGCACAAATTTTGCAAAATAAGCAAGTGGTTATAAAATATTCATTTTGTCGGGGAATATTCGTTTGGTCGTGGAATATTCTTGCTATCGGGGAATATTCGTAGGACGGCGCAGCCTTGTGTGGGCCCCATAACGGAAAGTGATTGGATGAAGAAAACGACAAGTATAAGTTATTTATAAATAACGGCGTAGTTGTTACCGTTAATACTGTTGGAATACCCGGTGGTTAAAATACAGTAGCACACGGTATTGCACCAATTATTGATTCTTACGTAAGAAGGCACTACTCAATAATTGTTACAGTAGTTATTGTTCAATATTTTATTTTATTGATTCAATAATTGCGTTGATATTTTATATTATTATTGTTTCAATAATTGTTGTTGCACAGTATTTTCCATTATCAGATCAATAATTCATATTATTTGAATAATATTATTAGATAACATTATTGGTAATGTCTAGAAAGTTCTGTCTAAGGAGAGGTTTGGTCATCTAATTGCGCGCCAGTAAGGAGAAATCCTTATTGGAAAGCCCCCTCTTTCCTGGGAACGGTCTGGTTTGTCATAAATGTGATTCTGTAATATTATTTGTGAATAATTAATTATTGATTCATATGATAAGGAAATATTTATTTTATGTGGATATAAATGTTGGATATATTTATTGTGGTTAAAAATAAAGGAGTTAATGTTGAGGTGTTTTATCAGTATTTTTATCAGAATGGAGGTATTAAAAATCAAATCAGGGTTTTTGAAAAATATTGCGGGTGTTATAATTTTTAATCCGACCGTTGGATCGTAGTAATTTTTGGATATGTTATACATATATAAGTTGAGTATATGTCCACAAATTTTGAACCATTAAAAATGAACGTATTATTTATTATGAATTTTACGAGATGTCTGGTTCAGAAATTGTTGAATTTTCGGAGTTAATCATTTTGATGGAAAATTCTAGAATTGGTGGGCCCCACTCTTGGTTGGTGAAAAAATGTGCTGAGATTTTTATTCAAATGAGGTGGGTGGGAATAGTAGCAGGTAAAGCCATCAGGTTGCAGGTTAACTCTGCTTCGGCGTGCTAACATTTTCCTATAAAAAGAGGGCTAAGTTAGAATTGAAAATCATACTAGAAACAAGTTTTCTCTCTTTCTCTCTATAGATTATTGAGTGTATTTTGTGAGTATTTAGATACTTTGAGAGTTTCTATTCATCAGAGCAAGTTTCTTTCAGCCTTATACCGGTATTCCGACCAGAAGTACTGATATTTTGAGGTAAGGGATATTATTTTCTTCTTAAATGATATTATTTTCTTCAATATCATTATGCTAAAATATTAACATGAGTTTTTATCAAATTTGAAACTTTTTGTGTCGAGGTTACTATTCACGTATACGTTACTATTCACGTATACGGCACTATTCACGAATACGGCACTAGTCACCGAAAAATAAGATTTTCCCTTTTTATCCAAGATGTCTATTATGGTTACTATCTTTGATTGTATCCATGTTTTGATCTTTATTTTTGAATTCTACTTCACAATTGAGTATTATGAAGTATTATTGATCTTGGATAAACTGTTATACAAATCCCTAATATTTATCCTTCTGTCTCACTCGATTCGTTCTCTTTAAGATATTTTTCATCATCCTCAGTCCTAAATGATGATATTACTGAATATCTTTGGCCTGCAGTGCAAAGATGTATGATTACTTGATGAATATCTTTGGCCTGTAGTACAAAGATGAACAGGTGTTGAGATGAACATGACTGACAGGTGATACAAATGAATATCTTTGGCCTGTAGTCCAAAGATGAATATTTGGATAAAGATGATTATTAATTGATGTTACAGGGATAAAATATTGATGATGGACTTTTAAATCTTAGAAGATAGTAGAATTCATTCTATACTTGACTCTTCTAATGGTTTGTTGTTTCCGCTGTAGTTGTTGATCTAAAACTTGTTGTCGATTATATTCTATCAGATTTTTCCCTGATGAAGACTAACGATAATTTGTTGTATATTATCTTAGTCATAATATTCTTTACTGTGCTAGTTGAGCTCACCCTTTTCCTTTTTGTTCCATTTTTCTTCTCAGGAGGTGAGAACATGGCAGGATCTAGTCGGGGTATGGAGTGATGGTTCTAGAAAGTTGTTTTAGCAGTCCTCACTATTTCTATAAAATAGTGTTTGAATAATTGTAATGAGGATTTATTTGAGTGTGGATATTGTCCAGAAGACAATATTTGTATTTAAACTCACAGTATATATTGTCGTATTTTGCACAAAAATTGTATTATTGAAGTTGTAGTTTGCTTTCTATACCATGTATTTGGCGACTCAGAATGGGTGTTGTATACCTATTTTGGAGGCGTCACAGTTTTAAATTTCCAAAACTGAGTTTTGCGTTTCTAGAACCAGTTTTAGGGTTTCTTATAAATCATAAGAATTTTTGAACTGAATGTTGACGTTCTTAATATAATATTAGGGTTTGCCACTGATATAGCTTATCTGGTCAACCCTTGACCACATACTGTACACATATAATGCCATATACACAGAACATATTCATTTATATACCAAATCCTAAATAATTCACCATAGAAATTTTAAATTCACAAAATTCCTTCTTGGAAATCTTAAATTCATTCACTTATTTTTTGTCTAGGTTTATTATTAACCTTAATTCAATATTTTAAGATTTTATAAATATATAAATTCTAGGGTTGTCACATTCACCTTTTCTTCTAAAAATTTTGTCCCCGAAATTTACCTTACACCTTACACCATGCACCATACACCATTCATACACAGCATCACATGCTACCTAATACATTCCTCATGAGAGTAAAAAATTTTAAATATTACTTAGGAGTTATATAGACTATTGTCAGTCATTTTTCGCAAAGGTTTTATAGAAATTCATCCGCAAACCGTCATAGCTTACGGACATAGTGGATAATTAGCCCTGTATGCCCTGTACTTGTTAAGTACTACTGGTCGAATATGTTTCTCGTCACTGCCATAGGCATAAAAATTGTACCTCAGTCTTATCAGATTCCGCACCAAAATAATTTGGTTCGGGATAATTTTCAAAGAACGCTTAGAGTTTTCATAAAAGTTGGTCTAGCCGAATCGAATAGCTTGGACTCATATCAATAATCAACTTCAATCGAAATATGAACATGTGTAGCCAAAACCCCGTTGGCAAATTAAAATTTTAAAATTAGTTTGAAAATGACGTCATGATGTCGTACTGTATTAAGAGCCCATTTGAAGATGACGTCATCGAGTGACTTTGTCATAACACATTATACAATAGTGGAACAACAATTTTTGATCAAATTTAACACTAAGTATTCCTGTATTTACAACTCCATCAACTTTTTATCATCTCTGCACCAGGTTACATGGTACATAAGTGATAAATAAAAATATGTTTTAATATTTCAAATCATTATCGTCTAGCTGAAACAAGTAGCATAGACTACTCTTTAAACCGTTCAAAATAATTACAAATCTATTTTATTACCTCAACAAGTAACGATGTGTCAGTGGCCTGAAGTCCACTCATATACAATAGTCACCCGGAGTTGAGAATAAAATTCATTTCAAAAAGCACATAGTGCGTTTTTAGCTTGATATTAAAAATTTTGAATCTAGCATAGCTAGGAGATTTGGAAAACCTATGTCTCCACTAATAGTCCATTACCTAATCAATCAATCTGTTCCTATTATCCTTAATACTCTATTCACACAAAACTATACCCAGTTCCTCTAACTTACCACACTTATGAGTTCAGGAACTTGCCACAATCATATGAGTTTAAGAACTTATCCTAGACAGACATTTGGCGTCCATTCGCCGATGGGTTCATAAACATTTCATATAATTATGAGTCACGAACGTACCATAAGTATGAGTTTTAAGAACTCATACTTAACCTTATATTCTCTACCTATAACCTATCTATCTATTATAAAGATGAGAAAAGAATCACCTTCTCAACACGCATATAGCAAATAGCGCGACATAAACATTTCAATGATTATCAGTGCCAGAAACTAAGTGGTTTTTACACAAAGTACAATTTCCCGCCCATAACAAGGAATCATACAACTCAGCTGTTGACATGAGTCCTCAATTGAAATCCCCACCTAATCTTAACTCCCTTCTCAATACGAATTTCATTTAATTCGTATTCATAATCCTTTTCTGAATCTATGCGTCAGTCTTTGATGTAAACTTTTCAATTATTTGCTTGATTCTTCTCCATACTATAACCTTATCAGATCACGGGGTGATCTCATCGTATATATTACGATTCATTTCTATGTCTTAATCGTTGTATTTTACGATCTCTTATCCATGTACTTTTTGTCTTTTAGACTCTATATATTCATTACTACTGTTCACCTTTATTATCAGAGTTAGGGAACTCTAAATCTAATAACTCGCCGAGGTTCGTCTTTGAATCTTACCGACTCACTAACTCTATTTGAGTTAGTACCTATCCTAATCACTGCGGTTATTAGTCTCAGGTAACCCTACCTAAGGTTCATAACCAACATCTTTGATAGCAACTGTGACAGCCCCGAATCTGGGTCCCAAATCACTGCGGATCCGGTTCCATCATACTACAACTATTGCGGAAGATATAAACGTAAATTGCTTATACAATAAACTTTACACACTTTTCCCCAAGGTCGATTAACCTTAACTTGTACACAATTCATAAACTATCTAACATGTAACGTTATTATCATAATATACTATTATAATTTTAACTGCACACATAATCCCAAGCTGAACCTGACTTTGTCCTTTACTGTATCTGACATATTCATCTTAATCTGTAATATTAATCATGATATAGCAAGGGTGAGCAATAAGTTTGTCCAGTAAGTTTAAGTTCAATAAATTAAAGATATATTGAACAATAAGCTGGCTAAAGTTGTACAATATAATTGTGAACTAGAATGAGCAAATTTTACATAGCTGAACGAACATTGAACATGAATATATCGAATGAATATATGTAGTATGCACATAATGCAATTTAATAATTCTTAGACATGGCAATCAGAAATGATTAACCACAAGTATAATTGAATAATACAACTCGAGGTCGAGTTAAGAAAAACTTGCTTGTTCCGTCGATTACTGTTACACAATTTTAATAAGCTTTGTCTGAAGACCTAATATTAATAATATTTATTTATAAGTTAGAATAATATCATCACAGTATTTTAAATAACCTAAACGCATTATCACATAAGCCTATCAGTCTATAACACACATAAAACTTAGTATCAAGTCAAACTATTTTAGTCTGAGTTGAATTTGATACAACTTTGACATCCCGACGTCCTAGTCGGACAATACTCGAGCTTAATATTACTAAGGCTCAGTCTAAACTGGTTCACAAAATATCGTAGATAGTTTATTAACAGTCAAAAATAATTTTCATAAACTCATACTAATTTTCATACAATTATTATCATTTATCATGATTTTTTAATCATTAAACTCGTATTTAAATGAATTAAATACCACATAATTCCTTTATCATTAATATTTATTTAATATTAAATATTAATGAAATACATGTCATAATATTATAATATATTTATAACCTATCAAAGTATTTTTAATACCTTAAAATTACATTTATATGATTTTTAAACCGTTAAATCCATTATCCGATAATTGCTATTAATATTAAAATATTAATATTTTCATGACAAAATATCAAAAGTTATATTGTATAACTTAAAATATTTTTATAACACTTCAATAATTTTTTATGAGATTTTTAAATTATTAATTCTATTTTTCGATAATTTATTTAATGTAGTTATTAAATAAATTAATTATCATTAATATTAATTAAATAATGAAATTCATCATAAAATATTAAAAGTCATTAAAAATAACTTAAAATATTTTCTTATACCATTATATAATTTTTCATATATTAAAAATCATTTTAAATAATTCATTTAATATTACAATTAAATAAATTAAATACCATTATTATTCAAAAAATATTAAATATTTATAAAATATATTCAGAATAATTAAAAACTAATTTTCGGACTTTAAAATAATTTTTAGGAATTTATTTTGTATTTTTAATAATTAAAAACTAATTTTCTCCATTTATTAATTAAAACAATAAATTTCTGAATTTAAGTGTCACTAAAGGTGCATTAGGCAACAAAACCGTGGCTAAAGGTGTTCTTGGGTTGTTCTTCATCAAACCAAGAAACTCATAGCCAATTTGCAGGGTGGTAGGTTTGACCGGTTCTAATTCATGGATCTTGATACTATCTGGGCTTGCACATGCGTTAATCTTGTAGTATAAGTGTAAAACTACAATTTCAACTCAAGATCATAGCTAAACAACATAATAAACGAGAGATCTAAGCCATAGAAAAGCTTGTCAGAACTGTTCTTCATTTCTGGGTTACCCAGAAATGAAGAACAGTTCGAGGGTCTACTTTCTGGGCCTTTAATCAACGCGTTCCTGTGACGCCCCCAAAATAGGTATACATCACCCATTCTGAGTCGCCAAATACATGGTACAAAAATTAATACAATTTCAGTAATACAATTGTCGTGTAAAATACGACAACACATATACTGTGAGTTTAAATACAAATATTGTCTAATAGACAGTATACAAACTCAAAGGGAGTCCTCATTATAATTATTGATACACTATTTTACAAAAATAGTAAGGACTACTAATACAACTTTCTAGAATCATCACTTCATATCCCGACTAGTTCCACCTAAATTCTCACATCATGAGAAGAAAAATGGAACAAAAGGGTGAGCTCAACTAGCCTAGTAAATAATATTATGACTAAGATAATATACAACAAATTATCATTAGTCTTCAATAGGGAAAAATCTGATAGAATATAATAGACAACAAGTTTTAGATAAACAACTGCAGCGGAAACAATAATCCATTAGAAGAGTCAAGTAGAGAATGAATTCTACTATCTTCTAAAATTTTAAAGTTCATCATCAATATTTTATCCATGTAACATCAATCAATATACATCTTGAATCAAATATTAATCTTTTTACTACAGGCCAAAGATATTCATTTGCATCACCAATTGGTCATGTTCATCTCAACACCTGCTCATCTTTGCACTACGGGCCAAAGATATTCATCAGTTAATCATTCATCTTTGCACTACATGCCAAAGATATTTAATACTATCATCAAAGATTAGGGATTCATCAGTTAATCATTAATCTTTGCACTGAGGATGATCAAAAATACCTTAAAGAAAACGAATCATATCAAAGATTAGGGATTCGTACTTTAGTTTATCCAAGTTCAAAAATACCTTATAATAATCAATTGTGGAGCAAAATTTAAGAATAAAGATCAAAACATGGATACAATCAAAGATAATAACCATAATGGACAACTTGGACAAAGAAAAGAAAATTTTATTTTTTTTGTGAATAGTACCGTATACATGAATAGTGTCGTATACGTGAATAGTAACCTCGACATGAAAAAAGTAGAAATTCCATAATAAAATCCATACCAATATTTCGGTATAATGATATTGAAAGAATAACATCATTTTGAAGAAAATAACATCCCTTACCTCAAAAGAACAGTACTTCTGGCTGAAATATCAGGTATAAGGCTGAAGAAAACTTGCACTGAATAGTAGCTCATAAAGTATCAAACACTCACAAAATACGCTCGATAATATAGAGAGAGAAAACTTATGATTCTGTTATGATTTTTAATTTTAACTAAGCACCCTATTTGTAGGAAAATACTTAGAACGCCGTAGAAGACTAACCTGCTACCTGATGGCTTTACCTGTTACTATTCATGCCCGCCATTTTTGTAATAAAATTTCAGCGCATTGTTTCACCAACCAAAAGTGGGGTCCACCTATGTTTTTAATAAAAAAAATATTTATTTTTGAAACATCAATAATTCATAATAAATAGCCCTTTTATAAGAAAAATATGAATTATATGTCCATTATATAGGAAATTAAATTCTCTACAACTTTGTAGAAGAAAGTTTTTCCAAATTCCAAACAGAAAATGCCCGAAATCCACACACAGACGATTTTTAATACCTTCATTTCGACAAAATACTGATAAAATACCTCAACATTAATTCCATCATTTATAACCACAATAAATTTATCCATCATTTATATCTACATAAAATAAATATTTTATGATCATATAAATCAATAATTAATTATTCATAAATAATATTATAGAATCACAATAATGACAACCAGATCGTTCCAAGGAAAAAGGTGACTTTCTGATAAGGATTTCTCCTTATAGGCACGTAATTAGGTGATCAAACCCCTTTCCTAGACAGAACTTCCTTAAACATTGTCAATAATGCTATTTAACAATATTATTCAAATAATATGAATTATTGATCTGATAATAAGATACTGTGCAGTGATAATTATTAAAACAAGAATAATATAAAATATCAACGTAGCAATTATTGAATCAATAAAATAAAATATTGAACATTAATTACTGTAACAATTATTGAGTAGTGCCTTCTTACGTAAGAATCAATAATTCAAAAATAATGTGCAAAACCGTGTGCTACTGTGCAACCACGCGTATTACTGTATTTTAACCACCGGGTATTCCAACAGTGTTAACGGTAACAACTACGCCTTTATCTATAAAAATTCAAACTTTTCGTTATCTTCATCCGATCGTTTTCTGTTATGGGGCCCACAAATGGCTGCGTCGTCGTACGAATATTTCCGGACAGCAAGAATATTCTATGCCCAGACGAATATTCCCCGACAACAATAAATATTTTATAACCACTTGCTTATTTTGCAAAATTTGCATAGGTCACCCATAACCAAAGTATTATATCAAAGTAACACCTTATTATTCACAATAATAATTAGAGAAAATTGGATTTTATTTATAAAAAGTGGGGGTCTTACAGTTCCAGGCTTAGTAAGTGTGATTTAAGGGTTCAGTCTTGTAGACTTGATGTCAAGGAACAATAACATGTACTTATTTCAGTCCAACAATATCACCAAGTCAAGATCTGAGCTGGTCAAAGTGCAGGCCAAAAATTGTTCTTGGTGAATTCTGGGTTTTCCAGGAATTCATTCAGACTATTGGTCAACGCTAGTTTGACCACTAATTACTTTGATCATATTTATGCTTTTGGTAAGATAAAAGCTTAGATGGATAGCCTACATGTTAATATACAAGATTTAACCAACAAACTGACTTAACTAACAAAGATCAGCAAGATAAAAAGCCTGCAAAAATGCTGTCAGTGATTTCTGGGTTTCTAGGTTACCCAGAAACCAGGTTTCGAGGATGGTCAATGGGTTTTGACCAACAATAACTCTTAATTCGAACATGATCAACTGACCTCGATTCGAGTTTAAGATAAAAGCCCACATAACATACTACAAATATAAACATTTAAAACACTAAAAATATTAACAGAGACAAATCTAGGAGACCTGACATTTGACTGTCAGACACCACTTTTCTAAATTTCTTAATTTTTGAAAAGTTCTAAATCGTGTATCTAGATGTTATAGATCCATGATCTATCAACCTAGATCACTAAAAGACACCCTAATATATACTTTAACCAACAAACAACAACCTCTAACATCAAATCATAAAATTTCTAGATTTAGGGGTTTTATACCTTTTTGAGCCTTGATCTTGATTTCTGATCCATGATCCTGTTTATGGAAATCGATGATCTGATCATGGTTTATCTTTTGGTCTCAATCTCTCTCAAAATTTCAAAAATATAGAGAGAGAAAGTCTTGGAAAAATGAAAAATAAAGTAACCATTTTCTCTCTCTTAATCTATAAAAATGACACGATTCAATGTATTTGCTAGCAATTGATGGCTGATATTTGACACATAGTTAGGCTAGGGCTAGGGTTAGTCATCAACCTAAGATCATGACAAGATTTACAAGTTACTTACCAAATAATACAAAAAGGGTACTTTAGTTATTTTGATTTTTGTTTTAATGGCATACAAGTAAATTGTCCAAACCCTTAGGGTTTTGGGTTTAACCTTTTAGGTTTTAAAAATAAATTCTAGGATTTTCAAATTAGGTTTCCAAAATAGAAAATTAATATTTCTAAATTATAATTAGGATTCGATAATTATATTAACATTTCCTAGTCATAATTCAAGCTTGCTAATTAGGATTAATATTTCCTAATTAAAATTGCTAATTTAGCAATTAGGAACAAAATTGTATATTAGGGTTTCTAACGAAATAATTATTCAAACATTAAAATTAGGGTTTTCTAATTAATAGAATTTCTAATTAATCAAATAGGCTTACCCCTAATTAGATTTGTGATTAATACACAAAAATCTTATACCTTGTATTTAAATCCCCCAAATTAGGGTTTCATTTTCTGAATTAGGGTTTTAAATTCCCGAAACTGAATTTAGCGTTTTTCAGAACTGATTTTAGGGTTTCTTATAAATCGTAAGAATTTTTGAACTGAACGTTGAAGTTCTTAATATAATATTAGGGTTCGCTGCTGATATAGCTTATCTGGTCAACCCTTGACCCTTGACCATATATTGTACACATATAACACCATATACACAGAACATATTCACTTATATACTAAATCCTGAATAATTCACCACATAAATTTTAAATTCACAAAATTCCTTCTTGGAAATCTCAAATCCATTTACTTATTTTTTGTCTAGGTTTATTTTTTAACCTTAATTCAATATTTTAAGATTTTTTAGATATCTAAATTCTCGGGTTATCACAGTTCACTATTCAAAACAATTACATCTATCTACCCATATTCAAGGTTAAAGACATAACTTTAATAACTCAAATAATAATCTTCCCCATTAAAGGGTTACATAAACTTAAAATAATCCCAGGTAATCTAGCCTTAAATTATTACATAAGTCTTCGAAATACATCACATAATTAAATAAGTCTCATAACATAAATTCAGTAATTAAAATTAAACAAGTCTTCATCATTTTGACATCTTGCCCTTGCCCTTGCTAGAAGACGGCTCATCAACTTTCTCAACTTTAGCTGCAGTGTTAAATGCAAGAGTAAGCAAACAATTGCTCATTAATATAAAGAATGATAATAGCAGTAACATAAGGGTAATCGATGAGTACTGAATAATATAGAACTTGTTTTACGAATCAATAATAGATAATAAGGTCAAGATTTATATCTGAGGGTCCTAAGATCATGAACTATGTCCCAGGTTATTAAGTATTTCTACCTCAACCTTAATAGTCGTTTAGACTATACAAACCCTTCCTTGCGTACTTAGGGGGATCAACCCTTCGTACCATGTATTGTGCACAAATATCTAAATGCTTACACGTACATAATCCCCTATATTAGGGTTGTTCATCTTAGTTTGACTTTAGGAATTTCTCACTAAAGAAAGTTCAGTTTGGAATTAGCTTCACAGTGATTCTAGAATTTTAGAACATTCATCAATTATAGATTTGTCAAATCAATAAAGGTTTGTTTGCTATTCGAAGGTTCAACACGATAATAAAAGATTGAACAACGATACTTAAGTCAAAGATTGAATATCAACAATATACAATTGAATAGATATGGTATATAAAAAGTATTACATCCAAAAGAGTTAGAAAACTCATTTGGAACAATGAACTTGGACAATTTATGCTTAAAGATAAGAAACTTGCATAACGATATCAAGTTAGGAATGTGAAACTTACTTAGTGTAAAAGAATTAAAATATAAGAGCTTGCATAATCGTAAACAAGATAGAACCAATAAACTTGCTCAATATAAAAATTAGGGTTAGAGAACTTGCATAATAAAAAATTAAGGTTAGAGAACTTGCCTCGTGCGTAAGCTACACAACTATAATAAACGTTCGCCAAATACCCTACATATACCATTAAAATCGCAATACCGATTAGTTAAACTAACATTTAACCTTATAGGTTTAACTTCCATTCAAATTCATCTCATTCACCTATCTCACATTCCAATCTTTGACACCATTTACAAGTCTGAAATCACCAACTTAATAAGGCATTGTCACGCCTTAAATACATCTCAAATCTTAATAAAATAACAAGTTAAAGTTTTCTAAGTTTTTATCTTTTCAATCTAAATTCATCAAATACATAATCACAATCTGTTATGGAACTTCATTGCATGCTTAATACCTTGTTATGCATCTTAGACTAGGTTAAGCCAACACATCATGGACTAAAACTAAAAAAAAAATATGTCTTTGCTCAGGGGATGGTGCAGCTGCGCTGCCCCAAGCCTTGGCACCGGCGCAGCTGCGCTAGTGCTCGATCCCAGAAACTCAACAGACACAGTTGCGCTGTTTCTGCCTTTGGTACCAGCGCAACTGCGCCAATACGCAGATAGAAACTGCAGTAGCTTCAGCACTGTTATGAACCAAACCTCTAATTTCCTAATTTCTACAGCAACACAGATAAACCCTTACACTACAAACATAACAAAAGCCTCATAACATATACAATCAATCAATCTAACACCTAAAACAACTTACATAATCAAATTTAGAGGATTAAAACCCATATTGTTGCTATTTTCTTCAATTTCAATACATTTAGCGAATTCAATCATCAAAACTTCGTTTCTTAACCAAATTAAACCATTTCAATTACATTATTTTCGTTTCTTGACATACTAACACAATTCACAACCAATTTATAGATTATAACATGGATTGAACACAAATTTTTAGTCTCAATAAACCATTTTCACACATATATAACACTGTTATTTAAAATTTCTTCTTCAAAATGATTTCCATGAATTTGATTACTAAAATACTGCTTATGTATGGTAATTATCAGATTATATACTCATATCATTAAAATATTAAACAACAACCCAACAAAACTCAATTACATAGAATATCAAAACTAGGAATTAGAAATAGATTATACCTTCAATTCATTGTTTACGCTAACAACAATGATTAGCAAGCTTGTTCCCTTGATTTCCAATTCACAAAGACTCCTCAATTTATTTGTACCTCTCTTTCTTGTTCACTCTCTCTTCTCTGTATTTCTTTCTCTCTAAACCCTATGTTCTTAACATTAGAAAAAGTAATACGCAAACCACATAAGCTGATGTATATAATCCCACGTACTCCTCAGTTAAAAAAACAAAGAGCTTATCGGTTATATTATGTCAGAGGCCACAAGGCCATGTTTGGCTATACACTAAAATTCCCCTCAATTTATTTTTATAACACTTATATTATATAGTTCTTATGTCACACCCATTACACAACTAATTTAATTAAATTAATAATTCAAATTAACAGTTGACATATAATTATAATATCTATTATAAATCAAAATTTCATTTAACCTCTCTAATTTATTTATTAAATTAAATTAGAACGACATTATAACTATTAATAATTAATTTAATTTAATTATTAAATTCAAATTATCATTCATTAATTTAATTATTATAACACGCTTTAATTAAATTATTGCACCGCAATTTCATCAATATTTATTTATCTCAATAAATATATCAATTCAAATATTTATTTAATTCAATAAATATTTAAAATTAATTACAAATTCTCATTCATTATATCCTTCCCTCCTTAAAAGGATTCTGTCCCCAGAATCACAACACGATAAATTCATTCGTTACATTCTTCCCTCTTTAACAAGATTCTATCCCCATAATCGCCATACAAAATTAAGCAAATAACTAAGGATAATTTTTCATCATAACCTCTTGAAGTTCCCACGTATCTTCTTTATCATTGTGGTTCTTCCAAATTACCTTAACAGACGGTATTACTTTGTTCCTTAGTACTTGCTCTTTCTGGTAAATAATTTGAACAAGAACTTCTTCATAAGACAAATCTTTTTCAAATTGTAATGGTCCATATTCTATAACATGTTTATAATCAGGCTTATATGGCTTTAACATTGAAACATGGAAAATGTTATAAATATGTTCTAGTTCCGGAGGTAGAGCTACCTCATACGCCACTTCACTAACTCGTCGTAGCATTTTAAAAGGTCCTATATACCTAGGGCTTAGTTTTCCCTTTTTACCAAACCGGATTTTCCCTTTCCAGGGAGACACTTTCAAGAAAACAAAACTACTAACATTAAATTTCTGATTTTGTTGGTGTTGATCAACATATTTCTTCTGCCTATCCTGTGCATTTACTAATCTAGCCCGAATCACCTTGATGATCTCAACAGTTTGTTACACCAATTCTGGACCTAATAGTTGACGTTCTCAAACTTCGTCCCAGCATAACGGAGTTCTGCATTTCCTGCCATATAACGCTTCGTAAGGCGGCATACCAATACTTGAGTGATAACTGTTATTATAGGTAAATTGAACCAACGATAGATGGTCATCTCAATTTCCTTTAAAATCCATAATACATGCTCTAAGCATATCCTCCAATGTCTGGATTGTCCTCTTACTTTGTCCGGCGGCTTGAGGATGATACGATGTGCTCATTCTCAACTGTGTCCACAGGCATTCCTATAGTTTTTTGCAGAAATTTGATGTAAAACGTGGATCCCTATCTGATATAATGGACACTGGGACACCGTGTCTTGAAATAATTTCCTTCACATACAATGTTGCCAACCGATCTAGGTTAAATCTAATCTTAATTAGAAAAAAGTGTGCCAACTTCGTCGATCGATCGATAATCACCTAGATTGCATCGTAACATTGCTGAGTCGTTGGAAGACCTACCATAAAATCCATTATGATATGCTCCTATTTCTATTCAGGTATCTTTAATGGCTGTAACAATCCGCTTTACCTTTGATGTTCAGCTTTAACTTTCTGACACGTTAAGCATTTTGCCACACATTCATCAACATTCATTTTTATATTCGACCACCAGTAATGATGTCTGAGATCTTGGTACAATTTCGTACTTCCAGGGTGAATCGGGTATCGTGAGTTATGAGCCTCCTTAAAATTTCCTCCTTGATCTCTGGCACGGTCGGAACCCAAATTCTCCCTTCAAATCGAAGTAACCCTTCCGAATCAACTTTAAATTTGTTTTCCTCACCTTTAGATACTTTTATTTTTATCTTGTCACATCTTTCATCTTGAAGTTGTGCATTCCTCACCTTATCCACCAAAATTGAAATGCTCCCCATTTGGAACAATTTTTCATCTTAGTCAGTCAAATATTTAATTTACAACTCCATCTTGGCTATTTTTGCTACAAGCTTTTCCTGAGCAGTCAACATCATTAATTGCTCTCGTCCCTTTCTACTTAAGGCATCAGCAAGAACATTCACCTTTCCGGGATGATAGAGAATCTCGTAGTTGTAATCTTTAGTCAACTCTAACCATCTTTTATGTCGCATATTCAAATCTTTTTGTGTAAAGATATATTTCAGACTTTTATGGTCAGTATATATCTCACACCTCTCTCCATAAAGATAGTACGTCCAAAACATCAGAGCAAACACCACCGAAACGAACTCCAAATCATGAGTTAGATACCATTTCTCGTAATCCTTCTATTGATGCGATGCATACATAATAACTCTGTCGTTCTGTATAAGCACATAGCCTTGTCATTTATGCGATGCGTAACTATATACCACAAAATTCCATGTATCACCAGACAATGACAACACAAGTGCTGAACTCAATCTCTTCTTTAATTCTTGAAAACATTCCTCACACTTCTCCGTCCAAACAATCAATTATTGTCCCGTAATTAAATAACCAATCCATTCCCAATATGACATCGAATTCCCCAAGTTGTATTGGTATCAAATCCACCATCATCTCGTGATCCTTTATAACCACTCTACAATTTTTGTATATAAACCTAACAGGAATCACTTTCATATTCGCAATCTCTATGCTTAAAGGGAAATCTAATTCTTCCTGAGGCACATCTAAATTCCTAGCAAAATCATCGGATATAAATGAACAAGTAGCACCTGAATCAAATAA
The DNA here is from genome assembly GCA_016801055.1 of Panax notoginseng. Taxonomy (NCBI): domain Eukaryota; kingdom Viridiplantae; phylum Streptophyta; class Magnoliopsida; order Apiales; family Araliaceae; genus Panax; species Panax notoginseng. The sequence goes on from CM029021.1 coordinate 79,246,346, forward strand.
CACATAAGCATTAATACCGTTGATCGGAATGATACCTGACACCACATCCTTTGACTATACATCATCTTGCACGGTCATATTGAAAGTTCTAGCAGCAGATCGGCTTAATTGCACTGGCCCAGTGATAGTTAATGTACCACCACTGTTATTTCCCTTTCCTTCACTTGCACTTCCCGCTGTCTTTTTAGGGCAATCAATAGCCATTGATCCTTCGACTCGCAGGTGAAACAATCTCCCTTCTTTGGGCTAAAATAATTTGGCGCAATGTGAACCTCCTGGCCACAATTAAAGCACACTCATTTTCCTTTCCAGACATACACCAGTGTGATTCTTCCCACAAGTAGTATAAGATTCCAACTTCTTCTTTTACTGACTTCCTTGTTGTCCTCCCGCATTTGGATTCTCATTTCATTTCCTCTTCTGGTTATTCCCTCCACTATTGCTTCCACCAGCCTTGTTTTCATTCTCATTCTTCCTCTTCTTTTGTTCTTGATTATACTAAGTTAAGGTATCGCTTCCTCCTTCTGTAATAATTTCCTTTTCTAGTACTGTTGCAAATGTATTTAATTGAAACATTGAAACCTTGCTATATAGCTTGGGCTTCAAGCCTTATTCAAACCTCCTCGCTTTACGCTCATCTGTATTACCTTGATACGTAGCAAACCTTGCCAGCTCATTAAACATCGCAGCATACTCTGGCACATGCATGGTTCCTTGCTTTAGTTCCAAAAATTTAACTTCCAACTGGTTCCGGGAACTTGTCAGAAATTACATCTCGAAAAATATTTCTTTAAACCTATCCCACTTTATTATTCCCTGTTTCCCACGAACCTTATTCGCCCGCCACCAATAGCTAGCTTCAGACTTCAACATAAACGTTGCAAATGCGGTTTTCTGGTCCTCATTAACTCTGGCAACGTCGAACATGTAAGACCCCAACGTTTATGAATAAAGATGAATTTTCTATAAATATCATTTTGAATAATTATGGTATTGATTTGTTATAATATTAAAGTTGTGGGTAATAATTATAAATTTTGCAAAGTACGCAAGTTGTTATATTATATTCGATTGGTCGGGGAATATTCGTTTTAACAAAGAATATTCGTACGACGGCACAATCATTGGTGGACCCCACAGTGGAATTATTATCGGAGTTAGAAAACGATAGAAATATCTTTTTATAAAAGTAACGGCGGAAGTTTTATCGTTAACTGTTAAAATACCCGGTGATGAAAAGCACAGTAATACGCGTGGTTGAATAGTAGCACACGATATTAATTATTGATGCTTACGTGAGAAGTCACTTAGTTTTGTTCAACTATTGCTACAGTAATTGTTGCATAGTATCTCATGTTATTTGATTTAATTATTGTCGATATTTTACATATTATTAAATCAATAATTGAGATGACAAGTTATTCATATTATTATCGGCATAATTAACAATGTATAGAAAGTTCTGTCGAGGAGAGGTTTGGTCACCTAATTGCACGCCAATAGGGAGAAATCTTGTTTAGAAAGCCTCCTCTTTCCTGGGAACGATCTGGTTGTTAATATTGCGAGTTATAACAATATGAATAAAGGTTGTTAAAAATATTGAAGGGATTTTTATGAAATATTTGTTGTAAGTTTTGCTTATTTTATGAACCCCCATTTACCTATTTTTCAAAATAATCGATAGAAAGTTATTATATATATATATATATATATATATATATATATATATATATATATAATTATTATATATAAATGTTTATGGTGGGGCCCACGTTTTGAAAAGGACATATTGGTGGAGAAATTTTCAGAAGTCACAGGATTTTTGTTATATTTATATTTATTATTATTATAAGTTTTGTTTTTTTTATGAAAAATAGAATATATTATATTTTATTATGCATAGTATTTGTATAGTGGCTGCATAGTATTTGCATAGTAAATTAAAATTTTCATACGTTCGGCGCCCGTGAATTCTGCCCACTGTGCGTCCATGAAAAACTTTTCTAAATAGTATCCTTCCATTCTGCTATAAATAGAATGCTTATTTAGAATTGAAAAACACACCAGAGTCAGAGAATTCTTCTTCTATAATATTGAGCGTATTTCTTTAGAGTTTTAAGAAGCATTGAGCGTAGAAAACAATGAATGTTTTTTTCAAGAATATCCACGCTATACCAGTTGGAATACTCTTCTTTTAAGGTAAGTGATATTATTTTTGTTCAGTATTCGTATAAAATAATATATTCTTCCTTACTATGTAGTATGTAAGTAATATTATTTCGTTTCAGATTTCGAATTCTATACTCATTTTGTTAAGTTTTGACTTCTATACTCCATGTAATTAGTAGAATATCCTTGATAATTGCGCTTCATCAAGTATTTTTTTCATTGAAATATTATTCTGAGCATTCTTGATACGTTTTAACTTTTTCATGTCGGGATACTATTCACGGGGTTACTATTCTTGAAGTTATTATTCACGGGATAATATTCACTCGGTAACTATTCACCCGGGGTACTATTAATGACAAAAATTAATTCTCGTTCAGTCCAAATCATTTTTGATACAATATTATTCTTGAATTTTACTCCACAAAGCAGTATCATGTTGATAATTTGGACATTGTTGAATTCTGGATGAATTAAACTATAAATCTTTAAAAATTTATCACTTGCTTTCTTTTAATTGAATTCTTATATCATTGTCATCATCCTCATGCTTATATTATATTGAAAGTCATATGTGGCCGTAGTGCATAGATGGACTTAGTATGATTATTACCAGGGATTATTCGGTATAATCATGACCGTAATGTTACAAATAATGTGGTAAAAGTCCTCATTGGCCCGTAGTGCATTGATGGACAGCTATTGGCATGATCATGACCATTGATGAAAATACGAATATCCTTGTCCCGTAGTGCATGGACAATTTATGGTTGTGATACTAATGAATATCATTGGCCGTAGTGCAGGGTTGATTCGATGATGTGGATTATTTATTAAGCTGAGTCTCAGCGATAAAAGTGATGAAAAACCTTTTAAATCATAGAAGATAGTAGATTTTATGCTCTACTTCACTCTTCTAATGGATTACTTGTTCCGCTGCAGTTAAACTTGATGTTTGTTATATTTTATCAGTTTAACACTGTTGAAGGCTAACGATAAATTATTATGCATTATCTTAGTCATAATATTTCTTACTGGACTAGTTGAGCTCACCCTTTTTCTTTCATTATTCTCTTCAGGAAATGAGAAAATAGCTGGGACTAGTCAGGGAACTGAGTGACGGTCCAGATGGTAGCATTAGTAGTATTCACTATTCTGTGAAATAGTGTGATAATAAATGTATTGAGGACTTATTTTGAGTTTGAATACTGTCTAGAAGACAATATTTGTATTGAAACTCACAGCTCATGTGGTATAATTAAGTTTATATTTGTATTCAGTACCATGTATTTGACGACTCAGAATGGGTGATGTATACTTATTTTGGGGGCGTCACAGTTGGTGTCAAAGCTTAGGGATATGATCCTTGGCTGAGATGTGAGACTAGAACTAGGATGGGAGAGACTGGTAATTCCTTCGCTAGTATGACCTACCTAAGTTTATTTGTTATTTAACTAGTCGGTCAGAATATAGGGATAATATATGGCATGTCAATTAACCCTTGTTTTGTGACAGTGTTTGAAAATTACATCCGATAATGTTGAGAATAGCAATGGAACACAGGAGACCGCTTAGTCACCACGGATCAACACCCAAGATAATGTGCATTAGGAAGGCAATAATGCTCAGTGAACAACAACACCGACCAAATGGCGAACGACAGAATGTTTAGGAGCTTTCTATAATTCATACAACATCAGGCAAGAGAGACTCCTGTCCAAAATACAGGTGAAAACACTAGCAACTCTCGGACGGTCACCGCTAAGCAGTTCAAGGAGCTGGGACCACCGGAGTTTATTGGAGAGCCAAAACCACTTAAAGCGGAGACGTGGATAAAGTAGATCACCAAGATATTTGATGTCTTGGGATGCTCTGAGGAGCAAAAGGCTCCCTTTGCCACCTTTATGTTGCGAGGAGAGGCAGATTACTGGTGGAAATCGGTAAAGCGTACTCAACCTGTCGCACTAAAGATGTCTTGGGAGAAGTTCCAAGAACTATTCAACGACAAGTACTTTTTTGAAAGTATTCGTCACATGAAGGAGGTAGAGTTCACCAAGTTGGAGCAGAACAATATGACCATGTCGCAGTACGAAGCTAAGTTTCCCGAGTTGTCCCGATTTACGTCCCACTTGGTTGATAATGAGGAGAGAATGACGTGGATGTTTCTAAGAGGTTTGAAACCCGAGATACGTCAGTACCTAATTTCTCACAAACTGTGTTTGTATTCATATGTTGTAAATAGGGTTCAGTTATTGGAGCACAATAACGAGTCAACCCAACCAAGGGAAAGCAGTCGGCAAAATGATAATACCAGTGGTAGCAGTCATCCAAGCGGTGACAACAAACGTAGAGAGAATCAACATGCCAAAAATGATAACCACTTCGGTGGTAATCATGGTCAAGATAATAAAAGTTGACATTTCAAGAAGAGGAGATTCAACAATGATGGAAAGACGTCAGCACCAGCACCCGTTGTTAAGGAAGGAGAATGCCCACCTATCATATGCTTAAAATGCTGAGGGGAGGGACACATCAGTCCAAACTGTGCACAGCAGTCCAAAACGTGTTATAATTATGGAAGAGAAGGTCACCTAGCTAGATTTTGTCGTAGAGAGAAGCCAAGTTTAGTTGGAACAGTGACACCAAATGTCGTCCCAGACAACTCAAAACTAGTAGTACAAGGGAGAGCGTTTGTTGTGACCACCTAGAAAGCAAGGAACCCGAACGAGGTCATCACGGGTAAGCTTATCATAAACTCTAGCAAAGTATATACCTTATTTGATACCGGTTTTATCTATTCTTTTATTTCTCCTACTTGCGCTCAACGTTTAAATTTGACTCCGGAGAAATTATACTTTGACTTATTTGTTGAAACTCTGTTGGGAGAAACTTTATTACATCCACTGTTTATAAGCTTCGTTTGGTTCAAATCGGTACTTTCACATTACCTGTCGATCTTATTTCCTTAAAAAGACTTGCGTTTGACATAATTCTACGGATTGATTGGTTCACTACTCATCATGCAAAAATTGATTGTTTTCATAAGGTTGTTAGCTTTCATATTCCTAACCAACCTATTATGAGAATTCAAGTAACCAACCCATTAAAATCAATCATTGTCATCTCAAGCCATAAAGCTATTCGTTTATTGAAAAACGGATGTCAAGCTTTCTTAGCTCCTGTCACGGATTTAAACAAACATACGTCAATTTTGAATGATATTTCTATTGTTAATAAATTTCCTGACGTATTCCCTGAAGAACTTCTTGGCCTACCCCCAGAGCGTGAAATTAAATTTTGTATCGACCTTGAACCTGGTATGAAACCCATTTCCAAAGCCCCATATCGAATGGCTTCTATTAAACTTTAGGAGTTAAAAACCCAACTGGAAGAATTGTTAGACATCGGTTTCATTTGTCTTAGTACGTCCCCTTGGGGTGCTCTTGTTCTATTCGTGAAGAAGAAAGATGGGAGTATGCGACTTTGTATTGATTATCGGGAGTTGAACCATGTCACCATAAAAAATAGGTACCCATTACCATGTATTGATGACCAATTACAAGGAGCCAAATTCTTTTCAAAGATTAATCTTTGTTCTGGATATCACCAATTGAAGATTAAAACTGATGACATTCCAAAGACGGCTTTCAGAACTCGGTACGTGCATTACAAATTCTTAGTCATGTCTTTTGGATTGACTAATGCTCCTGCTGCCTTCATGGATAAGATGAACCAAGTATTTAAAGAATATTTGGATCACTTTGTGGTCATCTTTATTGATGACATTCTCATTTACTCCAAAAGTCATGAAGATCATGAGCAACACTTGAGGCTGATACTCCAAAAGCTTCGTGAAAACAAGTTATATGCCAAGTTGAAGAAATGCGAGTTCTAGCTTGAAGAAGTAGCATTCCTTGCGCATGTAATTTCAAATCATGAAATATCTATTGACCCGGCAAAGATTGAAGCTATTCAAAGCTGGGATCAACCTAAATCAGTGACCAAAGTACGTAGCTTTCTTGGCTTAGCTGGTTATTATCGGAGATTCGTGGATGGATTTTCTTGAATCGCTACTCCATTAACTCAGCTGATCGAAAAGATACAAAATTCAGTTGGAGCAAGGAATGTGAGAAGAGTTTTCAAGAACTCAAGAGGAGAGTCATTTTAGCACCTGTTCTGACAATACCATCTGGCTCAGAGGGATTTGTCATCTACAGTGATGCTTCAGGCAAAGGGTTAGGATGTGTTCTCATACAACATGAGAAAGTCATAACCTATGCCTCTCGACAAGTCAAAGAATATGAGAGAAATTATCCTACTCATGATCTAGAGTTGGTAGTTGTTGTCTTCACACTTAAAATTTAGAGGCATTACTTGTATGGGGAGAAAGTGGGGATTTATACGGATCATAAAAGCCTCAAATATTTATTCACTCAAAAGGAACTCAACATACGACAACGACGTTGGCTCAAACTGTTGAAAGATTATGATCACACTATTCAATACCATCATAAAAAAGTGAACGTAGTAGCTGACGTAATGAGTATAAGATCATATGCAGGTACGAGTGAGTTATTGTCAACGCAAAGGCCCATTTTGTATGACTTGCAAAGGATGGAGATAGAGTTAAAGACTCCAAGGACCCACGTGATGATGACAAATATACGAGTAGAACTGACTTTATTTGGTAAAGTTAAAGCTGCTCAAGCTACAGACCTGGAACTGATGCGTATGAGGAAGAAAGTGCAAGAAGGTGCTATCCCAGAAGCAAGAATCGATGAAGAAAGAATACTTAGAGTCAACTCCAGACTTTGTGTTCCCAACGATTCTGACTTGAAGTATAAAATTATGATGGAGGCGCACAACACACCGTTTGCAATCCATCCTGGGAGTACCAAAATATATCATGATCTTCAACATACATTTTGGTAGAGCAATATGAAGAGAGAGATCGCGGAGTTTATCTCAAGGTGTTGAACTTGTCAACGTGTCAAGGCGGAGCATCAAGTGCCAAAAGGTCCATTGCAACCACTTGAATTCCAGAATGGAAGTGTGAGCACATTACCATGAATTTCGTTACTTGACTTTCCATGGTATCTCAAGGCATAGATGTAATTTGGGTCATTGTTGATAGATTGACCAAATTTGCTCATTTCTTACCTATACGAGAAACTTATACACTCGAACGTCTTGCTCATATGTGCATAAATGAGATTGTAAGACTGCATGGTATGCTAGTATCCATAGTTTCTGATCAAGACCTAGGATTCACTTCAAGATTTTAGGTTAGTTTGTAAAAAGCTATGGGCATGAATTTACGATTTAGTTCGGCGTATCACCCTCAGACGGACGGACAGTCAGAAAGGACTACTCAAATTCTGGAGGATCAATTAAGACTCTGTGTCCTTAACTTCAAAGGAAGTTGGGATAAGTTTTTGTCATTGGTGGAATTCTCCTATAACAACAGTTATCAAGCAAGTATCGGCATAACTTTATTCGGAGCGTTGTATAGAAGAAAGTGTCGTTCTCCAGTATGCTGGGACGAGGTGGGTGAAGGAACGTTTTTGGGACCGAAATTGGTACGCATGACAATGAAAAAGATTCAAATGATCAGAAAACATATAAAAACCTCACAAGATCGTCAAAAGAGTTATGATGATCTTCATCGGAAGGACGTAGAATTTAATGTTTGAGAACATGTGTTGTTACGTGTTGCTCCATGGAAGGGAGTTACGAGATTTGGAAAGAGTGGAAAGCTCAATCCTCGATTCATTGGACCATTTGAAATCCTTGACCGAGTAAGAATTGTAGCTTTTAGACTCACGTTACCATCAAGTATGTCTCGTGTTCATAACGTTTTTAATATATCTATGTTACGTAAATATGTGGAAGACCCGAACCACATTATTGAGTTAGAACCGGACGAAATAGCGAAAGATTTAACGTATGAAGAGGTTCCTGTTAAAATCTTGGATAAAAAATGAACATATTCTACGCTCCAAGGTTATACCTCAAGTCAAAGTTTTGTGGAGAAACCACGATGTTGAGAAAATGACCTAGGTGTTAGAATCTAAAATGAGATCAATGTATCCTCACCTATTCGTCATACCAAGTATGTACCCTAATTTCGAGGGCAAAATTTTATAAGAAGGGGAGGTTGTAAGACCCCAACTTTTATGAATAAAGATGAATTTTCTATAAATATCATTTTGAATAATTATGGTATTGATTTGTTATAATATTAAAGTTGTGGATAATAATTATAAATTTTGCAAAGTACGCAAGTTGTTATATTATATTTGATTGATCGGGGAATATTCACTTTAACAGAGAATAATCGTACGACGACACAATCATTGGTACACCCCACAGTGGAATTATTGTCCGAGTTAGAAAATGACAGAAATATCTTTTTATAAAAGTAACGGCAGAAGTTTTACCATTAACTGTTGAAATACTCGGTAATGAAAAGTACAATAATACGCGTGGTTGCATAGTAGCACACGGTATTAATTATTAATGCTTACGTGAGAAGTCACTCAGTTTTGTTCAATTATTTCTACAGTAATTGCTGCATAGTATCTCACGTTATTTGATTCAATTATTGTCGATATTTTACATATTATTAAATCAATAATTGAGATGACAAGTTATTCATATTATTATCGGCATAATTAACAATGTCTAGAAAGTTCTGTCGAGGAGAGGTTTGGTCACCTAATTGCGCGCCAATAGGGAGAAATCCTTATTGGAAAGCCCCATCTTTCCTAGGAACGATCTGGTTGTTAATATTGCGCGTTATAATAATATGAATAAAGGTTGTTTAAAATATTGAAGGAATTTTTATGAAATATTTGTTGTACGTTTTGCTTATTTTATGAACCCCCATTTACCTATTTTTCAAAATAATTGGTAGAAAGTTATTATATATATATATATATATATATATATATATATATATATATATATATATATAAATATAAATATTTATGGTGGGGCCCACATTTTGAAAAGGACATATTGGTGGAGAAATTTTCAGAAGTCACGGGATTTTTGTTATATTTATATTTATTATTATTATAAGTTTTGTTTTTTATGAAAATAAAATATATTATATTTTATTATGCATAGTGTTTGCATAGTGGCTGCATAGTATTTGCATAGTAAATCAGAAAATTAAAATTTTCATACGTTCGGCGCCCGTGAATTCTGCCTACTGTGCGTCCGTGAAAAACTTTTTTAAATAGTATCATTCCATTCTCCTATAAATAGAATGCTTATTTTGAATTGAAAAACACACCAAAATCAGAGAATTCTTCTTCTATAATATTGAGCGTATTTCTTTAGAGATTTAAGAAGCTTTGAGCGTAGAAAATAGTGAAAGTTTTCTTCAAGAATATCTCCGCTATATCATTTGGAATACTCTTCTTTTTAAGGTAAGGTGTATTATTTTTGTTTAGTATTCATATAAAATAGTATTTTCTTCCGTACTCTGTAGTATGTAAGTAATATTATTTTGTTTCAAATTTCGAATTTTATACTCATTTTGTTAAGTTTTGGCTTCTATACTCTATGAAATTAGTAGAATAACCTTGATATTTGCGTTTTATCAAGTATTTTTTTTCATTGAAATATTATTCTGAGCATTCTTGATAAGTTTTAACTTTTTCATGCCGGGGTACTATTTACGGGGTTACTATTTCCAAAGTTACTATTCACGGGATACTATTCACTCGATTACTATTCACCCGGAGTACTATTTATGACAAAAATTGATTCCTTTTCGGTCCAAATCATTTTTGATACAATATTATTCTTGAATTTTACTCCACAAAGCAGTATCTTGTTGACAATTTAGACATTATTAAATTCTGGATAAATTAAATTATAAATCTTTAAAAATCTATCCCTTGCTTTCTTTTAATTGAATTCTTATATCATTGTCATCATCCTCATGCTTATATTATGTTGAAAGTCATATGTGGCCCTAGTGCATAGATGGACTTGGTATGATTATGACCAAGAATTATTCGGTATAATCATGACCATAGATGGACTTGGTATATTTGGCCCATAGTGCATTGATGGACAGTTGTTGGCATGATCATGACTATTGATGAAAACACGAATATCCTTAGCCTGTAGTGCATGGATAATTTGTGGTCGTGATACTAATGAATATTCTTGGCCGTAGTGCAGGGGTGATTCAATGATGTGGATTATTTATTAAGCTGAGTCTCAGCGATAAATGTGATGAAAAACCTTTTAAATCATAGAAGATAGTAGATTTTATGCTCTACTTGACTCTTCTAATGGATTGCTTGTTCCGCTGCAGTTAAACTTAATATTTGTTATATTTTATCAGTTTAACACTGTTGAAGGCTAACGATAAATTATTCTGCATTATTTTAGTTATAATATTTCTTACTAAGCTAGTTGAGCTCACCCTTTTGCTTTCATTGTTCTCTTCAGGAAATGAGAATATAGCTGGGACTAGTTGGGGAACAGAGTGACGGTCCAGATGGTAGCTTTAGTAGTATTCACTATTTTTTGAAATAGTGTAATAATAAATGTATTGAGGACTTATGAAACATAATAAGGATAACATCTCTGCTATCTACATCAACTTTCCTGAACTTGAAACGTTTTAGGATAACATACTCATCTTATCCCTTTATTTATCTCAATATAAGGGATTTACAATTTAGTTAATCACATATTTAGTCATATATTATTATTATTCTTCATATTTTGGCACATTAAGACGTCGAGAGGCTTCTTTATATTCTTCTTCCATAATACGATACATCGTCCTACGATCCATCATGTACCATGGCAGGTCTTCAAATTGAGATGGGTAATAAAAGACTCAGTCCTAGGTCCTATTAATCACAAAATGAAAAGCATAATTTTGACACCCCCAAATCCGGGTACTTCAATTCCCACGGGATTCGGTGTTCACTATACAAACATCATATGTCTATCTACCCATAATAAAAGAAACCATAAATTAGATAGAAATAACTACAATGTTATTATTATGCAAGAGTGAGCATGATTGCCCACAAGAATAATAATGTAACAACAAATAATAACATGCGAGTGAATCAAAGACTTCTGAAATAAGGAACTTAACTTTTGAATCAAGAATGAATAATAAGAATCAAAAGAACTTCTGAGGGTCATAAGACCTTGAACTATGTCCTAGGTTGTCAAGGGTTAAACTTAAAACCTTTAACAGTCATAAGACTATGGACTTTTCTACTCGTACTTAGGGGGATCAGCCCTTAGTACCATACTATGCACAATATCTTAACGCTAAAGCGTAAGCAATCCCCTATAACAGGGTTGTTCATCTCAGTTTGACATTAGAGTCCGCACCAAAAGAAGTTTGGTTTGGATAAACTTAACAAGGGTTCTGAAATTTAGAACGTTCATCAACTATGGACTAGTCGAATCAATAAGGGTTGGCTAGTCTTACAAGATTTAACAAAAAATGATATTCAATTTAAATAATAAACTTAAGAGGTATACAATTGAATAAGCATTGTATAACATGAATCATACTTGGAAAAGATTAATAACATTTCATATGACATCTTGAACTTGATTAATAAATAACAAGAACTAATTGGATATAGAGTATAGGTCTAGAACTTACTCATTGGAAAGAAGTAAGCTTTAGAAACTTGCATAACGATAACAAGTAGGGTTAGAAAACTTATCTCGTGCGTAGGTTATGCGTTAATTATACACGTTCCTCGATTTAATCCTACATACCATTTACATTCACAATACCAGTCAATTATAACGTAACTAGTCATCACAAGTTCATTCTCTTTGCCTAAACTCTGGTTATGATTATACTAATCAAATTACAACACTTGTTTTCACATAATATTACACTACACGAATGACAGGCTAACTACGCGTTCAACCATTCATTTAAACACATAAGTATCTCATTGACATGTTATGAGTTTATTTTAACATCACATTATATGACTAACACATTTTTATGTTCATTAGATTAAGTTACTATTACATTCCCTGAAATTTAACAGTTGAAATTCTCATTCTTGGACAAACTGCATAGTGGCGTTGTAGCGCCACCATGTAAGCTATACTTGGCGCTGTGGCGCGGCCAATGCTGCAACCTGGATAGTGGCGCTGCGGCACGGGCCTTAGGTCTGGAGTCAGCGCTGCGGTGCGACAATCTAGTTCCGAAAAACTACAGTTCGTGAAAAAATGCAGAGCAAGCCAAAATCTACCAATTCTTTTATTCACACATGAATTTAAACATACCCATACATTATAATATACACATAATCATTACTCAACCTTTCTAGCATGATTATAACAGGTTAAAACATACAATTACTTGAATTAATTCATGTAATTTCAGTGTTTTTGGTCATTTTGAAAGTTTTTAAGATAAAACACCAAAATTGACATTACAGTTCGTTATAACTCCGAATCTGTCCGTTCAAAGTTTATTTTCTTCGTTTTAACATTTGTTATCACAATCTACTGTTAAATTTTAAGTTAACCAACAATTTGTAGCCTACCATTTCCCATAAGAGTATATATATGACACATTTATACCCTGTAACTTCAAAAGTCTATTTATATGCAATTGATGTTATGAAAGCATACGTATATGATAATAAAAATATATTATGATTATATATTATCATGTTTTTACTCCTAGATCATCAATTCATGCATAGATCACACAAATTTGTTTTACAGAGAAGTTAAAGATAATTTTTTTAAAAAAATAATAACAATGTAATTACAATTTGGGTTGAAGAGATTACCCTAAAGCAGGTTCCTCTGATTCTTCACTTTCTTCTTCAATCTCTCAACTTTTCTCTAAATTCTCTCTGAATTATCTCTCAGTTAAGACTAATGAATGAGTTACATAATAGAGAAAATTGAAGAAGGCACACATATAACCGGCAAGTTGTGGTCAGTTAATCCATATGTGGTTTAATTGCTCCCAACTCCTCATAAGGCCTTGTGTGGCTTGAAACATAATTATCGTTTCTAATTACTTTAATTAATCTCTTGTAATATAGTTTAATAATGTCACATCCATTTAGGTAATTAATCAAATATCTTTTTTAAATTTAATTTAAATAAAATGTAATAATTTCTCATTAATTCACATGGTCATATAATTAAATTTCTCATTTATTAATTATGTCAATTTATTAAATCTCTAATTAATTATTAAATTAATTTAAATAACATTACGCTTATTAAATAATTCATTAAATTCAATAAGCTCACTTAAATACATACTTTGAATAATAAAATTACCACACTAATTTAATCAATATAACACATATAATTAAATTAATCTCCCACAAATTCATCAATTAATTATTTAATCTAATAATTAAATTATCGAAATATATTTATTTAATTCAATAAATATTCAAATTAGATTACAAAATCTCGTTCGTCACATCTTTCCCCCCTTAAAAGGATTATGTCCCCAGAATCATGACTAAATCAATTCGTCCCGTTACATTCTCCCCACTACAAAGAGTTTATCCCAAGAATCGCATACACATAATTTAAATAAATAACTGAGGATAATTCTTCATCATATTATCTTCGAGTTCCCACGTAGCTTCTTCAGTGTTGTAGTTCCTCCAAATTACCTTAACATAAGGTATTACTTTATTTCTGAGAACTAGTTCTTTCCTGTCTACAATCTGAACAACAATTTCTTCGTAAGATAAAACTTTTTCAAATTGTAGGGGTATATATTCAATCGTATGCTTGTAATCGTGTTTGTAGGGTCGTAAAACTAAAACATGGAAGACGTTGCGAATATTTTCGAGTGCTGGAGGTAAGGCTACCTCGTACGTAACTTCTCCAATCCTTTGCAGTACCTCAAAGGGTCCAATGAATCTTGGGCTTAATTTTCCTTTCTTTCTGAACCTGATCTTTCCTTTCCAGGGATATACTTTCAAAAACACATGACTGTTAGGTTTGTAATATTCATGAACGCAATCAAATTGCACAAAATAAGCAAAAATATGGAAAATTAGAGTTTTAAAATTTTACAAACTATATACCCGGATCACCCTATATTCACAATTATTAATTAAACGAAAAAGAAAGAACAAGAATCATACCCTTGAACATCCGAGCTTCCTCAGGTACAAGTTCACCTCCAATCTTTTTCGCGTTAAACTTGAATCTGCCGGGTTTGGTTCCTTCCTTTGATCAACGTTAGCCACCCAAATGTTTGGCCTCTAGAGTTTATCCACCAAGGAAGAAGAAATATTCAAGAAGAAGGGTGTTTGGCTAAACCATAGTTTTCTATCTCTATAGAAAAAGAATGTACTCTCTAACTATTGGAATTTCGTATGTTGTGAAAAAGTCAACAACCCCTCCACCCATAATAAGACTCGCCTTATTTATAGATGCGGACAACCCTCCTTAATAATTAAGGAATTGAGTTTTATTTTAATTAATTAAAATTTTTTAAATTAATTAAGCTCCCAATCTTATTAGGAATAATTAATTCAAATCTTTTAATTAATTTACCTCCTAATCTTATTAGAAATATATGAGAGTACTTTTATTAATTAATTCTCAAACTCCTTTAAAAATTAAATAATAATAATAGTAATAATAATAATAATAAGACTCCTCTTATTAATTTATATTTAATATTTCTAAAATATTAAATAATAAATAATAAGCTATTTAATCTATTCTATCACCATAGATTAAATTAAATATACTTAACTTATTATTACGATTATGCAATTAATTTCTTAAATAATTATTCTTTCTTTTATGGTGTGACCATTTAGGTTCTCCATATTAAACTGGTTGTGAATAAATCAACTAGAACAATTCTAATCTTATTTAAATAAATATATTAAATAATTAATTTATTTAAATAAATAATATTTATTCTACAATAGGGATAAACCTCCCTAGCGATCAACAACTTTCCAGATAATATAGATTTCAACATTGATCATAAAAAAACTTTTGAGTAAATAGTTACCTTACAATTCAATCATTCCGCCATACAATGTCCCAATTAAATATAAAACATGAAATTACTGTCAAGTCTTATTTTATTTAATTATATGTATTTCAACTCTTAAATGCACAACTCCAAATAATATAAATTAGAAACTCCTTTCTAATTTTATTCTTCCTTAGCCAAGGACTACTAGGTTGTCATTTATCGAATCACATAGGACATTTCTCTTCTTTTACTAGAAGTGGTAGATTCTTTATTGATCATACATTATCTCCATGTACGACTTATCATACCCAAGCATACCCTTTGATATATCCTAAGGGTCTTAAGGAATAAGTAAAAGTATAACTCATCATACACAAGATACTATGATGATCTCAAGTCCAAAGATCACTTGTACTACTATCACTACAGGAATTCCTATTGACAGGTAAGTAAAACTCTATTAGGTATTCCTTAGCGAGCCACGTTCAGTGAACTTATTCTCTACTAAGCACCTACATACTTGCTTTAGTGTCTCCATACAAATAATCATGAGATCAATCATCCTCATCCAACGAGCAAGCAACGTCTGTACCAATCTATCCGGATTTACTAATCCCCAATTTAGTAATCCAACGATTGGGAACTATTTTAGTTTTAAGCTTTCTAAGAATTTAGATCTCATTAGAATGATCATCATCATTATTCTAAAAACAGTGCTTAAAACTATGGGTTTATCACATATTATAAGACAACATCGCGTAGATAATTAAAAGCCTTTAATTAATTAATACTTTTTATTAATAAATGAATAAGATTGTTACAAAGTATATGCTTTATCATCAAACATGATTGGCTTGTGTGCATACTACTTTCAGTCTCCCACTTGCACTAAAGTCAATCGACATGGTATCTCATACCCTTCTTCTCTAAGTGACGATTATCCTACTGTTGGATAAGCTTTAGTTAATGGATATGTAATGTTGTTCTTGAGAGTCCACTATCTCTATACTGATTTCCCATCTTTCAATGATTCCATAATCAAATAAAAGTGCCACAACACATGTTTAGATCTAAGATGAGACTTAGGAACGATTCCTAGTTCTGTAATGAACTTTTCATCCAAATAATCAACTTGTATCTTAATTTATAGTTATATACTTTGTCTTTATCACTAAAGTAGCAACTCTTTGCTATTTAGAACCTTTCCAATACACTGCACCACCGTTCAAGGTAACACTTTATCTTAAAGTGTATTTTCTGTCGTCTTGGTCTGTCTGAAAAAACTCGAGTCTGTTAAGCCATCTAGTTTTAATTCAGACCCACCATGAATATGATCACATCCTTAGTGCAGGTTAAGTACTTTAAGATGTTTTTCACTGACTCATAGTGAACTTCTTTAGAATATGACTGATCAACATCAGGTCTCGTACATTTCATTGTATACATGATAATTACGCATACGATCTCTCTTTTGTGAGTCTATGGGGACTATTAAGAGAGATATACTCCAAGGCTCATCAACATGAGACATCCGATGGAGTTTGCCATGCTAAATAAACTTTAGCATCAAATAAATATACATTCCTTCGGTTAAGCCGAGCATCCTTTTAAATCTATCTATATAGATTTGTATCCCCAATTAAGATAATCTTCCCAAATCATTCATGGAGAAATGTTTAGACAACTTTATCTTTACTGATTGTAGCATTGGTATGTCATTACTTATCCGTAGTATATCAACATATAATACTAGGAATATCACGATGCTCCCACTGACCCTTTTGTACACACTAGGTTCATTCTTATTTTTCATAAATCAAACTCTTTTGATTATTTCATCAAAACGAATGTTCTATTTTTCAGAAACTTGCTTTAAATTATTTCTCTGAGCGTCTACAACTCTTACCTCATCGTATGTAACTGGATCATCATCTTCTATGATACGTACCTCATCATCATCATCTGTGATGAATTCATATCTCTCATGTATCTTTGGTACTATTCCAGATTTACGATTCGGTTATGGTACAATAGGTCTATCTATAAGTTCCTCTTATTTGACTTATAGTATTTTGTAATTCTTGAACTCTCCAAGATTCTATTATCCTCCCATTAGCCCCTTCAATGATAAACACATTTATCTTTGAAGGCAGCATGTTTCACAACAAACACCTTTTGCTAAGTAGGATTATAGAACATATACCCTAAACTTACTTTAGTATGTCCCACAAATCGACACTTGTCAAATCTTGTCCCAAGCTTATCCTTTGAAACCTTTTCACATAAGTTGGACAACCCCTTATCTTAATAAGATTAAGAATCCTCCATGTCCATAACTTTTATGGAGTCTTGTGGCCGAATTTTGAGGTTATCTTTTTCGTAGATATACAGCCATTTCTAAGACATTATCCAGAAGGATACTAGAATGTCGGTAAAATCATTATGGACCGCACCATGTCTAACAAGGTACGATTTTCCCTTTCAGATACATCAATTAATTATTGCGTATCAGGAGGTGTCCATTGTTAAAAAACCATTTGAGATGATTTAAAAACTCATTGCACAAGTATTCCTTCCTTGACCGTATCAAAGAATCCTAATACTTTTCCAATTCGTTTCACTTTTGAATTCTTTGTACTTTTCAAATAATTCATACTTGTATTTCATCAAATACAAATATTCAACTCTTTGAATGATCATCTCTTTTTCTTATACTAGTTTGTTCAATTTGCAAAATAATTTTTCACGTAAGTCAAGGGTACAAAATCTGTTAAGTAATATTCCAGTTTTATACAAAATATTATTATTATAAATAGAACAACAATTGTTCTTAAATATAATACCAAAGATTTCATTGTCCAACAACAAAATAGAAATAATATTTCTAACAAGAACTGGAATACAATAATAACTTATTGACTTAACAGATTTACCCGTAGGTATGGCTAAATTATAAGTTTCCATGGTTAATGCAGCAACCTTTGCTTCATTTCCCACACATAGGATTACTTATCTTTGATTACTTATCTTTGTTTAACTTTCTACTTTTGCTTGGTCCCTTCATAAATCTATATTTATGATAACTAAAGTCGGTATCTAATACCGAAGTAGAATCTTGACTTAAAGAAAAATTTATTTTAAGTCATGAACAAAATTGTATTTGTAACCGAAACTTCACTAAGCTTTTTCTGGTTAGCCTATACAAGATACTTCTCGCAGTTTCTTTTTCAGTGTCCATGTTTATTGCAATGGAAGTAAACTCATTTGCTATCTGTATCAGTTTTGTTCTTATTATCCTTTGTTTTTGCCTTTCTATTTACCTTATTTGAATCATTCTTCTTTTCAGAAGATCCTTCGTCCCCTACCAGTAAGACATTATCTTTCTTGGTTAGAAAGTGACTCTCAACATTTTTCAACATGTTAAGCAAATCATCGAAGTTGATATCTAGCTTGTTCATATGAAAAATTCACAACAATTATGAGAAGGAGTCCAGGAGTTACTACAAGATCAAATCTTGGCTTAACTCTCCATCCATGACAAAACCTGTTGTCCTAATTGTTCAATCAAATTGGTCATGTTTAGGACATGTGTCTGTACTGTAGTGTCGTTGGTCATTCTAGCTACTTTCCTCACTATCAACTACTTGACGTGCAGGAGTATAGTAGGAGCATCCATAGTTTCATGCTGACGCTGAAGCTAGTTACTCATGGATGTGAGCACGATGCATTGAGCCAACTATGCATCATCTTGCCACTTTCTAAAAGTAGCAATCTCTTCCTCAGAGGCATTGTCTGCAACCATTGCAGGGATAGACGTATTAAGGACATAAGATAGCTTTTCAGCTGTGAGAACTATTCTCAATTTCCTTAACCAATTCGTTTAATTCAGTTCGATTAAATAGCATCTAATATGCTTCGCAGTGATAATGATTTAGACATTGTAAAATTCTTTAAATGAATTTATAATTAACAACATTTTAGCATACATTCTTTTATTAATTACCACAATAAATTAGGTCTTTTTTTAAATTTGTATCTCCCACTATTTTCTTCAAACTATATTACCCTCAATATATATAGTTCGACAATATCTAATTGAAGATATGCTAGTGAGAATAAGGATCCTATTTCAAATGTATATAGCCTTGTGGTGACACAACAAACTATATATAAATAAATAGGTAGACAACTCTTGTCAATTACATCAACTAGGCAACTCCTTATATTTTGCCTCTAAGATTATTTTGATCAAGTGATGGTACATCCGAATCAAAATTATCTAAATTAAGTCCAACCTAGCACTCCATATATTCAAAAAAAAAATATTATCCTTGTGGTGACACAACAAAATAATATTGTTCAATTTTCTTTATAAGCATCAAATGTGATAAAATTAACATCTCAAAAAATTAAGATAACCCTTGTGGTGACACAACAAACTTATAATAATTAATTAATACTCTATTATTTTTATCATGCTAAAAGGCGACGTTCGATATTCCAAATATATTTAAACGCTTAGGACTTAATATAAATAATTTGAGGGGTTTATTATTAATGTCTCATCTTGTTTAGCGCGCATACACATATATATATAAAATACGCGTCATATTAATAAACATGCGAAGCATGTTTGCATAATATATAATGTATATAGTATAAGCATGCACTTATAGAATACTATATTCTACCTCGATTAATTATGATCTTTTATTCTAGTTTGGTTCACTAGAGCCACCAAGTGAACCAAAAGGTCAAACCCTAGGAGTGCAAGAATTAATATTTAAATATAACTATTACATTTAAACCCGGGCTCCATTACAAACGGGTCTTCAGCGCTCCTTGCTCCTTGATCTCCAATTCTTCAAAATTAATTCTAACTATTCCTATTACAAAACTATTTAAAATAAATAGAAATCTTGATCAGCAGTCAAGAGGAAGTACATAGGAGAGAGTTAGAATTTACATTAAAAGAAATTAGAGAATACGAGGTACGCAGACCCCATTTAATAAAACTCATACATTCATGCATCCAACTAAAATAAAATCCAATCACATTGGTCAATAGTCCATAATCAATCCCATTTATTATCATACACATCACCATATGCATCAATAAATAATATTCATCTAATGAATAATAAACATTCATATATATATATATATATATATATATATATATATATATATATATATATATTGGTATCATTTAATGGGCAAAATTTGTTAGTATAAAATCTAATTTTGAATCAAAATAAACTCCTTTGTTTTAATCCAAATTTAAATCAAAATAAACCTCTTTTATTTTAATTTATCCAATCTTGAATAAAATAAACAGTTTTTTTATTTTAATCAAAATAAACTCATTTATTTTAATTAATTATGGAATCCAATTCCAAGTAAAAAAAAACTCCTTTATTAAAGGAAACGCATATTTTCTTTCCTATTCATAAATAAACTCCTTTATTTTGAATAATATGAAATCTTATTCCATATCTAAATAAACTCCTTTATTTAGAAAAATTAGGATTATCTTTCCTATTCACAAATAAACTCTTTTATTTTGAATAATATGAAATCTTATTTCATATCTAAATAAACTCATTTATTTAAGAGAACATAGAATCCAATTTCAACTCCAACTAGTTATCATGGAATCCATTCTATTATATATACTAAATCACAGTTCATGACACATTATTTTGACATTTGTCCTTCTAAAAACTCAACACATGTCCATCCTAATTAATGCTCCTAAATATCCTTTACCAAAATACCCTTCACAACAGTGACCCTCTTAAATAACAACTGTAATCCTATCTTCAACTTTAGCGTTCAAATAACAATTGGAATCCTATTCTATCTTCAACTTTGGCGTTCAAATTCGTTCAAATAACAACTGGAATCCTATCTTCAACGTTGGCGTTCAAATTCCTTTCTCCGTACTTCTCTATCCATTGCTTGAGTTTCAGTAATTTTTTCTTCCAATCCAGATTTATCAACATATACAATTCCTAAATCACAGTTCGTAACACATTATTTTGACATTTGTCCTTCTAAAAACTCAACACATGTCCATCCTAATTAATGCTCATAAATATCCTTTACCAAAATACCCTTCACAACATTGACCCTCTTAAATAACAACTGTAATCATATATTCAACTTTGGCGTTCAAATAACAATTGGAATCCTATCCTATGTTCAACTTTGGCGTTCAAATTCGTTCAAATAACAACTGGAATCCTATCTTCAACTTTGGCGTTCAAATTCCTTTCTCCGTACTTCTCTATCCATTGCTTGAGTTTCAGTAATTTTTTCTTCCAATCCAGATTTATCAACATATACAATTCCTATTTAAACAAGCTTCTGCAAAAAGTAGCGATTTGTAACCACGGCGAGTGAAACAATATACAATTCATTCTGTGTTGGTTCAAGATGAACATCATGAATCGGACCCTATGAAGAAGCAAACCACGGCGAGCAAACCTCTCTCTTTAAACTCTCTCGTGGGTCTTGGGTTTTTCTTGAAGAACTCTGTGGTGGAATTTTGGTATTGATTAAAAAGATTGGGTCTTTCTTGAAGGGCTCTCTTGGGTTTTTCTTGAAAAATTCTGTGGTGGAATTTGTGTATTGATTTGATCACAAAGGTTGGTTCTTTCTTGAAGGATTCTCTAGGATTTTTTTTTCTCACAAAGTATTAATTTGATCACAAAGATTGGTTTTTTCTTGAAGATTTCTTGATTTGGTTGCTGATTCTGGGTTCTGTTCACCAATTTGGTGAAGAGAAATGGTAGTAAGTTTTACCACCCAACTTTAACTCAAAATTAAATGATGGTTGTGTTATATTTATGCTGGTAATTTGTTGAATTTTGTGTACAATCTTGCTTGTCCTGTGTTTTTTTCATCTGGTTCTTGGGAAAATAATGGTTGTTTGTAGAGTATGCTGAAGCTGAATAATTATGCTCTAATATCTTAATTAAACGGTTTGAGCCATGGAAACTTGGCAGGCCAGAAGATCATTTTTTAGAGTACCTTGTAACAACCCCAGTTTGTAATACCAAAATTTTTGTCTACAAAATGCAATCGAAATCTCTTTTGAGAGAATTTAAAATTTAAATATGAAAACAAGAAGCAAAAGAAACAACGATACAATTATCAAAGTTTTCGTCTACAAAATGCAATCAGAATCTCTTTATAAAAGATGGATGATTCTGGATTTCACCTCCACCACCACCTCGGTGGTTTTTTGTAGATTAGAGAATAAATAGTCATAATTTCACTTCTCAATGTCACCACAATGTGATATCTTGTGGAATCAATATCATCGTATTCTTAGAAAATTGGTGTGAACTCCTATAAATTGCTACAACTTTAGAAAGTTTAAGTTTTCATGGCTGCACCATTCCAACTGTGCTAATATTGACATATAATCTATATACTTTACTTTCTACACCAACCTACCAAATATGGGATGCTACTCCTGCTAGATTAGCAGATCTGCTGTGGCAAACACTTCCCATACCAAGATAATTATTAAGCCTGTGTTCATGTACTTCAAAATTTAGAGATACAATTTGCCCTTTTAAATTAATTTGTGACATTCTAAATTCAAATTTCATGCGAGTTTATTTTCAAGTTTTGAACAACTAAGAGTAATTAGTAGCACTTTTTAATTAGTTTGTGATAATTTTAATTGTTTATATTAATTAAAATCAAATAAATAACCATGACTTTGAATTTTAGAATTTTACAAATTAACTTACAAAGTAAAAAATATATATTAAATTTTGGAACAAAAGTACAAATTCCAAAAGTTCTCAAGGATACAGTGAACAATAGGGGCGCACAACTTCATATATGAAAATTCGTTTCAGAGAGAAGCATACATAATAACTTGGCTTTTTAACATTTACCAAACCATAGCTAAAAAAGATCTCCAGTTAGGTGAATATTGAAGTGCTGCAACACGTTATGATTTATGGTGAACTTTTGCCTTTTGCAACACCTCCTTTAAAACGGCAGCAATTCTATGTGACATGTGGCGCTCTAAGAACATTTCTCTAACTCTTTCATAACCCTTTCTTCCCATTGTGAGTCTCCTCTCGACAAGAGTTGCAAGTTTGACAATATTTTTTTGCAAGAGGAGTTATCCCTTCTTTCCCAGCAGGATGCAACAAACCTGTTGATCCATTTATTACAATCTCTATAGTGCCTCCTGCTGCTGTGCACGTTAGCTGGTTTTTCCCAAATCCTGTGCATGTTAGCTGGTTTTTCCAAACCGTTAGATGGTGAGATTCCTTGGAACGGGTTCTCTCTGTCCCTTAAATTCACTCAGAAATCTATGCATTTTCTTTTCTAATTCGGCTTCTTTTTTTCCATCTGTATATCTATAAATATTTTCATATTTACTTTTATACATTTTGTTGCTATTTGATAACTAATTATTGCTTTTTGAATATAAATTATGGAATCTGAATATGTATCATATGTGATTACTTCATCTTCAATCCTCTGTCAGGTTACGTAAAAAATTGCTCGCTTTTAACAAATCTGGAGAAGGAAAGGTAAAAAAGATTCAAATCACGATGAAGCACTAAGCGAGCTGTGTCATCTCTACGATGTTGTTCGTGTTGATGTTGTGAAAATAACTAATGAGGTGAAAATTGTAACGACCCCAAAATAGGTCCATTCCATCCAACCTATTCTGAGTCGCCAAATGCATGGTACAGAAAATAAGTATAACTTTATTACAACAATTGTTGTGCAAAATACAACAACACATATGCTGTGAGTTTGGATACAAATATATACCAAATGTGACTCATGTCCCAACCGTGGACAGTACCTCACAGTGGCACCTTACATAAAGGTATAGTCAAAGACTGTTTTAGAAATTAGAATCTTTGGAAAGTGCTTAAGGAAACATTCGTACATGGGAGGCCACACGTCTAGGTTATGATAGATATCATATGGCCACAGAATTATCCTTGGTTGACCCAATAGACCCCAAAAAAAAACGAGAAGATTACTATCATATTCTTCCCAATGGTGAGTCTTCTCTTGACTTATCATTATCTCCACTGTCTCTAATTGAGAATTATACTTCAAACAAACACCAAGATTATATAGGTAGTGCTCGTAGATATACTCAGCAAGTGGATGAGCACATCCCTGTCTTATGATGACACAAGGTTGTATGTCGTTAGACATCTTGTATGATAGTGGTAAACCACCCTTCCAACGTTGGGTACACCTTACCCTATTGGATTCACCAAATATAACTACTAAATGAACTTTTCTATACTGCTTCGGGAGAACATCCACAGCTAGAGACCACCGTTCTATTTCCCCGTTACCCTCGCTCGACCCAGCTACACTCTTATTACCTGAAAGGAATTGTGAAGCAAAAGGGTGAGCATAACTAGCTCAGTAAAAAATATCATGACTAAAGATAATTAAATTATCAATAGCCTTCATCAATAATAAATCAGAGATTTAGAACATATGGTAAATGATAAAAATTTCAACCATAGCTGCAGCGGAACGAGCAATCCATTAGAAGAGTCAAATAGACTATAAAGTCTATTATCTTCTCCATGTTAAAAATCCATCAACAATGTTTTATCCCTGTAACATCAATCAACAGTTCCTTTCCACAATCATATGAATAACTCATAATCATAATTGTGATTCTAAATTTTTCTTCGCACCCAGGACGAAGAATATTTTCATCACATGTCTTTACCTGAAACATCAAAGATCACGGTTATACCAAATCACAGTTCCTGTTCATAATCATACTAATAAATCCATCTTTGCACTACGGGCCAAAGATATTCATCAACAAGTCATCTTTGCACTACAGGCCAAAGATATTCATCAACAGTTCATCTTTGTATTACTGACCAAAGATATTCATCTACAATTCATCTTTGCACTACAGGCCAAAGATATTCCTCAACAATTAATATTTGCACTACAGGCCAAATATATTCATATCTCAAAGAAATATATAATCATTTCAGAATTTATATAAACAATAATTATAACCATGTTGATCAATTCACCTTTGCACTTAAGCTTAAGATATTCAATTATAAATTCAATGGTCATGATCATACCAGTCACAATTCAACTTTGCACTACAGGCCAAAGAGAACCCTAGTCATGATCATACCAATAATCTACCCATCTTTACACTCCAGTGAAAGAGAATTTTAACATCAGGGTTATAAAAATATTATATATGATGATAAAAATAATATGATCAACATATAGTTTTAATCTCAAGAGTAATATTCGTAACTCATGAATAGTAACCCCGACACAAAATATAAAAATTCTACAATAAAATTCATACCAATATTTCGGTATAATGATATTGAAAGAATAACATTACTTAAATTTATAAACAATTTATTTTAATTGTTTACACTTTACTAATTAATGCATTTAATCATCATAAAATGCCAACTCTTACAATTTCATCATCAATAACCAAAACCCTCATCAAAAATCTGCATATACCTCATATAGGATTCTCAAGCCATAAAATCCTATTTTCTAATTTTCTTTCTTCACAAAATATATTTAATTCATTTACTCATAACTAGACCATTTTCATGAAAAATACCAAATCAGTTCTAAAAATATTTCTTTTCTGGGATTTAGCATAATATAGTCCCATAGTGAACATATATTTTTCTCAGAATTTATAAAAGTCATTTACTATTTTTCATATGGCCAAAATAGCCGAATATTTAGACATTTATCAAAAATTGTACTTTTGTCTAAAAATTCTGAAATTTACAGAGTATACTTCTATCATATACATGTACTCCCAATAAAAATTTCATCAATTTTGGAATTAACCACAAGGAATTATAAGCTGTTACTTCTAAAATAGTCTTTTCTCATAAAATTCATAACTTTCAATCTATACATCCAAAAATCACCATTTTTGGACACAATCAAGAAAACTCATCAAAATATCATTTCAAATTTTTCCAGAATTTTTGAAGATCAGAAAAATTACGAAACTAAAAATCATAACAACCCTTAAAATCCCTTAATATCCATTACCTCAAAAGTGCAGTATTTCTGACTGGAATGCAAAGCCGAAGGAAACTTGCACTGAATAGCAACTCTCAAAGTATCTAAATACTTACAAAATATGCTTCATAATATAGAGAGAGAAAGAGAGAAAGCTTATGTTTTTGGTGTGATTTTCAATTCTAACTTAGCCCTCTATTTATAGAAAAATTTTGGTAGGTTTGACCTGCAACCTGATGGCTTTACCTGCTACTATTCCCACCCACCACATTTAAAATATAAATTCAGCACATTTCTTCACCAACCACAAGTGGGGCCCACCAATTCTAGAATTTTCCACCAAAATGATAAACTCCGAAAATTCAACAATTTCTGAGCTAGTCATCTCATAAAATTCATAATAAATCATACGTTCATTTTTAACGGTTCAAAATTTGTGGACATATACTTAACTTATATATGTATAACATATCCAAAAATTACCACGATCCAACGGTCGGATTAAAAATTATAACCCCCGCAAAATATCTCAAAAACCCTGATTTTTAATACCTTCATTCTGACAAAAATACGGATAAAAACCTCAACATTAACTCCTTCATTTTTAACCACAAAAATATATCCCTCGTTTATATCCACATAAAATAAATATTTCCTTATCATATGAATCAATAATTAATTATTCACAAATAATATTACAGAATCACATTTATGACAACCAGACCGTTCCCAGGAAAGAGAGAGCTTTCCAATAAGGATTTCTCCTTACTAGCGCGCAATTAGATGACCAAACCTCTCCTTAGACAGAACTTTCTAGACATTGCCAATAATGTTATCTAATAATATTATTCAAATAATATGAATTATTGATCTGATAATAGAAAATACTGTGCAGCAACAATAATATAAAATATCAACGCAGTAATTATTGAATCAATAAAATCAAATATTGAACAGTAATTACTGTAACAATTATTGAGTAGTGCCTTCTTACGTAAGAATCAATAATTTCAAAAATACTGTGTAATACCGTGTGCTACTGTGCAATAACGCGTATTACTGTATTTTAACCACCGGGTATTCCAACAGTGTTAACGGTAACAACTACGCCGTTATTTGTAAAAACTCAAATTTGTCATTTTCTTCACCCGACAGTTATTCTGTTATGGGGCCCACAAATGGCTGCGCCGCCGTACGAATATTCCCCGACAGAAAGAATATTCTACGACCAAACGAATATTCCCCGACAACAATGATTATTTTATAACGACTTGCTTATTTTGAAAAAAAATCATATTTCACTCATAACTTTAAACTTTTATCAATTTAACCATTTACTGAATAGTAATTATAAGAAACATTGAATACTTTTATTTCATAAAATTCGGGGTCTTACAAAAATAGCAGGAGTAAGTACATGTAATGATATAATCTAAATTATTACTTTTACTTGAAACTTCTTACTGATAATGATCCAAATTTTACTATTTTTTTGCAGAGACTCAGAATTGGAGGATCACGGTATTATGTTATCTTTTTTACCTCTGTTAAGAGAGTTCATTCCAAGTGTTACTTCAGAAATAGAATCTGAAATTGACGATTACATGTCCAAAGGAGGTCTATCCCTGTATAATGTTTCATTTCATTTTTTTTCTTTTTCTGTTTTGTGTCTGCGATCATCAAAAATTGATATTCTTAAATACACATTTTCTATGTTTAGCAATCTTTAACTAATAATTTGCTTTAGCTTGGTGTAACCACGTGAAATAGCCTGTTGGGCGATAAAAAAACCGGATTGGTTAGAAACTTAAAATGTATAGTTTTTCTGTTTTCCTTTACAATGAGTGTGCTATAATTACACATGTGGGAATTGTCATTATTTTATAATATATATGACATATCGTCACCCTTTTCTTGGACTTAAGACATCATATCACTAATTTTATTCATGTTTTTGTTTTGTTTATTGTAATCGCAACATTTAAAGATGACTTTGTATATGACTTGTATGCTGTGAAGGATGATATTACCATGATTGTTGAAGATGCTTTAAATTCATTTCCTTTGTGAGCTTTTACTCATAGTTTCGTTTATTGGTTGACCCCTTTTTGAAATATATATTTCATTTTATAGTCTTATTGAAATATATATATTTTCAAAAAATTTAACAGTAATAAACTAATATACTTCAAAAACAAAAAGTTTTACTTATGAACAAACACAATTCATTGACACATAAACCCAGATTATATTGTTCAGCAGGCAATATGAAAAATATCTGAAACATATATGTACCTTCTACTTAATTAACTTTGAATTTTCCTTTTCAATCATTCAATGTATGATGTATCATATTCTTCTAAAGATCATTATTCAGGTCCTTAATCTGCCCATATTTGAATTAAAATATCAAAGAATACAATATATGTAATGATGCCAAGAAGTGATGACAAGAAGTGATGACAAGAATACATTTAATTCAATTTATTCTGATGCAGAGTGATATTGTTATCTGAAGTTGGATCAAATAAAAAAGTGTAACAAGCTATAAAAAGTTTCATAGTAGATTTCACAAAAATCTTTAAAAAAGAATATTGTTGGGATTTTTTACTTAAGATGTCAAACTAATTTTATATGTTTCTTCTGTTAGTTGCTTTATTTTATTCAAGTAAACAGAACCACTATTTTGAGATGTTGCTTTGAGTTTTCTATGTAATGGAAATGTAGCATTGAATTTTTGTCTATTATATGTAGAAAAATGGGTGAAATGGAATTGAAGGGAGTTGTTGTGGCTCCTGAGTAGTTCTTGAAAAAGCAGAAAAGGAAGAAAGAGTGGGCCATGCCAAAGAAGAAAGAATTTGAAGCTACGAAGACGAAGAATGCAAAAAATAGAAAGCTAATCTTCAACCGAGCTAAGTTATATGCACAAGAATATGAGGAGCAGGTATATGTGATTATATTGGTATTGGTCAGAATGTTGTGTACGAGTCTCTGATTATTTCAATGAGTTGTGTATTGCCCTTTCCAGCAAAAGTAGTTGATACGCCTGAAGTGCGAGGCAAGATTGAAGGGTGGCTTTTATGTTAACCCAAAAGCTGAGCTGTTGTTTATCATTAGAATTTTGTGGGTAAGAAAATATGTTAGCTGAGGTCACTTCCTGCTCTGGAACTTATGGAGATTGGAATACTGACTAAAGACAAAGCAAGATTGCTCTCCATGGGGCACTTCAGCTTGCAAGGTTTCTATCAATCCATAGACCGATGCTTGAGGTTGACTCCTTGGTTCCCAAGAATAATTACTTTGGTGGACATGCTTGATCGAGGCGATTACAGAAAGCTTAATACTACTATAGTTATTTGTTTATTTCAAAATTTTGGATATAAGACTCGATTCATTGCAGTATCAAGGAGTATAAAAGTCAAGTACTTTATATCTTCTTTTGAATACTGTACAATTAAGTCGGTATATTCTTTTAATCCCAATTCTATGAAAAATCACCCTTCAATATTTTTTTGCCTTCTTTGTCAGCTATAAAGAGATTTAAAAGGTTATAATTAATTTTATAGTTGTAGCTTGTAAGTTGGTTAATATGCTTAGCTTCTTTAATGTAATATATTACACTGTTTCTTCCTCTACTCTATGTCCCTTCTCCATTACTATTTTTGAACAGCTAACATATAGTACATATAAATGTGAAAATATGATAATTAATCATGTGTGGCCATTAAAATCAATTCGGGACAAAAGATTTGGGCCTGATATATTTTTTCCTTTCTTTGTCCCCTTACTTTTTGTTTGTAATATATTGTTGATTGTCTACACAAATTTAGGTTTGTAGGGTTTTTTCTTTCTTGCATTGTATATTTAGATTTTAGACTTTAAAATAAGTTCGAAATTCTTAATTCATGTAGTAAATATACCTGGAAAAAAATAAAGAAATTACTCAAAGGCCTGAAATAATTGTTACAAAAAATACATTGGAATAAAGCAGAAGATGTAATGCACAAACCGGTAAACTCTCAACACTACCCCCTAAAATGTATATTCATTTATTTTTCTGTGTAAAATTTGATATGGCACAAAAATTTACTATCTTCTTATTATATTTTAATTTATTAATTATACGTACACATTTATTATTAAAAAATTGAATAATCTCGCCGCAACGCACGGGTTTGTATCTAGTTCCAACTCTAATTAGTTAGAATGAAATTCTAATTTTAAAATTAAAATAAACTTTTATTTTAATTATAAAATTATTAAGATTAAGATTTATATATATATATATATATATATATAATATTATACTTATCGAACTGCAACATAATTCGGCGTAAATCACGGAAAGCGTAATCCCATTTTTTTAAAATATAAATTTTATACAACAAAATTATGCCCAATTAAATTATTCTAAACACATATCAATATACATATCAAATCTGAACAATTAATAATTCACACAAAGGTTTGGCTCTGATGCCACTGTTAGGTTTGTAATATTCATGAACGCAATCAAATTGCACAAAATAAGCGAAAACGTGGAAAATTAGAGTTTTAAAATTTTTCAAACCATATACCCGGATCACCCTTTATGAACAATTATTAATTTAACGAAAAAGAAAGAACAAGAATCATACCCTTAAAGATCCGAGCTTCCTCAGGTACAAGTTCACCTCCAATCTTTTTCGCGTTCAACTTGAATCCACCGGGTTTGGTTTCTTCCTTTGATCAACATTAGTCACCCAAGTGTTCGGTATCTAGAGGTGATCCACCAAGGAAAAAGAAAGATTCAAGAAGATGGATGTTTAGCTAAACTCTAGTTTTCTATCTCTATAGAAAAAGAATGTACTCTCCAACTATTGGAATTTCGTATGTTGTGAAAAAGTTAACAACCCCTCCACCCATAATAAGACTCCTCTTATTTATAGATGTGGGCAACCCTCTTTAACAATTAAGGAATTGAGTTTTATTTTAATTAATTAAAATCTTTTAATTAATTAAGCTTCCAATCTTATTAGGAATAATTAATTCACATCTTTTAATTAATTTACCTCATAATCTTATTAGAAATATATAAGAGTACTTTTATTAATTAATTCTCAAACTCCTTTAAGAATTAAATAATAATAATAGTAATAATAATAATAAGACTCCTCTTATTAATTTATATTTAATATTTCTAAAATATTAAATAATAAATATTAAGCTATTTAATTTATTCTATCACCATAGATTAAATTAAATATACTTAACTTATTATTACGATTATGCCATTAACTTCTTAAATAATTATTCTTCCTTTTATGGTGTGACCCTTTAGGTTCTCCGTATTAAACCGTTTGTGAATAAATCAATTAGAACAATTCTAATCTTATTTAAATAAATAAACTAAACAATTAATTTATTTAAATAAATAATATTTATTCTAAAATAGGGATAAGCCTCCCTAGCAATCAACGACTTTCCAGATAATATATATTTCAACATTGATCATAAAAAAACCTTTGAGTAAATAGTTACCGTAAAATTCAATCATTCCACCATACAATGTCCCAATTAAATATAAGACATGAAATTACTGTCAAGTCTTATTTTATTTAATTATATGTATTTCGACCCTTAAATGCACAACTCCAAATAATGTAAATTAGAAACTCCTTTCTAATTTTATTCTGCCTTGGCCAAGGACTACTGGGTTGTCATTTGTCAAATCACATAGGATATCACGTTCAGTGAACTTATTATGCAATAAGAACCTACATAATTGCTTTAGTGTCTCCACACAAATGATCATGAGATCAATCATTCTCATCTAATGAGCAAGCAACGTATGTACCAATCTATCCGAATTCACTAATCCCTAATTTAGTAATCCAACGATTGGAAACTAATTTAGTTTTAAGGTTTCTAAGAATTTAGATCTCATTATAATGACCATCATCATTATTCTAAAAGTATTGCTTAAAACTATGGGTTTATGACATATTATAAAACATCATGTAGATAATTAAAAGCCTTTAATTAATTAATATTGTTTATTAATAAATGAATAAGATTGTTACAAAGTATATGTTTTATCATCAAACATGATTAGCTTATGTGCATACTACTTTATCATCATCATCGTGAGTTATGAGCCTCTCTCAAAATGTCTTCCTTAATCTCTGGCACTGACGGTACCCAAATTATGCTTTCAAATCTCAGTATTCCTTCATTCTCCATCTTGAATCTCGGTTCGGTTCTTTCGAATATTTTCTTTTTCACCTTCTCACATTCTTCGTCCTGAAGTTGAGTCTCCTTAACTTTATCTAGTAAGGTTGTACCAGATTGCATCTGGAACAACTTCTCGTCAATCTCTATAGGATACTTCACTTCTAACTCTAGTTTCTCCATTAATTGTTGAAATTAGCTCCTCCTAAGCGGTCAACATCATCAATTTCTCCCGACCCTTTCTACTTATGGCGTCGGCAACCATATTTGTCTTACCCAGATGGCATAAAATCTCACAATCATAGTCCTTATATAACTCCAATCACCTTCTTTGGCTCATATTCAAGTCCTTCTATGTAAAAATATATTTCAGACTCTTGTGGTTTCTATATATTTCACACTTCTCCCCATAGAGATAGTGTCTCCAGATCTTTAAAGCAAAAACCACCACAGCTAATTCCAAGTCGTGGGTCGGATACCTCTTCTCATAGTCCTTCAATTGTCGTAACGTATACGCAATGACTCTGCCGTTTTGCATAAGCGCACAACCTAGTCCTTTATGCAATGCATCACTAAAAATAACAAAATTTCCTGTATCATCCGGAAGAGATAACACAGGTGATGTACTCAACCTCTTCGCCAGTTCTTGAAAGCTTTCCTCACACTTCTCCGTCCAAACGAATTTCATAGCTTTTAGAGTCAAATTCATTAGCGGAGTTGCGATCTTGGAAAAATCCTGAATGAATCTTTTGTAATATCCTGCCAATCCAAGAAAACTTCGTACTTCCGACGACATTCTCGGTTGATCCCAGTTTATCACTTCTTCGACTTTGGATGGATCTACCGAAATTTTATCTTTCTCAATCACATGTTCGAGAAATTGTACTCGCTCAATCCAAAATTTGCATTTTGGAAAACTTGGCATACAATTTCTCCCTTCTCAATGCGTCTAATGTTACCTTCAAATGCTCTACATGTTCTTCTTTAGTCTTGGAATATACCAAAATGTCATCTATAAATACCACTACGAATTTGTCCAAAAATGGCTTAAACACTCCATTCATTAAGCCCATAAATGCTGCAGGAGCATTCGTTAGACCAAATAACATTACTAAAAATTTGTAATGACTATATCGCATTCTGAACACTGTCTTCGGTACATCCTCTGGTCTTACCTTCAGTTGATGATAACCACTCCTCAAGTCTATCTTTGAAAAGTATCTCGCGCCCTTCAATTGATCAAACAGATCGTCGATCCTCGGGTGACCTTATTCAATTCTCTATAGTCGATGCAGAGTCGCATCGTCCCGTCCTTCTTCTTCACAAATAACATCGGCGCTTCCCACTGTGATACACTCGGTTGAATGTACTTCTTGTCCATCAATTCTTGTAGTTGTACCATCAATTCTTTAATCTCTACCAGTGCCATTTAGTATGGTGCCTTCGATATTAGAGCCATTCCTGGCACCAAATCGATAACGAACTCAACCTCCTTGTCTGGCAGAAGTCCTGGCAAATCGTCCGAAAATACGTCTGTGAAGTCCCTCACTATTGGTATCTCCTCTATTTTTGGATTCTCTTTACGACTGTCGACTATGTAAGCTAGATATCCTACACAACCTTGTCTTAACAACTTCCTAGCCTGCATTATCGTCAGACAACTCGCTTGTCAAGGCGACTTGCTACCATAAAACTCAACCTTTGACGGAGTCATAAGGTTAATACACTTCTTTTGGCAATCAATTACAGCCCCGTAATTGAATAACCAGTCCATTCCCAAGATAATGTCAAATTCCTCAAGTCTGATAGGGATAATATCTACATTCATAATATTACCCTTAATATCTACCCTATAGTTCTTATGTACGTACTTAATAGTGATTATTTCTCTATTCGCAATTTCTATGTTCATGGGGTATTCTAACTCATCCTTAGGCAATTCTAAGTTCTTAGCAAAGTCATCGGATATAAATGAACAAGTAGCACCTAAATCAAATAATATATAAGCATTAACTTTATTGATCGAAATGATACCTGACACCACATCACGAGACTGAACAGCATCCTGCACTGTCATGTTGAAAGTCATGGCAGTTGGTTTGTTGGTTGCGGTTGGTCCCGTGATAGTCAGAGCACTTCCACCGATGTTTCCCCTATTCCCTCCTTATCCTGCCCCTCAAGATCCCTTCTTAGGACAGTCCCTTGCCAGATAGTCCTTTGAGCCACAAGTGAAGCAGGCGCCCTTCTTTGGATTAGGACGGTTAGGTGCTATGTGGCCTTCCTTACCACAATTGTAGTGCACTCATTTTCCCTTCATGCAAACTACCAGATGAACTTTTCGTAGGTCGGGCATGCTTCAATCCTCTTCTTCTGACCTCCTTGCTGATTTCCAGTTGATGAGTTGTCAGACCGCCTTCTCTTCTGATTGTTACTTCCTACTATGTTACTTCCACTGGCTTTATTATTTCCCTCATTTTCACTCTTCTTCTTCTTCTGATCCTGATTATACTTAGTCACTGCATTGCTCCCACCTTCAGTGAGTATGTCCTTGTCCATTACTCCAGCAAACGTCTTCAACTGAAACATCGACACTTTACTATACAACCACAGCTTCAGTCCTTGTTCAAACCTTCTTACTTTTCTCTCATACGTGTGCACTTGATATGTGGAGAACCTAGCCAACTCATTGAATCTTGCTACAAAATCTGGCACATACATATTTCCTTGCTTCAACTCCAGAAATTGTACCTCCATTTGGTTTTGCGAGCTTGTCGGAAAGTACATCTCGAAGAACATCTCCTTAAACCTCTCCCAAGTGATCATACATTCTCCTCCACGGATTTTATTTGCTTGCCACAAATAACTGGCCTCTGACTTCAACATGAACGTTGCCTAGGTGATTTTTTGGTCCTCTCTGACTCTGGCGACATCAAAAACCTTCTCCATCTCCATAACCCAAGTTTGAGCTTCAATTGGGTTCATGGAGCCTTTAAACTCTGGCGGTCCCACCGACTTGAAGTCCTTGAATGTCGTATTGAGTGGAGCTTAAGGTTGATTATTAATCGCTCAAGCTAATAAGTTCACTAATTGTTGAACGGGGTTAGCATTGGCGTTGTTGTTGTTGCTCGTCGATTCTTCTTGAGCTGGTTGACAATTTAGTATTCTTCTCAGTGGCATATTTCAGTTAAAATATATGATTATTAGATCTCTATCTAATTCTCTAAATATTTAAGGCTTAACTCAAACAATTTAACATAATCACTTAACACATTTTCTCAAACAACTTGATATATTTATTTAATCAAAAGTTTTAACATACTACGATAACATCATTGCTATTTATATCAATTATCCCAAGATAAAGAATCTACAGGATTTAAAATATTAAAATATTCATTTGTTTATAAACACATCAGAATTTACATTTTTAACTACAAGATAGGTTTTCATATAATTAAATTATTCCTATCACTGCATGCTAAGGCGTTGAATAGCCTTGCTACACTTTTCTTCCATAATGCAGGACATCGTCCTGCGATCTAGCATGTACGATAGTAGTCCTTCAAACTGAATTAGGTATCTCATAACTCGATCCTGGGCCTCATCCATTGCATTAAGAAGCGTAGTGTACGTCTCCTCAAGCTTAGCCTTCTTCGCCCGACAATTCTCTTCTGCAAGATCAGCACGACGTGATTCCCTTATGCAGGCCTCCTCTGCTATGGTCAGCCTTGCTGAGTTCTGTTTTAGTTCATTTTTCAACTTCTCCACTTCCTCGGACTTCTCCTCGGTTTGACCCTTCTCGTGGACCAAATCTCACTATACATTTCCTAGACGTGTGTGAAGAGTCACTACCTCCCTATCCCTCTGCTCGGTGGTAAGCTGTTGAATAAAAGTCTACTCATTCAGCTCTTGAATAGTATCATGTAACTCTATGTTACGGTCATATAACTCGTCGTACATCTCATCACTGATAGAGTTCAGTGGGAACTCATCTTCCTCCTCTTCTTCCTCAGGATCCTCCTTTGGATCAATCTTAGGCTCGTGCTCCTGACCAACAACGGTGATCAACGGAGATGGCTCTCTCTGTACCAACTGCTCCCTGACGACATGAATGCCTCGAGGCTCCTCCTCTGTAGGTACTCAGGGTTCCTCCTCCCCAGCTCGACTAGCTCCTCCAACATCCGACATACTGACAACACAATTTTAAGTTTTAGTTACTAATCTGTACTAGCAAGCACATAACTTTATCACATAAACACATAAAGTCTTTTATTATCTTCAATGAATTAAGAGATTCATTTCTTAGAACTCGATAAGAGTTTACCATTACTATGTTCTTGATCTCCTATAAGGCTACTACCTAAGGTTGTTCCCCCACCCACGGTTCATAACCTACAGTTTTGATACCTACCTGTGACACCCCCAAATTCGGGTACTTCAATTCCCATGGGATTTGATGTTCACTATACAAACATCATATGTCTATCTACTCATAATAAAAGAAACCATAAATTAGTTAAAAATAAATCCTCTCATTAAGGAGTTGCATCATCTGAAATAAATACATCAATCCCAGGTCATACTAACCTTAAATCTCAAATGCGAAAACATAAACAAATATTAAGTCTTACACAATATTGTCAAAAGTCTAAAACATAACGTAACAAATAAACAACAAGTCTTCATCACTTGTTAATCTTGCCATTGCCTTTGCTAGTAGAAGGCTTGTCAGACCTTTCGTTCTTAACTACAATGTTATTATTATGTATGAGTGAGCACGATTGCCCACAAGTATAATAATGTAACAACAAATAATAACATGCGAGTGAATCAAAGACTTTTGAAATAAGGAACTTAACTTTTGAATCAAGAATGAATAACAAGAATCAAAAGAATTTCTGAGGGTCATAAGACCTTGAACTATGTCCT
The DNA here is from genome assembly GCA_016801055.1 of Panax notoginseng. Classification (NCBI taxonomy): domain Eukaryota; kingdom Viridiplantae; phylum Streptophyta; class Magnoliopsida; order Apiales; family Araliaceae; genus Panax; species Panax notoginseng. The sequence goes on from CM029021.1 coordinate 79,283,715, forward strand.
AGGTTGTCAAGGGTATACTTGAAACCTTTAATAGTCATAAGACTATGGACACTTCTACTCGTACTTAGGGGGATCAACCCTTAGTACCATACTGTGCACAATATCTTAACGCTAAAGCATAAGTAATCCCCTATAACAGGGTTGTTCATCTTAGTTTTACATTAGAGTCCGCACCAAAGAAAGTTTGGTTTGGATAAAATCATCAAGGGTTCTGAAATTTAGAACGTTCATCAACTATTGACTAGTCGAATCAATAAGGGTTCATTAGTCTTACAAGGTTTAACAATAAATGATATTCAATTTAAATAATAAACTTAAGAGGTATACAATGGAATAAGCACTATATAACATGAATCATACTTTGAAAAGATTAATAACATTTAATATGACATCTTGAACTTGATTAATAAATAACAATAACTAATTGGATATAGAATATAGGTCTAAAACTTGCTCATTGAAAAGAAGCAAGCCTTAGAAACTTGCAGAACAATAACAAGTAGGGTTAGAAAACTTGCCTCGTGCGTAGGTTATGCGTTAATTATATACGTTCCTCGATTTAATCCTACATACCATTTACATTCACAATACCAGTCAATTATAACATAACTAGTCATCACAAGTTCATTCTCTTTGTCTAAACTCTGGTTATGATTATACTAATCAAATTACAATAATTGTTTTCACATAATATTACACTACATAAACGACAAGCTAACTACGCGTTCAACAATTCATTTAAACACGTAAGTATCTCATTGACATGTTATGAGTCTATTTTAACATCACATTATATGATTAACACATTTTTATGTTCATTAGATTTAGTTAATTTACATTCCCTGAAATAAAACAGTTAAAATTCTCATTCTTATACAAACTGCATAGTGGCGCTGCGGCGCCACCATATAAGCTATACTTGGCGTTGCGGCGCGGCCAGTGCTACAGCCTAGATAGTGGCGCTGCGGCGCGACAATCCAGTTCTGGAAAACTGCAGTTCGTTAAAAATGCTGAGCAAGCCACAATCTAACGATTCTTTTATTCACACGTGAATTTAAATATACCCAGACATTATAATATACACATAATCATTACTCAACCTTTCTAGCATGATTTTAACAAGTTAAAACATATAATTACTTGAATCAATTCATGTAATTTCAGTGTTCTTGGTCATTTTGAAAGTTTTAAAGATAAAACATAAAAATTGACATTACAGTTCGTTATAACTCGGAATCTGTCCGTTCAAAGTTTATTTTCTTCGTTTTAACATTTGTTATCACAATCTACTGTTAAATTTCAACTTAACCAACAGTTTGTAGCCTACCATTTCCCATAAGGGCATATATATAAGACATTTATACTCTGTAACTTCAAAAGTCTATTTATGACATATTTGTATGCAATTGATGTTATGAAAATATACGTATATGGTAATAAAAACATATTACGATTATATATGATCATGTTTTTACACCTAGATCATCAATTCATGCATAGATCACACAAATTTGTTTTATAGAGAAGTTAGAGATAGTTTTTCACAAAAAAAATAATAACAACGTAATTACAATTTGGGTTGAAGAGATTACCCTAAAGCAGGTTCTTCTAATTCTTCACTTTCTTCTTCAATCTCTCAACTTTTCTCTAAATTTTCTCTGAATTGTCTCTCAGTTAAGACTAATGAATGAGTTACGTAATAGAGAAAACTGGATAAGGCGCACAAATAACCGAGAAGTTGTGGTCAGTTAATCTATACGTGGTTTAACTGCTTCCAACTCCTCATAAAACGTTTGGCTTGCAACATAATTATCACTTCTAATTATTTTAATTAATCTCTTATGATATAGTTTAATAATGTCACACTCATTTAGGTAATTAATCAAATATCTTTTTTAATTTAATTTAAATAAAATATAATAATTTCTCATTAATTCACATAGTCACATAATTAAATTTCTCATTTATTAAGTATGTCAATTTATTAAATCTCTAATTAATTATTAAATTAATTAAAATAATATTATGCTTATTAAATAATTCAATAAATTCAATAAGCTCACTTAAATACATACTTTGAATAATAAAATTCCCCATATTAATTTAACCAATATAACACATATAGTTAAATTAATCTACCACAAATTTATCAATTAATTATTTAATCCAATAATTAAATCATCGAAAAATATTTATTTAATTTAATAAATATTCAAATTAAATTACAAAATCTCGTTCGTCATAATAATCCATTTCATTCATCTTAGCCTTCTTCATTTGAACCTTGGCTTCAGCACGATCTGCATGATGAGTAGCCTTCATCCAAGCGTCTTCTGCTCTCGCATGCTTAGTTGACTCCTCCTTCAAGTCATCATTTAGCTTTTCAACTTTAGTCTTTATTTTTTTCCTTTTCAGCCAATAACTCCTCTTGATTACCCTCTGTGTGAACTAGGTTCCATTCCGTGTTCCCAAGTCATGAGTCGAGTTCCTGAATCTCCACATCCTTCTGTTCTATAGTAGCTTGACGCATCTCAGCTAGCTCTTTCAGCTCATCATACATCTCAGCTGATATGAAGTTTGGTGGAAACTCCACAAGATTCTCTTCCTCATCCTCCACCTCAATCTCCTCAGAGTCCTCCTCTTCAAGATCAGACATAGGCTCATTCTCTTGTCCTTCCTTAGCAACCAACAAAGAAGGCTCCCTCTGAATCAACTGCTCCTGATCAATATGGACATCTCGGGGCTCCTCATCTCTAGGAACCTGAGGTATCTCTTCCCTAGTTTGACTGAATCCTTCAATGTTAGACATCCTGACAACAAAATACTTTTAAGTTTTACTTATTATGTGACACTCTTCGATACTCGCGAGCACTTAAATTATTAACACATATCACATAAAGTCTTTTATTATTTATCTTTGATGGATGCCTTAATCGATTCCTTAAAACTCAATCAGAGTTATCACCACTATGTTTTCTGTCTCCTTAAAGGTTACTTCCTAAGGTTTTTCCCCACCTAAGGTTCATAACCTAAAGCTTTGATACCAACCTGTGACACCACTAAATTCGGGTACTTCATTCCCTCTGAATTTGGTGTTCACTATCCAAAACAATTACATATATCTACCCATATTCAAGGTTAAAGACATAACTTAAATAACTTAAACAATAATCTTCCTCATTAAAGGGTTATGTAAGACCCCAACTTATTAATGAATAAAATCAAATTTTCTCTAAATATTATTGTGAATAATAAGGGGTTAATTTGATATAATACTTTGGTTATGGGTGAAATGTGCAAATTTTACAAAATAAGCAAGTGGTTATAAAATATTTATTTTTGGTCGGTGAATATTCGGTTGGTCGTGGAATATTCTTGCTGTCGGGGAATATTCGTACAACGACGCAGCCTTGTGTGGGCCCTATAACGGAAAGCGATTGGATGAAGAAAACGACAAGTATAAGTTGTTTATAAATAACGGCGTAGTTGTTACCGTTAATACTGTTGGAATACCCGGTGGTTAAAATACAGTAGCACACGGTATTGCACCAATTATTGATTCTTACGTAAGAAGACACTACTCAATAATTGTTACAGTAGTTATTGTTCAATATTTTATTTTATTGATTCAATAATTGCTGCGTTGATATTTTATATTATTGTTGTTTCAATAATTGTTGCTGCACAGTATTTTCATTTATCAGATCAATAATTCATATTATTTGAATAATATTATTAGATAACATTATTGGCAATGTCTAGAAAGTTCTGTCTAAGGAGAGGTTTGGTCATCTAATTGCGCGCCAGTAAGGAGAAATCCTTATTGGAAAGCCCCCTCTTTCTTGGGAACGGCCTGGTTGTCATAAATGTGATTCTGTAATATTATTTGTGAATAATTAATTATTGATTCATATGATAAGGAAATATTTATTTTATGTGGATATAAATGAGGGATATATTTTTGTGGTTAAAAATGAAGGAGTTAATGTTGAGGTTTTTGTCAATATTTATGTCGGAATGGAGGTATTAAAAATCAGGGTTTTTTGAGATAGTTTGCGGGGGTTATAATTTTTAATCCGACCGTTGGATCGTGGTAATTTTTGGATATGTTATACATATATAAGTTGAGTATATGTCCACAAATTTTGAACCGTTAAAAATGAACGTATGATTTATTACGAATTTTACAAGATGACTGGTTCAGAAATTGTTGAATTTTCGGAGTTTATCATTTTGGTGGAAAATTCTAGAATTGGTGGGCCCCACTTGTGGTTGGTGAAGAAATGTGCTGAATTATATTTCAAATGTGGTGGGTGGGAATAGTAGCAGGTAAAGCCATCAGGTTGCAGGTCAAACCTACCAAAATTTTCTTATAAATAGAGGGTTAAGTTAGAATTGAAAATCACACCAGAAACAAGTTTTCTCTCTTTCTCTCTCTAGATTATTGAGTGTATTTTGTGAGTATTTAGATACTTTGAGAGTTTCTATTCATCAGAGCAAGTTTCTTTCAGCCTTATACCGGTATTCCGACCAGAAGTACTGATATTTTGAGGTAAGGGATATTATTTTCTTCTTAATGATATTATTTTCTTCAATATCATTATGCTGAAATATTGATATGAGTTTTTATCAAATTTGGAACTTTTTGTGTCGGGAGTTACTATTCACGTATACGGCACTATTCACGTATACGGCACTATTCACGAATACGGCACTATTCACCGAAAAATAAAATTTTCCCTTTTTGTCCAAGATGTCTATTATGGTTACTATCTTTGATTGTATCCATGTTTTGATCTTTATTTTTGAATTCTGCTTCACAATTGATTATTATGAAGTATTATTGATCTTGGATAAACTGTTATACGAATCCCTACTATTTGTCCTTCTGTCTCATTGGATTCGTTCTCTTTAAGATATTTTTCATCATCCTCAGTCCTAAATGATGATATTACTGAATATCTTTGGCCTGTAGTGCAAAGATGTATAATTACTTGATGAATATCTTTGGCCTGTAGTGCAAAGATGAACAGGTGTTGAGATGAACATGACCGACTGATGATACAAATGAATATCTTTGGCCTGTAGTGCAAAGATGAATATTTGGTTAAAGATGATTATTAATTGATGTTACAGGGATAAAATATTGATGATGGACTTTTAAATCTTAGAAGATAGTAGAATTCTTTCTCTACTTGACTCTTCTAATGGTTTGCTGTTTCCGCTGCAGTTGTTGATCTAAAACTTGTTGTCGATTATATTTTATCAGATTTTTCCCTGTTGAAGACTAACGATAATTTGTTGTATATTATCTTAGTCATAATATTCTTTACTGGGCTAGTTGAGCTCACCCTTTTCCTTTTTGTTCCATTTTTCTTCTCAGGAGGTGAGAACATAGCAGGATCTAGTCGGGGTATGGAGTGATGGTTCTAAAAAGATGTTTTAGCAGTCCTCACTATTTCTGTAAAATAGTGTTTGAATAATTGTAATGAGGATTTATTTGAGTGTGGATATTGTCTAGAAGACAATATTTGTATTTAAACTCACAGTATGTGTTGTCGTATTTTGCACGACATTTGTATTATTGAAGTTGTAGTTTGCTTTCTGTACCATGTATTTGGCGACTCAGAATGGGTGTTGTATACCTATTTTGGGGGCGTCACAGTTGGTATCAGAGCTTAGGGATATGATCCCTGGCTGAGATGTGAGACAAGAACTAGGAGGGGAGAGACGGGGAATTCCTTCGCTAGTATGACCTGACTAAGTTTATTTGGTGTTTATTTGGTCGGTCAGAGTATAGGGATAATATATGACATGACTATTAACCCTTGTTTTATGGCAGTATTTAAGAATGGCAGCTGAGAACGTTAATAATGGAGTAAATCAGACCGTGGAGACACATTTGATCACTACCCAGGGGAACGTGCAACAGGAAGGCAATATTCCTCCTGTAAACAACGTTACCGAGCAAACGATGAATGATGGAATGTTTAGGAGCTTTTTGCAGTTCATGCAAAATCAGACGAGGGAGACTCGTGTGCAGAATACGGGTGGAAATGATAACAACGCGCGGTTTGTCACAGCTAAGCAGTTCAAAGAATTGGGACCACCAGAATTTAAGGAAAAGCCGGATCCGATCATGGCGGAAACGTGGGTCAAGCAAATTACCAAGATATTTGATGTCTTGGGATGCACGGAGGAACAGAAGGTTCCATTCGCCACATTTATGTTCCGCGGTGAGGCAGACTACTGGTGGGAGTCTGTGAAGCGTACCCAGCCTGACGCACTCAACATGTCCTGGGAAACATTTCAAAAACTGTTCAATGACAAGTACTTTCCTGAAAGTATTCGTCATATGAAGGAGGTTGAGTTTATTAGACTGGAACAAAACAACATGACGGTGTCCCAGTACGAGGCGAAGTTTGCAGAGTTATCCAGGTTTGCACCTCATTTGGTCGAAAATGAGGAACGAATGACAAGGATGTTTCTGAGAGGTCTAAAACCCGAGATTCGGCAATATCTTATCTCTCATAAATTTTCTTTATATTCAGATGTTGTAAACAGGGCTCAATTATTAGAGCGAGATAATGAGTATGTGCAACCGAGGGACCACAACCAGGGTCATACCGGTGGCGGCAGTCATCGAAGCAATGAAAACCAGCAGGGAGGAAAACATTCGGACAAAAGCGGTAACCACTCTGGTGGTAATCGTGGTCGTGATAATAGAAGGAGCGAGTCGGGAGGAGATTTCAAGAAGAGAAGGTACAACAATGATAACGTGAAGACGTCAGCACAAACATCAACTGTTTCTAGGGGAGGAGAACGACCATCGGTCGTATGTTACAAATGTGGGAAAGAGGGACATATCAGCCCAAACTGCCCACAACAATCCAAGGTATGTTATAACTGTGGAAAGGAAGGTCATATAGCTCGAGAGTGTTCTGTAGCAAAACCAAGTTCAGCGGGGATGGTGACTCCAAAAGTTATCCCGGATAAGTCGAAATCAGCGGTTCCTGGAAGGGCGTTTGTCGTGACTGGCCAAAACGCGAGAAAACCGAACGAGGTGATCACGGGTAAGCTAATCTTGAATTCTTGCGAAGTTTATACTTTACTAGATACCGGTTCTACCCATTCTTTTATCTCTCCTGCTTGTGCTCAACGTTTAAACTTGACTCCGGAGAAATTGGACTTTAACTTATCTGTTGAAACTCCGTTGGGTGAAACCTTCGTTACATCTACAGTTTATAAATCTTGCATGATCCAAGTTGGCACTATCACATTACCTGTTGATCTTATCTCTTTAAAGATACTTGCTTTTGATGTGATTTTAGGAATTGATTGGTTAACCACTCATCATGCTAAAATTGATTATTTTCGTAAGGTTGTTAGTTTTCATATTCCTAACCAACCTGTCATACGAATTCAAACTACTAAACCACTAAAATCAGTCACTGTCATATCAAGCCACAAAGCTATTCGTTTATTGAAAAACGGATGTCAAGCTTTCTTAGCCCATGTTATGGATTTGAACAAAGACAAGTCAGATTTGAATAATATTTCTATTGTTAGAGAATTTCCGATGTATTTCCTGAAGAACTTCCCGGTCTACCCCTGGAACGAGAAATTGAATTCTTTATTGACCTTGAACCCGGTACAAAGCCCATTTCTAAAACCCCATATCGAATGGCTCCTATTGAACTTCAGGAGTTAAAAGTCCAACTACAGGAGTTGTTGGACATCGGTTTTATTCGTCCTAGTACGTCTCCTTGGGGTGCTCCTGTTTTATTCGTAAAGAAGAAAGACGGGAGTATGCGACTTTGTATTGACTATCGAGAATTGAACCATGTCACCATCAAGAATAGGTATCCGCTACCTCACATTGATGACCTGTTTGACCAGTTGCAAGGAGCACAATTCTTTTCAAAGATCGATCTTCGTTCTGGATATCATCAGCTGAAGATTAAAACTGAGGATATTCCAAAGACTGCCTTCAGAACTCGGTACGGGCATTATGAATTCTTAGTAATGTCTTTTGGATTGACTAATGCTCCTGCTGCCTTCATGGATATGATGAACCGTGTATTCAAAGAATATTTGGATCAGTTCGTTGTTGTCTTTATTGATGACATCCTCATCTATTCCAAAAGCCGTGAAGATCATGAGCGCCATTTGAAGCTGGTACTGCAAAGGCTTCGTGAAAACAAGCTATATGCCAAACTGAAGAAATGCGAGTTCTGGCTTGAGGAAGTAGCATTCCTTGGGCACGTGGTGTCAAAACATGGAGTATCTGTCGACCCGGCGAAGATTGAAGCCATACAAAGTTGGGAGCAACCGAAGTCGGTAACCGAAGTACGTAGCTTTCTGGGCTTAGCTGGTTATTATCGGAGATTTGTGGAAGGATTTTCTCGAATCGCTACTCCGTTAACTCAGCTGACTCGGAAAGATACAAAATTCGTATGGAGTGAGGAATGCGAGAAGAGTTTCCAAGAACTCAAGAGGAGACTCATTTCGGCACCTGTTTTGACAATACCATCTGGTTCGGATGGATTTGTTATCTACAGCGATGCTTCAGGCAAAGGGTTAGGATGTGTTCTCATGCAACATGGGAAAGTCATAGCCTATGCCTCACGACAACTCAAAGAATATGAGAGGAATTATCCTACTCATGATTTGGAGTTGGCAGCAGTCGTTTTTGCGTTGAAGATCTGGAGACACTACCTTTATGGGGAGAAAGTGGAGATCTATACAGATCATAAAAGCCTCAAATATTTCTTCACCCAAAAGGAACTCAACATGCGGCAGCGACGTTGGCTCGAGCTGTTGAAAGATTACGATCATACCATCCAATATCATCCTGGAAAAGCAAACGTAGTAGCTGACGCATTGAGTAGAAGATCATATGCGGGTACGAGTGCAATATTGTTAACACAAAGGCCCATTTTGTATGACTTACAAAGGATGGAGATAGAGATGAAGGCTCCAAGTACCCACATGATGATATCAAATATACGAGTAGAACCGACTTTAATCGATAAAGTTAAAGCTGCTCAAGCTACGGATATAGAGCTGATGCGTATGAAGAAGAAAGTGCAAGAAGGTGCTATTCCAGAAGCAAGAATCGATGAAGAAGGAATACTTCGAGTCAACTCCAGACTTTGTGTTCCTAACGATTTTGACTTGAAGCATAGAATAATGATGGAGGCACATAACACACCGTTTGCAATCCATCCTGGGAGTACCAAAATGTATCACGATCTTCGACATACATTTTGGTGGAGCAATATGAAAAGAGAGATCGCGGAGTTTATCTCGAGATGTTTAACTTGTCAACGTGTAAAAGCGGAGCATCAAGTACCAAAGGGTCCATTGCAACCACTTGAGATTCCGAAATGGAAGTGGGAACACATTACTATGGATTTTGTTACAGGTCTTCCCAAGGTTTCTCAAGGCATAGATGCGATTTGGGTTATTGTTGATAGATTAACCAAGTCCGCTCATTTCTTGCCGATACGTGAGACTTATTCCCTTGAACGTCTTGCTAGTATGTACGTGAACGAGATTGTGAGATTGCATGGCATGCCAGTATCCATAGTTTCGGATCGTGACCCAAGATTCACTTCACGATTTTGGGTTAGCTTGCAGAAAGCTATGGGCACGGATTTACGATTCAGTTCAGCATACCATCCTCAAACGGACGGACAATCAGAGAGGACTATTCAAACTCTTGAAGATCTATTAAGACTTTGTGTCTAGATCTCAAAGGGAGTTGGGATAAGTACCTACCATTGGTGGAATTCTCCTACAACAACAGTTATCAGGCGAGCATAGGTATGGCTCCATTTGAGGCGTTGTATGGAAGAAAATGTCGTTCTCCAGTATGCTGGGACGAGGTGGGTGAAGCAACATTGTTGGGACCAGAATTGGTACGCATTACTACAGAGAAGATCCAAACGATTCGACAACGTATACAAACGGCACAGGATCGACAAAAGAGTTATGCGGATCTTCATCGGAAGGACGTGGAATTTAATATTGGGGATCATGTATTGTTACGTGTTGCACCATGGAAGGGAGTTACAAGATTTGGGAAGAGAGGAAAGCTCAATCCAAGATTTGTTGGTCCATTTGAGATTTTTGAGCGAATAGGAAATGTGGCATATAGACTCGCATTACCTCCAAGCATGTCTCGTGTTCATAATGTTTTTCACATATCTATGCTTCGTAAATATGTTAAAGACCCGAACCACATTATTGAGTTAGAACCAGACGAGATAGCTGAAGATTTAACGTACGAGGAGGTACCTGTTAAGATCTTGGATAGGAAAGAGCATGTCCTACGCACGAAGGTTATACCACAAGTTAAGGTTTTGTGGAGAAACCATGCTATTGAAGAAATGACCTGGGAGTTGGAATCAGAAATGAAAGCGAGGTATCCTCACCTTTTTGAAACATCAGGTACGTACGTCAATTTCGAGGACGAAATTTCATAAGGAGGGGAGGTTGTAAGACCCCAACTTATTAATGAATAAAATCAAATTTTCTCTAAATATTATTGTGAATAATAAGGGGTTAATTTGATATAATACTTTGGTTATGGGTGAAATGTGCAAATTTTACAAAATAAGCAAGTGGTTATAAAATATTTATTTTTGGTCGGTGAATATTCGGTTGGTCGTGGAATATTCTTGCTGTCGGGGAATATTCGTACGACGACGCAGCCTTGTGTGGGCCCCATAACGGAAAGCGATTGGATGAAAAAAATGACAAGTATAAGTTGTTTATAAATAACGGCGTAGTTGTTACCGTTAATACTGTTGGAATACCCGGTGGTTAAAATACAGTAGCACACGGTATTGCACCAATTATTGATTCTTACGTAAGAAGGCACTACTCAATAATTGTTACAGTAGTTATTGTTCAATATTTTATTTTATTGATTCAATAATTGCTGCGTTGATATTTTATATTATTGTTGTTTCAATAATTGTTGCTGCACAGTATTTTCATTTATCAGATCAATAATTCATATTATTTGAATAATATTATTAGATAACATTATTGGCAATGTCTAGAAAGTTCTGTCTAAGGAGAGGTTTGGTCATCTAATTGCGCGCCAGTAAGGAGAAATCCTTATTGGAAAGCCCCCTCTTTCCTGGGAACGGCCTGGTTGTCATAAATGTGATTCTGTAATATTATTTGTGAATAATTAATTATTGATTCATATGATAAGGAAATATTTATTTTATGTGGATATAAATGAGGGATATATTTTTGTGGTTAAAAATGAAGGAGTTAATGTTGAGGTTTTGTCAGTATTTTTGTCGGAATGGAGGTATTAAAAATCAGGTTTTTTGAGATAGTTTGCGGGGGTTATAATTTTTAATCCGACCGTTGGATCGTGGTAATTTTTGGATATGTTATACATATATAAGTTGAGTATATGTCCACAAATTTTGAACCGTTAAAAATGAACGTATGATTTATTACGAATTTTACAAGATGACTGGTTCAGAAATTGTTGAATTTTCGGAGTTTATCATTTTGGTGGAAAATTCTAGAATTGGTGGGCCCCACTTGTGGTTGGTGAAGAAATGTGCTGAATTATATTTCAAATGTGGTGGGTGGGAATAGTAGCAGGTAAAGCCATCAGGTTGCAGGTCAAACCTACCAAAATTTTCCTATAAATAGAGGGCTAAGTTAGAATTGAAAATCACACCAGAAACAAGTTTTCTCTCTTTCTCTCTCTAGATTATTGAGTGTATTTTGTGAGTATTTAGATACTTTGAGAGTTTCTATTCATCAGAGCAAGTTTCTTTCAGCCTTATACCGGTATTCCGACCAGAAGTACTGATATTTTGAGGTAAGGGATATTATTTTCTTCTTAATGATATTATTTTCTTCAATATCATTATGCTGAAATATTGATATGAGTTTTTATCAAATTTGGAACTTTTTGTGTCGGGGTTACTATTCACGTATACGGCACTATTCACGTATACGGCACTATTCACGAATACGGCACTATTCACCGAAAAATAAAATTTTCCCTTTTTGTCCAAGATGTCTATTATGGTTACTATCTTTGATTGTATCCATGTTTTGATCTTTATTTTTGAATTCTGCTTCACAATTGATTATTATGAAGTATTATTGATCTTGGATAAACTGTTATACGAATCCCTACTATTTGTCCTTCTGTCTCATTGGATTCGTTCTCTTTAAGATATTTTTCATCATCCTCAGTCCTAAATGATGATATTACTGAATATCTTTGGCCTGTAGTGCAAAGATGTATAATTACTTGATGAATATCTTTGGCCTGTAGTGCAAAGATGAACAGGTGTTGAGATGAACATGACCGACTGATGATACAAATGAATATCTTTGGCCTGTAGTGCAAAGATGAATATTTGGTTAAAGATGATTATTAATTGATGTTACAGGGATAAAATATTGATGATGGACTTTTAAATCTTAGAAGATAGTAGTTCTTTCTCTACTTGACTCTTCTAATGGTTTGCTGTTTCCGCTGCAGTTGTTGATCTAAAACTTGTTGTCGATTATATTTTATCAGATTTTTCCCTGTTGAAGACTAACGATAATTTGTTGTATATTATCTTAGTCATAATATTCTTTACTGGGCTAGTTGAGCTCACCCTTTTCCTTTTTGTTCCATTTTTCTTCTCAGGAGGTGAGAACATAGCAGGATCTAGTCGGGGTATGGAGTGATGGTTCTAAAAAGATGTTTTAGCAGTCCTCACTATTTCTGTAAAATAGTGTTTGAATAATTGCAATGAGGATTTATTTGAGTGTGGATATTGTCTAGAAGACAATATTTGTATTTAAACTCACAGTATGTGTTGTCGTATTTTGCACGACATTTGTATTATTGAAGTTGTAGTTTGCTTTCTGTACCATGTATTTGGCGACTCAGAATGGGTGTTGTATACCTATTTTGGGGGCGTCACAGGTTACATCAACTTAAAACAATCCCAGGTAATCTAGCCTTAAATTATTACATAAGTCTGCGGAATACATCACATAATTAAATAAGTCTCATAACATAAATTCAGTAATTAAAATTAAACAAGTCTTCATCATTTGGACATCTTGCCCTTGCCTTTACTAGAAGACGACTCATCAACTTTCTCAACTTTAGTTGCAGTGTTATATGCAAGAGTGAGCAAACAATTGCTCACTAATATAAATAATGATAATAGCAGTAACATAAGGGTAAGCAATGAGTACTAAATAATAGAGAACTTGTTTTACGAATCAAGAATTGAAAACAAGTTCCAAATTTATATTTAAGGGTCCTAAGATTATGAACTATGTCCCAGGTTATTAAGTATTTGTGACAACCCAAGAATTTTGAATATTTTAAAAATTTTAATTAATTGATTTAAGGTTCAATATTATAACCTAGACAGAAAATAAGTGTATGCGTTTGATATTTTTAAGATGGAATTTTGAGGATTTCAAAATTTTGTGAAGGATTTAGGTGAATTGTAACGCCCCGAAATCCGGTCTATCTTCACACCCGGATTCCGTACGTCACGAGTACATCATTCATCCAACAAACATCATTATATACGGAAATATAACAACATAAACTCTCATATCCTAGGTTCTGGAAACCTTATAACCTCTTTTATTACAAATAATGATAAATACATTATTCATTTTATCTTACAAGAGTGATTTTTATCCGCCACCAAGGATACATAACAGTTCATTAAACTAGTCCATAATTCAATTTCATCTTTTTACATTACAAGTCTTCACTTGATCTTCTCGCTCATTCACATTCTGAATGGTACTTCATCTGAATACCGTCAGCTTGATCTTTACGGGATCCTTAAGTTCTTCTAACCTTATTCGCTAAAAATTAATTTTCATTTAAAGCAAGAGTGAGCATTCGATTGCTCAGCAAGTCATAACAGTTGAACAAACAACTTCAGAATTAAAAGATTTCTTTAGAACTTTTATAACCGAACAAAGGTTATGAAGCAGCTTGAATAATAGGAATAGTCTCGATTCCTATCATCTTAAAATATATGTCATTTTCACTTTGAAATACTTTCATTCCTCTACCTTTTTCATACACATCATGTCTGGCTAGAATCATTAGCACAGACTTAACAATAACGGTTCATGTATAAACAGAACATACTTGTATTGAGCTGCTCAATCACAGAACAATTCATATCATTAAAACATCGAAGTGTTCAAATTATGGCTCAAGGCCTCATACATACTACCACCTTGTACATACATCTCACATATGCACATAGACAAGACTTCTCAAGTTCAACATCTGAGAAGTTTAAGAAACTAGCATTCATTTAGAGTATGAATGAAGTTAGGAAACTTGCCTTACGCCCAGCTACAGCCTACGCATAACTGCTCATTCCAATTCCTATATAACACATAAGGAGAAAATACAAACACCAATTAGTCATATACTTGACTTACGCATTGGTTTAGTTAACTTTACTTCTTAGGATTCGCGTTCTTGCAATATAAGTTTACGCGACTAACTTCCTTTACCAGTTTACGGCTTCATGACATACGGAGATGTCTTACTCAAAACGTTCATCATCTTGGATGATTTATATTCTTATCTTCTTCTTATAACTTCTCGAGGACTCAGCACACATCGCTTCTCTGCTAGTAGTCCATATGGTACTCTGAGTGGTTTCCCACAAATAACCAACAAACAAGCTCTCGTCCCATCTACACTGCCATCACAGTGAGTTAGATCGGTTGCCCATTCCGTATATACCTTCGCTCTCTGAAGGAATTATTTAGCCCAGCTCCCATATGTCAACCATCAAAGTTATGATTGTACCACAACCTAACTTCTCTTAACTTATACGAACTATTAAATTATAATGTCTGTTAAGTCAATTTCTTATTCCTTACGGCTTTCTGGCAACTAAATACAATACCTTAGAATTCATTCCTTATTCGACTCACATTCAACTTTCATTAATCTTATTACCGTTCATTACGGCTTTCTTGATAATTCATATCTTATTTAATACTTCCGTTATCCATTACATGATCCCCATGTTCATTACTCGTTCTTAGTGTCGAAGCCATACCGATCATTGTATTCTAAGACCGATCGTCCATCGCAACAACGTTACGTTCACAGTGTCTATACGCTTCACATTTATCTCTCATTATCATGACATAACATCAAAATATTTATTCATTACCCTCGTCACTCAACGTCTAAGGAATCACAACCATAGCAATCCCTCACGTTCATTCATCCTGACTACGGTCCCCGAACATCAGTTACGTAACCCGTGATTATATTCTTTGTCATTTAATCTCACTTAATCTTTACGTTCAACCTTTAATAAAGGTTTAAGTCATTTGCTTAAGTGTTATTTTAGGTGAACTATATGTTCATATTTCTTTCATGCACATCCCCTACTAATTGAGCACTTAAAATCTCATTATTGGACCTTGCCACGCACCGGCGCCACGGCGTCGGTTCCTTCTTTATCTCTCGCGTCGCGGAACGAGTTAGCAGCACCTGGCTCCCCGGTCTGGCATTGCAGCGCCACATTACAAGGCATGACTGGCGCCGCGGCGCCAAGCCCTAACCCTAGAAAATTTCTCTAAGTGTTAAATAAATTTTGAGACCATCATTTCCCAATCTCATAACTCCTTCGTTATAACTCGGAACGAGGTCGTTCCAAAGCTATTCTCTTCCTTATCTTACGTACTTCAATACCCCTTAGACATAACTTCGTTCTGAATCCGTTAACATGCCATTCTATTGGCTTGATCTTCACCCTTTATTCATTTTACGTTTTTAACGCTCTTCGTTCGTTCGTCCGTAATTCGGTCATCCGAACTCAAAACTCATTCGTTCTTGAATCCACGACTCATGTTTTCTATTTCTCTTATTCATGTTTTCTATTTCTCTTACTTTCTTATGAAACCCTACCCACTCGAGTTCATTTACTAACTTTCTAATTCTCGTTTGACTTTTACAAAATTTTGGTCATAACTTAGTTATAGCTAAGTTTTAATCTGTTCTTCGTGAACGTTTCTACTGTTCCTAACCAAGCAATACACATCTAACTTATACGCGATGGTTTTAAACTTGCCCATCAACAACAATTATCCTACAATGGTTTTAAATTTGTCCATCAACAATGTTCTTCGTGTGTTCTTCGTTCGTTCTTAATTTTTAATCGATATTTTGGATTACGATTTCACTTTTTATTGGAATTTGATGTTATAGAACATCATTCCTTATTTATTTCACCTACTTATTCATATAATCCACTCGGATCGTTCTATTTCATTTAGAATCTTATACTTCCTTAAGAAATTTACAAACTAAACTTATAATTTCGTATTTCTTCTTTTCGCATGATTTCAACCAAAACCAAATGAAATAATCTCTAACATCATCTACTTCTTATCTTCATTAAGTTATGTTTTTAAACATCGAAACTTAAAGAAAAATTATAAGAGACTAGGTTCAGATTACCTTTCTCCTTTAATCTTCTCCCGTCAGACAGAGTGTACACGGGCTAGCCTTTCCTCCTCCTCTTTCCTCCCATCCGAACTCTCTCTCTCTCTCTCTCTCTCAAGTGTCTTAGAATTTTTAAAAACTCAAAACAAATAAATGAGCTTCCTATTTATAGAAAAGCAAAGTTAGGGGTATTTTAGTCATTTTGCCCTCTTAACCTCCTTACTATTCCACCTCCTTACTATTCCCACCTCCTTACTATTCACGTAGCTTCCCTTGGAAGCTTCTTGCTTCCGTCTTTCGGGTTTCGTCCAACAGTTTGAAAACTGCGATTCTCGGAATCCAAATATTTTTGGATATTTCGTCTTTCCTTTACCGAGTAATTTATACGTATTCTTCATATCTTCGAAAAACTAAAAAACTCTTTTTGGCGTTAAGCGTTTTTCTTCACGTTTTACCCTAACGTAGTTAAACGAGTGAAAAGTACATAGCAGTACTTATCGTCGTTTTTATTTCGTCCGATTTCTGCACGTTTTTCGAGAAAACTTTTATCGGCTTACTTAAGTTTTCACGACATATTATTATCAAATCTTTCGACGAAATATCATTTCAACATACCGAACTCTTAGAACGACCTAGGTTATTCAAACCCTAACCCTTAGGGTTTCATCGGGTGAATAGGGCCTATTTCGTCTTTTTCCCCGAAAATATTTTCTTCTCGAAAATTTTTTAATTTCGTCTTGAAAATTCTTATTCGTTCAGTCTAGCTCGTAGCCAGAATTCTCCCGATTTATAATCATCCTAGGTTATAAAACGATTAACCAACACATAGCACATAATAAGTATTAATAAAAATTTATTTTGTTAATAACTAATTCTTTAAACTTAAATTCTGGACAACCCGAATTTCCGGGTTGTTACATTAATTATTCAGGATTAAGGGTATACGTGAATATGTTCTATGTAAATGTTATTATATGTGTACAATATATGGTTAAGGGTCAAGGGTAGACCTGATAAACCCTAATATTATATTAAGAACGTCAACGTTCGGTTAAAAAATTCTTACGAATTATAAGAAAACCCTAGAAACCTGTTCTAGAAACCCTATTTTCAGTTCTGGGAATCCAAAACCCTAATTCAGAAATTTAAAACCCTAATCTGGGAACTTAAAGGATAATTATAATGCTCAAGTGCTATTAATTATTATATTAATCAGGGTAAAGCTTAATTATTTAGCAAACCCTAATTTTAAATTTTTAAACACAAAACTCGGGATTAGAAACCCTAATTTATAATTAGGGAAAACCTAAGTGCTAATTTTAATTGTAATGTTAATTAGGAAACCTTAATCATAATTTTCAAGTTATAAGTAATTAGAAAATCCTAATCTAATTACGAAATCTAATTTTTAAATTAGAAAATTAATTTTTCTATTAGAAATCCTAATTCGTGGATTATAAACCCTAATTTATGATTTTGACCCTAATTGCTAAATTAGTAATTTTAATTAGGAAATCATAATCCTAATTAGCAAGATTTGAATTATGATTAAGAAATTTTAATATAATTAGAGAATTCTAATTATAATTTAGAAATTTTATTTTTCCATTTTTAAAACCGAATTTTAGAAATCTTAGAAATTAAATTTACAAAGTTAAGTGTTAAACCCTAAACCCTAAGGGTTTAAACCCTATACCCTAAGGGGTAGGGCAATTGACAAAAATACCATTAATTTTGAAATAAAAATGACTAAAGTGCCCTTTGTCGCATTATTGTGACTTAACTTGCAAGAGTTGTCCTAGTGAAGTTAGTGAGCAACCCTAGGTCTAGCCTTGTGCCATATATCTCCAAAATCTCAGCAACTCAGCCACCTTGCACCAATTAAATACATAAATCAAGAAATATAAAAGAATAAAGTCCACTTTATTTCTCATTTTCTCCTAAACCATTCTCTCTCTAAAAATTCGAAATCTAGAGAGAGAGTGGGGAACAAAACCATTATCAATTATTAGCTTTCCAAAAACAGGATCCAAAAGTCAGTATCAAGATCAAAGCATAATAGAGGTATAAACCCTACATTTTGAAATCCTTAGATTTGATGTTAGATGTTATAATTTATTGTTTTAAGTTGTGTATTAGGGTGTCAGTTGATGATCTGGGATGCTATATAGTGAATCCATAACATCAAAGTGCTCGAAATAGCATCTTTTTGAAATCTGGGAAAAATTTGAAATATGGGCTGACAAGCTAATGTCAGGGCCTGTAAATCCTTCTCTGTTTTTGCATTATGTTGTTTTATGTTATAAATGTGTTCTACGTTTGAGGACTTTGATCTGAAACTATAAACATAGCCAGATTATGAGTAGATTGAGAGATATGAGTAGTCAAACTGTGTTGACCGGTCATGCAGACTGAGTTTCTGGGCAACCCAGAAACCCAGATCTCGTCTGACAACATTTTCTGAGCCTTTGATCTTGCCGTATGTTAGTGTTTTGGTTATGTTGTTGTTTGATCCTTGTAGTCTTGTATAATTAGTACATAATTAAACCTTTAGTTCACCCAGAATGCACATAGAATCAAAGATATTGTTGGTCAAAGTACCGTTGACCATCTGTTTGGTTGCATTTCTAGAAAATCTAGAAACCTTCAAGACCCGTATTTCTGACAAGGTTTGACTGACTTGAATCTTGTGAATTAGTTGTTGTTATGATGATCGGTTTGGTATACAATTATGCCCTGACATGTTTTCTACAATATTGAACCAATAGTTCATCCAAACAAGTTACATGATACAAGTTATGAGGATCGAAAACTAGTACCCTCGATTGTTCTTCATTTTCTGGAAAACCCAGAAATAAAAAACAGTGTTGTCAAAATATTTAGAGGCTTTGATCTCATTGAGGTGTTGTTCTATGGACCTGAAATCAGTTTTTAATTATAGTATTGCATCAATACTACATGTATAACACATACAACCTCCCACCACTACTAGAAAATCGACCTATAGCTACGGTCGGTGAACGTCGCTATAGGCCAAAAGACCATCACTAAAGGTATTAGCGACGGTCGCCGACCGTCGCCATAGATGCCGTCGGTAAATCTTTTAGCGACGGTCTTTGGGCCTATAGTGACGGTCGACGACCGTCGCTATAGGTCATGCCAAAACCGTGTATTAGACCGTTACCAACAGTCGCTGAAAGCTATTACTACGGTCAATGACCGTCGCTATAGCCTTTTTAGATTTCAAAAAAAATAAAATAATGCACATTTATTCAACAAACACAAATACAATATAAAATAAAACATAAAAAAATATATATTATTTAAAATCATTCACAATACAAAATTACAAATATAATCGTTAGATAATTCATCCCCTAAAATATGATGAATATTATTATACCAAAATACAAAACTAATAACTTTTACCATCTTCCTTATAATACAATAATTCAGTGATATGTAGAAGAGCTAATACAGACAATAATACATACTACAAAGCTAAGTTCTTATATTGCACCATCACTTGTACCGAATGTGTGCACCTAAAATTGCCTTGGTTTATGCAGCAACAACCTCCATAGTAGATACTGATTCTCTCGTTGGTCTAAAATCTCCCCAACACATGCAATAACTTTCAGACCCTGAGAAAGAGCATACGCAACCTTATCTCCAACAAACTGAAACTAAAAATATTTGCACAAATATTTCCAAATTGAAACAAACTGATAAACTTGTGAAATCAATATTTATGGCAACATACAGCTTTACTGCTAATAAGTATACTAAACAAAGTAAAAAATGTAGGAATTAACAATCTGGAATAAATAATACAAAATTCAGATGCATTGATGTCAACAACTGAAAAATTAGCACTATAATGGCAGCAAAATATAATATAAATAAACTTTTATGGCAGAAAGATAATTTCTAAACTTGTGTTGCCACCCAGTTTCTTAATCTGGCAAGTTATAATGTTGAAATAACCTGCTCAGCCCAAGCTATAGCTCTAGAACCAAAAAATTATTCACATAAAGATAATGTTTGAACTACATCACATGAATAGTTGTTCCAGACTAGAAAGGGACCAAATGTAGTACCTTTATTGACAATTGTGTAAAGTGTCCCAAATCAACAAACATAGCTTCTGAACCTGAAAGAAAAATTTTGTCTCAGGAATGGACCCTTGTCATTTGTGATTGTAATCTTTTCAGATTTACCTGAGGCCTTGTCTTCAGCCTTGACATTCAGAATCTCGTTGGCATCAACCTCAAATGTGACTTCAATTTGAGGAGTTCCTCTGCTCAACAATAATAATAATCATTGTAAGGAAATAGGGAGTCCAAACTTAAAAAGATATCTCTAGAAATACGTTGAAATAGATACCTTGGAGCTGGAGCTATTCCGGTTAAATCAAATTTCCCAAGCAGCATGCAATCTTTTGTAAGACTCCTTTCACCTTCAAATACCTGTTACAAAGTTGAGCACAAATCAGAACAAATGCAACCAACTAATTTAAGCTAGAACCCCTTGAAAACCTCCATGTCTGGTGTATGTAGCTTCTAGTATGTGACAGTTTCAGATTCTACCATTGTAAGAAGATAGAGTACCTGAATGGAGATAGTAGTCTGCTGATCCTGATAAGTGGTAAAAGTTTGAGACTTTTTGGTTGGGATAATTGTGTTTCTAGGAATTAACTTGGTCATCACTCCACCAACAGTCTCAATGCCAAGAGTGAGAGGGGCCACATCCAAGAAAGGAATATCTGATTGAAAGCATCAAGAGTCATCAGTCACTTTCATTCTGAAGATTTATAACTAAACATAATTATATAATTATTTCTAAAAATACATCCTATTAAGAGTGATACCTTTTGTTTCATCTCCACCCTCTCCACTTAAGATGCCTCCTTGTACAGCAGCACCATAAGCAACAGCTTCATCAGGGTTAACTCCTTTGTTAGGCTCCTTGCCATCAAAATAATCCTTTAAAAGCTGTTGGACTTTGGGAATTCTGGTACTGCCACCAACAAGTACAATTTCATCAATTTAACGTTTCTTAAGTCCAGCATCCTCCATGGCCTTCTT
Source organism: Panax notoginseng (assembly GCA_016801055.1). Classification (NCBI taxonomy): domain Eukaryota; kingdom Viridiplantae; phylum Streptophyta; class Magnoliopsida; order Apiales; family Araliaceae; genus Panax; species Panax notoginseng. Next base: position 79,305,306 of record CM029021.1, read on the forward strand.
TACAGGTCCCATGGTCTTTTTGAATAGATCACTGTTCAACTCCTCAAAACGAGCTCGGGTAAGTGGTTTAGAGAAATCAACACCATCGAATAGTGATTCAATCTCTACTCGGACTTGATGTTGGCTGCTCAAAGCTCTCTTAGCACGTTCAGCTTCCCTTCTCAGTTTCCCAAGCGCTCTGTTGTCCTTGCTGATATCCTTCCCATGCTTCTTCTTGATCAACTTAATAAAGTACTCCATGATTCTCTGATCAAAATCCTCACCTGCACGAAAATGAACATACCGAGTTCTCGGTGAATTATAACATGCCAGATTTATCATGCAATATGAACTTCAGTCCATCACTAAGCCAAGCAAAACAAGATCTATGATAGGTTGGTAACCATTTCAAATATGAGCATTTTCAAAAAAAGTATATTGCAACTGACCGTAGTACGTACCAAAGAGAAAGAAATCCAAACTAGAAAGAAATCCAGAAAAGGAAAACTTAATAATAGTCTTCTGTGCGTAATCAACTGCAGACTTCGGATTATTAGGAAAAGTCCGTAATTTAACTAGCAAATTTCACTAAAATGTTACTGAAAATAGATGTACTAATTCATATATCTTCACAGACTGTTCTAGAAAACTTCAACTCATACAAATGCTAAGAAGAATGCACTTTTTCCTTTGTTTAGAAAAGTTTAAGTAAATTGTGCATACCAGAGCCAAAGCATATTGTACAAGGTAATTGTGGTAAGCTGCTCCTTCAGGCTGCAAAATATGAAGCATATTAGATATTATAATCTGAGGACAGAAGCATCAATTATAGTATACCTAAAGCAATAGCCACAGCTGCACCCCTGAACTGGGTTAGCAAGTCCTTACTCTCTGAAGGGTCTCCATAGTTCTTAGTCCAGGATGACATTATAATGGCCATACCAATTGCAAGAAAGCATGCAGCAACATCAAAGGGTGCAACAGGCCCGAGATTAAGGGTATCAACTAGCAGATTTCCAAACAACCCAGAGATTATAGCAACAAGACCATTTCCAAGAAATATAGCCTTGGAGAAAGTTAGCGAGAGCCATTGTAGATCAAAGTTTCTCTACAGAAACAAGAAGAAAACAAGGATCAACATTCATCATCAAAATGGGGAGGTAGACTACGTGACTAGTTCTACCTGTTAAGACTCGCGAGTTCTCTTCACACTCGAAATAACAAAAGATAGATAAGAACTACAATGAAAGTATAAAACATGTAAGAAGTACAAATATCAGAAAGAAAACATAAGACAGATAACATCCTATGAATTACTATCAAAGTCTATTAATTACTCTCTAAAGGTAGGATCACCATCCCACAATGTCCTATGAATTACTATCAAAGTCTTTATTGCAACCTGTTAACAATCACAAGGAACAAAAAAGTATAATTCCAGCTTCAATATAAATTATGAAGTTGATATATAAGCATTTTCTTATTTCTGCGTACTCCAGCTTCAATATAATTCCCCTTTTCTGAAAAAAAGTATATCTAATCCTATCTTTTCTACCATAACCAAACCTTCCATCTACTTGGGTTTTCCCTTTTATAATAACCAAGAGAGAAATTGGGGGTTCTTATTTTCAGTTGTATAATAAAAATTAAAACACAAACAGTATATTACAGTCAACAAGTAAGAAAGTACTCCCTATAAGTATAACTCAGTAAGAACAATTCTGAGCTACTTTTTAATTTTTTTCCCTAAAATACAGAAATTATTACTGTTTATTCAGTCAATTACAATAGTGAAATTTTCAACGGAAATAAATTGAAAACCTGGTGATTTCGCGGTCGATACCACTGGTGGATTCGGTGATGATGCAACTGATATCGTTGAGAGGAGGAAGAGGTAAAGGATTCTGCAAATGGCTGGCCTCTATTCTCTGAAATAGCATTTCGTAAATCAAATTTAACCATCCTCTCATCCATTCTATCCATCCCAATCCCTCTTTCTTCTTCACAGTACCAGCCTCTCTCCTTCCACCAATTTCTATCTTTAACAAATCTATAAAGGTTTGATTTACTGCACAAAAAATTGAAATAATTAAACAAAAAAAATAAACCCTAAATTTTGCTTTAACAGATCGATTATCAAATAATAGATTGAGAGAAAGTATAGATCGAGGATTGTGTCTTCATCTTCTTTACCGGTAGTGACAACGACCGCTTCTGGCCTTACTATCAGAACGACTTGTGCTCCGGTATCTTCATCTTTGTCGACAACATTTTCTTCCTCTTCTCTTTGCTCTGAATCGTTGCTGGCCATCTAGGGGTTGGGCAAAATGATTTTGTCTTATGAGATTTACGGTTGGGTATATGAGAAATTTAGGGATGGCTGAGATTTAGAGGACTTGAGAAGGATCGAGTTTTTGGGAAAAAAAATTAGTATACTGATAGCTTTAGCTAAGACTTCAGTTTTTAGAGCCTGAAAATAATGGAAGGAGTAAATTCAGTTTGTAGAGAAATTCCCATTAGCTACGGCCAAATAAAAGGCCTCGGTATAGGGCCTTTTTTTTATGTCTATAGCGTTGGTCAAGCGGCGACCCTCGCAATAGAGCTCTGTTTTCTCTCTATACCGACGGCCAGTCCGTGACCGTTTCGATAGACACCCTATACCAACGGTTCCGTCCCGACCGTCGCTATAGCTCGTCGTTATAGATTAAATTTCTAGTAGTGCACAAACATAAACAACAAAGATTTACACTTGGTCAAACTAGGCACCTGCAAACTGGCGATGAAGGCTCAAGAACAGGCCAATAACACCATTAACGACGCATTCGTCGCCTAAGGTCTCTATAGCGACAGTTAATTTCGAAAATTAATTATTTTTAATATATAAATCAAATTAAATGGTTTTTAATTATTAAAAATACAAAATAAACTCCAAAAAAATATTTTAAAGTCTGAAAAATAGTTTTTAATTATTTTGAGTATATTTCATAAATATTTAATATTTTTGGAATATAAATGGTATTTAATTTATTTAATTATAATATTAAATAAATTATTTAAAAATAATTTTAATACATGAAAAATCATGAAAAATAATTTTATGGTATAAGAAAGTATTTTAAGTTATTTTTAGTGACTTTTAATATTTTGTGATGAATTTCACTAATTAATCAATATTGATGTTAATTAGTTTATTTAATAAATATATTAAATAAATTAAGGAAAAATAGATTTACTGATTTATAAATCATATAAAAATGATTTAAGGATTATAAAAATATTTGAAGTTATAAAATATAACTTTTGATATTTTGTCCTGAAAATATTAATATTTTAATATTAAAAGCGATTATCGGATAATGAATTTAATTGTTTAAAAATCATATAAAGGTGTTTTAAAGTATTAAAAATACTTTGTGATATTATAAATATATTATAATGTTATGTGATGTATTTCATTAATATTTGATACTAAATAAATATTAATGATAAAGGAATTATGTGGTATTTAATTTATTTAAATACGAGTTTAATAATTGAATAATTATAATAAATAATAATAATTATTTAAAAATTATTGCGAGCTTATGAAAAATATTTCTATTGTTAATAAAATTATTTAAGTTAATTGTTAAGTGTTTAGGCAGAATTTAATTGAACTTAGACTCAATAAAAGTCTGACTAGGCCGTCGAGATGTCAGATTTGTGTCGGGTTCAACTCAGACTGCAAAAGTTTGACTTGATACCGAGTCCTATGTACTGTTTAGACTGATAGGTTTATGTGTTATGTGTTTAGGTTATTTTATGTATATCTATATATATAATAGTATTATATTGTGATGATATTATTCTAATATTGGATATCTATATTACTAATATTAGGTCTTCGGATAAAGCGTTATAAATTGTGTAGCGGTAATCAACGGTTTAGGCAAGTTTTACTTAACTCTACTTAGAGTTGTTTCATTCATATATGCTTATGGATAATCATTGCTGATTGCCATTGTAGAATTGTACTCTGCACATATTGCATGTATAAGTCAGGTATGAAACGCTGATCACATTCATTACTATTCAGTCCAAATATATTTGTTCATATTTAATACTTGTTCAGTCAAAATTTTGTTCGTGCTAGTTCGCAATTATAGTGTTGAATTATAGCCAGCTTATTATTCAAATCCTTTCAATCATGATATATCTTTAAATTATTGAATTTAAACTTGCTGGGCAATCTTATGCTCACCCTTGCTATATCATGATAAAACATTACAGATTAAGACGAACGCGTCGGATACAAGAAAAGGTCAAAGATAGTTCCAACTTTAGTATACGTGTGCAATAGATCTGTAACAGTATTGTATATTTATGTTGTTGTAAGTTAAATAAGTTATGTATTGTGTATAAGTTAAGGTTACTCGACCTTGGAGAATAGTGTGTAAAGTTTGTTGTATAAACAATTTATGTTTATATCTTCCGCAAATATAGTAATAGTGATAGAATTATTGTAACCAAATCCGCGGTGATTTGGGACCTGGATTCGGGGCCCTCACAGTTGGTATCAAAGCTGTAGGTTATAACCCTTAGGTAGGAATACCTGAGATTAATAACTGCAGTGATTAGGATAAGTACTAACTCACATAGAGTTAGTTGGTCGGTAAGACTCAAAGGCAATACTCGGCGAGTTATAAGATACAGAGTTCCCTAACTCTGATAATAAAGTGTAACAATAGTGGTGAATAGATAGAGTCTAAAAGACTAAAAGTTCAGAGATAGAAGATCGTAAAACAAAACGATCATAGAATAGAAATGAATTGTAATATATACGTTGAGATCACCCCGTGATCGGATAAGGTTATAGTATAGAGAAGGATCAAGTGAAGGATTGGACAGTTTACAACAAGATTGTTGAGTGTCAGTTGTACTATGAATTGGTACAGATTCATGAAAGGATTATGAATACGAGTTAAATGAAATTCGTATTGAGAAGGGAGTTAAGACTAAGTGGGAATTAAATATTTGTGTCGCGCTATTTACTATATTCATGTTAAGAGGGCGATTCCTTTCTCATGTGTATAACAGATAAATAGGTTATAGGTAGAGAATATAAGGTTAAGTACGAGTTCTTAAAACTCATACTTATGTGACTTTCTTGATTCATAGTTATATGAAATATTTATGAACCCCTCAGCGAATGGATGCCAAAGGTCTGACTAGGACAAGTTCTTAAACTCATATGATTGTGGCAAGTAAATGAACTCATAAGTGTGGTTTGACGAACTGGGTAGAACTATGTGTAAACGGAATATTGAGGATAATAGGAACAGATAGATTGTTAAGCAAATGATTATTAGTGGAGACATAAGTTTTTCAAAACTCCTAGCTATGCTAGACTTACAAATTTTGACATCAAGCTAAATACACACTATGTGCTTTTTAAAAAAAATGTAGACTCGTAATCATTTTTGGAACGGTTTAAAGTATAGTCTATGCTACTTGTTTCAGCTAGACGAAGATGATTTGAAATATCAAAATTTATTTTTATTTATCACTCATGTACCATGTAACCTTGTGCAAAGATGATAAAAGTTGATAGAGTTATAAATGCAGGAATACTTAGTGTGAATTCGATCTAAAAATTATTGTTCCACTATTGTATGATGTGTTATGACAAAGTCATGCAATGACGGCATCCTCAAAAGGATTGTTAATACAGTACGGCATCATGACGTCATTCTCAAAAATATTTTCAAAAATTTTAATTTGTCAACGGGGTTTGGCTACACCTAAATAATTCGATTGAATTGAATTATTGATATGAGCCTATATTATTCTATTCAGCTAGACTAATGTTATAAAAACTCTAAGTGTTCATTGAAAGAAATTTTCCGAACCAAATTATTTTGGTGCGGAATCCAATAAGACTGAGGTAAGAAAATTTTATGCGCCCAAGGCGGATAAGAAGAACAATGAAATGGTTCCGACCAATAGTACTTGATCAGTACAGGGCATAACGGGCTAATCACTCACTATGGCCGTAAGTTATGACGGTTAGCAGATGAATTTCCATATAACCTTTGCGAAAATGATAGACAATAGTCTATTTATACGGACAATAGTCTATATAAACCCCTCAGTACAATTTCAAAATTTTTATTCTTGTGAAGAATGTATTGGGTAACAGGTGATGATGAGAATGAATGGTGTATGGTGTAAGGTGTAAGGTAAATTTCGAGGTCAAAATTTTTAGAAGAAGGGGTGAATGTGACAACTCGAGAATTTTGAAAATTTTTAAAAATTTTAATTAATTGAATTAAGGTTCAATATTAGAATCTATACAAAAAATAAGTGTATGTGTTTGATATTTTTAAGATGGAATTTTGAGGATTTCAAAATTCTGTGAAGGATTTAGGTGAATTATTCAGGATTAAAGGCATACGTGAATATGTTCTGTGTAAATGTTATAATATGTGTACAGTATATGGTTAAGGGTCAAGGGTTGACCAGATAAACCCTAATATTATATTAAGAACGTTAACGTTCGGTTAGAAAATTCTTACAAATTATAAGAAAACCCTAGAAACCGGTTCTAAAAACCTTATTTTCAGTTCTGGGAATCTAAAACCCTAATTCGTAAATTTAAAACCCTAATCTGGGAACTTAAAAGATAATTATAATGCTCAAGTGCTATTAATTATTATATTAATTAGGGTAAAGCTTAATTATTTAGCGAACCCTAATTTCAAATTTTTAAACCCTAATTTCAGGATTAGAAACCCTAATTTATAATCAAGGAAAACCTAAGTGTCAATTTAATAATTATAATGTTAATTAGGAAACCTTAATCCTAATTTTCAAGTTATAAGTAATTAGAAAACCCTAATCTAATTGCAAAATCTAAAATTTAAATTAGAAAATTATTTTTTCTATTATAAACCCTAATTCGTGGGTTATAAACCCTGATTTATGATTTTGACCCTAATTGCTAAATTAGCAATTTTAATTAGGAAATACTAATCCTAATTAGCAAGATTTAAATTATGATTAAGAAATTTTAATATAATTAGAAAATTCTAATTATAATTTAGAAATATTAATTTTCCATTTTTAAAACCGAATTTTGGAAATCTTAGAAATTAAATTTGCAAAGTTAAGGTTCATACCCTAAACCCTAAGGGTTAGGGCAATTGACAAAAATACGATTAATTTTGAAATAAAAATGACCAAAGTGCCCTTTGTTGCATTTTTGTGACTTAACTTGCAAGAGTTGTCCTAGTGAAGTTGGTGAGCAACCCTAGCTCTAGCCTTGTGCCATATGTCTCCAAAATCTTAGCAACTCAGCCACCTTGCACCAATTAAATACATGAATCAAGAAATATAAAAGAATATAGTCCACTTTATTTCTCATTTTCTCCTAGACCATTCTCTCTCTAAAAATTCGAAATCTAGAGTGAGAGAGAGTGGGGAACAAAACCATTATCAGTTACTAGCTTTCCAAGAACATGATCCAAAAGTCAGAATCAAGATCAAAGCATAATAGAGGTATAAACCCTAAATTTTGAAATCTTTAGATTTACATGTTATGATTTATTGTTTTAAGTTGAGTATTAGGGTGTCATTTGATGATCTGGGATGCTATATAGTGAATCCATAACATCAAATTGCTTGAAATAGCATCTTTTCAAAATCTGGGAAAATTGGAAATATGGCCTGACAAGCTAATGTCAGGGCCTGTAAATCCTTATCTGTTTTTGCTTTGTGTTGTTTTATGTTATAAATGTGTTCTATGTCTGAGGACTTTGATCTGAAACTATAAACATGGCCAGATCATGAGTTGGTTGAGAGATATGAGCAGTCAAACTGCGTTGACCAGTCATGGAGTCTCAGTTTCTGGGAAACCCAGAAACCCAGACCTCGTCTGACAACGTTTTCTGAGCCTTTGATCTTGTCGTATGTTAGTGTTTTGGTTATGTTGTTGTTTGATCCTTGTAGTCTGGTATAATGAGTACATAATTAAACCTTTAGTTCACCCAGAATGCACATAGAATCAAAGTACCGTTGACCATCTGTTTGGTTGCATTTCTGGAAAATCTAGAAACCTTCAAGACCCATATTTTTGACAAGTTTTGACTGGCTTGAATCTTGTGAATTATTTGTTGTTATGATGATCGGTTGCTATATAATTGTACCCTGACATGTGGTCCACAGTATTGAACCAATAGTTCACCCAAACAAGTTACAGGATACAAGTTATGAGGATCAAAAACTAGTACCCTCGACCGTTCTTCATTTTCTGTAAAACCCAGAAATGAAGAACAATGTTGTCAAAATATTTGGAGGCTTTGATCTCATTGAGGTTTTGTTCTATAGACCTGAAATCAGTTTTTAATTATAGTATTGCATCAACACTACATGTGTAACATATACAACCTCCTAGAAACATAAACAACAAAGATTTACACTTGGTCAAACTAGGCACCTGCAAACTGGCGATGAAGGCTCAAGAACAGGCCAAGAACACCATTAGCGACGGATTCGTCGCCTAAGGCCTCTATAGCGACAGTTAATTTCGAAAATTAATTATTTTTAATATATAAATCGAATTAAATGGTTTTTAATTATTATAAATAAAAAATAAATTCCGAAAAATTATTTTAAAGTCTGAAAAATAGTTTTTAATTATTTTGAGTATATTTCATAAATATTTAATATTTTTAGAATATAAATGGTATTTAATTTATTTAATTATAATATTAAATAAATTATTTAAAAATGATTTTAATACATGAAAAATCATGAAAAATAATATTATGGTACAAGAAAGTATTTTAAGTTATTTTTAGTGACTTTTAATATTTTGTGATGAATTTCACTAATTAATCAATACTAATGGTAATTAGTTTATTTAATAAATATATTAAATAAATTAAGGAAAAATAGAATTAATGATTTATAAATCATATAAAAATAATTTAAGGATTATAAAAATATTTTAAGTTATGAAATATAACTTTTGATATTTTGCCATGAAAATATTAATATTTTAATATTAAAAGCGATTATCGGATAATGAATTTAATTGTTTAAAAATCATATAAAGGTGATTTTAAACTATTAAAAAATAGTTTGTGATATTATAAATATATTATAATATTATGTGATGCATTTCATTAATATTTGATATTAAATAAATATTAATGATAAAGGAATTATGTGGTATTTAATTCATTTAAATATGAGTTTAATAATTGAAAAATTATAATAAATAGTAATAATTATTTAAAAATTATTGCGAGCTTGTGAAAAATATTTCGACTGTTAACAAAATTATTTAAGTTAATTGTTAAGTGTTTAGACAGAGTTTAATTTAACTTAGACTCGATAAAAGTCCGACTAGACCGTCGGGATGTCAGATTTGTGTCGGGTTCAACTCAGACTGCAAAAGTTTGACTTGATACCGAGTCCTATGTACTGTTTAGACTGATAGAGTTTTGTGTTATGTGTTTAGGTTATTCTATGTATATCTATATATATAATAGTATTATACTGTGACGATATTTTTCTAATATTGAAGATCTATATTACTAATATTAGGTCTTCAGATAAAGCGTTATAAATTGCGTAGCGGTAATCAACGGTTCAGGCAAGTTTTACTTAACTCTACTTAGAGTTGTTTCATTCATATATGCTTATGGATAATCATTGCTGATTGCCATTGTAGAATTGTATTCTGTACATATTACATGTATAAGTCAGGTATGAAAGGCTGATCACCTTCATTACAATTCGGTCCAGATATATTTGTTCATATTTAATACTTGTTCAGTCAAAAGTTTGTTCGTGCTAGTTCGCAATTATATTGTTGAATTATAGCTAGCTTATTATTCAAATCCTTTCAGTCATGATATATCGTTAAATTACTGAACTTAAACTTGCTGGGAAATCTTATGCTCACCCTTGCTATATCATGATAAAATATTGCAGATTAAGACGAACGCGTCGGATACAAGGAAAGGTCAAAGACAGTTCCAGCTTTAGTATACGTGTGCAGTAGATTTGTAATAGTATTATATATTTATGTTGTTATAAGTTAAATAAGTTATGTATTGTGTATAAGTTAAGGTTACTCGGCCTTAGGGAATAGTGTGTAAAGTTTGTTGTATAAACAATTTATGTTTATATCTTCCGTAAATATAGTTATAGTGATAGAATGATTATAACCGAATCCGCGGTGATTTGGGACCCGGATTCGGGGCCCTTGCAGTATTTCTACCTCAACCTTAATAGTCGTTTAGACTATATAAAGCCTTACTTACGTACTTAGGGGGATCAGCCATTCGTAACATGTATTATGCACAAACATCTAAGCACTAATGCGTACATAATCCCCTATATTAGGGTTATTCATCTCAGTTTGACTTTAGGATTTCCGCACTATAGAAAGTTTAGTTTTGAATTAGCTTAATAGTGATTCAAGAATTTTAGAACACTTATCAATTATAGATTTGTCCAATCAATAAATGTTTGTTTGTTATTCGAAGGTTCAACACGATAATATAAGATTGAACAATGATACTTAAGTCAAAGATTGAATATCAACAATATACAATTGAATAGACATGGAATATACAAAGTATTACATCCAAAAGTGTTAGAAAACTTATTTGGAACAATGAACTTAGACAATTTATGCTTAAAGATAAGAAACTTGCATAACAATATCAAGTTAGGAATGTGAAACTTGCTTAGTGTAAAAGAATTAGAATACAAGAGCTTGCATAATCGTAAACAAGATAGAACCAAGAAACTTTCTCAACATAAAAATTAGGGTTAGAGAACTTACATACTGAAAAATTAGGGTTAGAGAACTTGCGTCGTGCGTAAGCTACACAAGTTTAATAAACGTTCGCCAAATACCCTACATATACCATTGAAATCACAATACCGATTAGTTAAACTAACATTTAACCTTATAGGTTTAACTCTCACTCAAATTCATCTCATTCACCTATCTAACATTCCAATCTCTGACACAATTTACAGGTCTGAAATCACCAACTTAATAAGGCATCGTCATGCCTTAAATATATCTCAAGTCTTAATCAAATAACTAGTTAAAGTTTTCTAAGTCTTTATATTTTCAATCTAAATTCGTCAAATACATAATCACAATCTGTTATGGAACTTCATTACATGTTTAATACCTTGTTATGCATCTTAGACTAGGTTAAGCTAACACATCGTGGACTGAAATTAAAAAAAAAAACAAACTGCTTCTGCTCAGGGGACGACGCAGCTGTGCTACCCCGAGCCTTGGCACCGGCACAGCTGCGCTGGTGCTCGATCCCAAAAACTCAATAGGCGCAGCTTCGCCATTTCTGCCTTTGGTACCGGCGAAGCTGCGCCATTACACAGACAGAAACTGCAACAACTTCAACACTGTTATAAACCAAAACTCTAATTTCCTAATTTCTACAGTAACACAGACAAACCCTTATACTATAAACTTAACCAAAGCCTCGTAACATATACAATCAATCATTCTAACACCTAAAATAACTTACATAATAAAATTTAGAGGATTAAAACCCATATTTTTGCTGTTTTCTTCAATTTAAATACATTTAGCGAATTCAATCATCAAAACTTCGTTTTGTAATTGAATTAAACCATTTCAATTGCATTGTTTTCGTTTCTTAACATATTAACACAATTCAGAACCAATTTACAGATTATAACAAGGATTGAACGCAAATTTTTGGTCTCAATAAGAAATTTTCACACATATATAACATTGTTATTTAAATTTTCTTCTTCAAACCGATTTTCATGAATTTGATTACTAAAATATTGCTTATATGATAATTATCAGATTATATACTCATACCATCAACATATTAAACAACAACCCAACAAAACTCAATTACAGAGAATATCAAAACTTAGAATTAGAAATAGATTATACCTTGAATTCCTTGTTTCCACTAGCAACAATGATTAACAAGCTTGTTCCCTTGATTTCTAATTCACAAAGACTCCTCAATTTCTCTGTAACTCTCTTTCTTGTTCACTCTATCTTCTCTGTATTTCTTTCTCTCTAAACCCTTTGTTCTTAACCTTAGGAAAAGTAATACGCAAACCAAATAAACTAATGTATATAATCCCACGTACTCATCAGTTAAAAAAATAAAGAGCTTATCAGTTATATTATGCCAAAGGCCACAAGGCCATGTTTGGCTATACACTAAAATTCTCCTCCTTAATTTATTTTTATAACACTTATATTATATAGTTCTTATGTCACACCCATTACACAACTAATTTAATTAAATTAATAATTCAAATTAACATTTGACAAAATTATAATTTTCATTATAAATTAAAATTTCATTTAACCTCTTTAATTTAATTATTAGATTAAATTAGAATGACATTATAAATATTAATAAGTCATTTAATTTAATTATTAAATTAAAATTATCATTCATTAATTTAATTATTATAACATACTTTAATTAAATTATTGCACCGCAATTTCATCCATATTTATTTATCTCAATAAATAAATCAATTAAAATATTTATTTAATTCAATAAATATTTAAAATTAATTACAAATTCTCTTTCGTTACACCTGGCGTAGCAGCGCTAGGATTACAAGAGATTTGGTGCGACAACACTAAGTGACCAGAGATTGAGTAAAGAACTTTGATGTATGGTGCGTCAATGCCGCTTTAAAGAAGAAACCTGGCGCGACAGCGCCAGGTCAGGAACATGTCAGCGAATTATACAGATTTGAGCAGATTTGGATCCTAACTCCTTACAACATGAGGATTTCGTGGGAAAGCTATAAATAGAAGATAATTTAGAGTTAGAAACCCTAAAAAGATACAAAAATTTAATTTGGAGAGCTTGGAGAGAGAATCAGAGATTCAAATGAGCAATTGAAGAGAGCAAGACGAAGATTGAAGATTGAAGATTGAAGAAAAATTCTATTGAATTTCCCTTTACACCTTTTCTTAGTTTTGTAATTCTAAGATGTTGTTGAATTTGAGAAGATTTTATCTCTAGCATGAATTAATTTCTTAATTAAGGCTACAATTGAACCTTTTATACTTATGAATTGATTATTTATATTAATCCAATTATTTATTCATATTGAGTTGCCTATCATATTCTATGCTTATTGATTAATTGTATGGCCAACGATTATCGTCATACACTGGATAAATTCGGGAGATGAAATCTAGGCTTAGATATGAATGTTATAGCATATATTCTTAGTTATTTGCATGAGATAAATAATCAAGGTTGCAAATTGAATAGGGATATCTCTTTTCACTGCATGTAATAATTGAGAATTGGCACTGAACGAATTTGATTATTTTGTTTTGAATAGGAATATTATGAAATTAATTGAATTGAATATTTTTATCTGATCGCCTGGAAAAGGGCTTATAAATACTGTGAATTCCTGTTAACAACTTGGGTAGATTTAATAATTGGGTTAATTGGATAATTGATTTTTATTGCATAATTATAAATATTGTAGTCTTAAGTCTTTATCACTTTAATCAATTCTTTGGGTTTAACTTTAATTTAAATTACATAAATTTAGTTTTAATTAAAATCACAAAATTCGGTTATTTAAATAAAATTGAATTGATATAAAACTAGTTGTTGGGATTTGTTAAATAAGGATTCCTCGTGGGTACGACACTCTTTCTTATCACTTTATTACTTGTTGACCGTGTATACTTGCACGTAATTTTTGATTTTGAAATCGGATAACATTATGGTTTCAGACAACGGGCGCCAGTTTGTGGGAGTCAAGTTCGAGTAGTTCCTAAATGATTTAAACATTCAACATTGGATAGTATTTGTGGCGCATCCTCAGTCCAATGGTCAAGTGGAAGTGATAAATTGAACTTTGTTGAATGGTATAAAAAGACAGTTGGATGAGGCCAATAGTAGGTGGCCAGAGGAGTTGTTCAATGTCCTATGGTTTATTGGATTACGCCACGAACGACGACCGAAGATTCACCTCTTTGGTTGGTGTATTGTACTTGATAACATCCTAACCAGGCTCGTATCAAACAACGACTCGACTCGAGTTCCAAGGGTTCAACAAATGATTACGAGTAGTTGGGCTGAATTCAACCTGAGGATGCTTACATTAGAGTTCAAGTCAATTGGTGCCATGTACGTTTCGTAGATAAGAGCTTACAATCTATCTCGTGATAATACAAGGTTGAAATGCATGTAACAATGAAGAACAGTTAAAGCGTCAAAGCAATGCGTTCATCATGCAACCGAGATCAAAGCTTTGCCTTTTCTGCTTACCAAATACATAACAGCTACTTTAAGCTCGATTTCAACCTTGATCCAGCCAGAATCTTTCAATCCTCTAAGAATGAAAGTTATAGAGCTATTCATTCTCTTTTCGGAGCCTTTTAAATCACCTCAATTAGAGTTTGGATGAGAAAGTTGTAGAGCTATTTGTTCTCTTTTTGGAGCCTCTTGAATCACCTCAATCGAAGTTCGGACGAGAAAGTTATGGCCATTTTACCAAAGGACGTCGCAACAGGAAATTTGTACCCTCCCTAGCGGGCATTTAAGCCTGGGAAACCCCACCCCGCCGGGTATCATTATATCCAACCCTAATGAGTTTTGACCCCGCCCTAGCACGAAGAACTCCTTGCACCGTTGCCCTAATGAGTTTTACAGGCCAAAATTGCCCGCCCATACGGGCTACCCATAATTGGTTGGCACATTTTCGAGACAGACGCATTTTGATGGATATTGTGCGTAGATTTGTTTCCTAAACACTATATTTCCAATCTAATATTAGTTTTCTACTATAACTAGGATATTAGGGTAGATTTTGATACCATATTTGATTATAATTCCTTATTAATTCTAGGTTTACTATTGCTACTATTATTTAGGGTTTATTGACGTAGACATTATTTAATTCATTCAATAATATTCTGATTTAATTACTTGTGAGATTATTCTCTACTGTTGGTTCTTTGACTAATTCCTAAGTAATTTCTTAGTTAATTCTTTGAGATTCAATTTGACTTATCATACAATAATTCATAGTTGTGTGTGGCGTCTTCTACCACATCAATCGTCGATTGTGCCGAGGTTCCTATTTTAATATAACACGGGGTTTAGGTGTCGTTGGTGTTACATTAAACGTTGATTTCATTGCTTGACCGATTGTACCAAGGTTCTCATCTCAATATCGACGTTGGGTTTTGTCTTTGTTCGGCCAGATCGAAGCATTGCCATTCCAGATCAAAAAACTCGTTGATTGATTTCGCAATCAATGAATACGTGCAAGTATACACGGTCAACAAGTAATAAAGTGAAAGTAGAGTATCGTTCCTACGAGGAATTATTTAATAAAAATCACCAAGTACTAATTCTTAACCAAATCAATTTTATTTAAACAACCAATAATTGTGATTTCTAGATTTAAGAAAACTAAATTAAATAAAACAAAAAGATTATTCTAAAAGAAAGCAAATAAACAACTAAGAATTGATGGAATTCAGATAAATAAGAATTAAGACTCCAATATCCCCAATTATGAATTATAAATTAATTATTCAACTATCCCAATTATTATATCTACTGAATTGTTAACAGGAATTCTCGAATGCCAAAAGCCCTCTCTTAAGTGATCAAATTCCCTTCTATTTAATCCAGATTAATTTTGCTATATCTCTATGCAAAACAATTGAATTAAACTCGTTACAAACCCAATTCCTTTTATGTTACGTGCGGCAAATAGATATTCTCATTCTATTCACAAACCTAATTATTCACTGTACAAATAACTAAGTCACATGTCACCAAGCCCAGTTCTAACCCTAGAATTCCTTTCCCAATTCCTTCTAGAGTAACAAGGTAATTATTGATCAGATAATTAATCAATAAGCTCAAAGCAAGGTGAACAATTCACTTCAACACAAATAATTGGAATAAATCAAATAACTAATTTATAGTCATAAAAAGTTCAATTGAAATCTTAATAAAAGAGTTAGTTCATAATTAATGAATTAAAACCAAGAATCCACAATTGAATAGACATTAAAAGATAAAAGTATGATAAAAAAAGATAATAGGATCTGTTGTCAGCAAATCTGATGCTCCCCTCTTGCTCCTGCTCTTGATCTTCAATGATCTCCAAGTTGTTTCAATCTCCTAAACTAATAAGAACTAGGGTTATTGTCTAATCTAATGGAGTATTTAATCTAGTCTAATCTATGTATTCTCCCTTTATTTTATGCCTCTCATCATGTATTTATAGGTTACAAGTCCAATTTTTAGCTTAGGAACAAACCCAATCCAATTTGCAGTCAAAAAGGTGTCAAAATTCGCCCAAACGCATCCAGGCCGCACCAACCTCTTCCCCCAGCGCCCCAGCGCTGGGCTCGACGCTCAAACTCTTCCTTATAGCGCCCCGGCGCTGGAAATTGCCTTGAAATTAGCGCCCCGGCGCTAGTGCTTTGTTTGGAAATTTTCTGCTCCGACGGCCTTTGGGAAAATAGCCATAACTTCTTCGTCCGAACTCCGATTTTGACGATTCAAGATGTTCCGGAAAGAGGAGAAGTAGATCTACAACTTTCATGCTTTAAGTTTTCCGAAATAAGGTCCGTAGAAATAGTGAAATTGGCTCTGAAGTGACTATTGTGTAAATGACAAGCCGAAAACGCGAATCTAGCCATCCCGAACGTCGATCCACTTAACTTTTGTCCCAAATCCTACAAAACAATATAAAACATGTATGAATGGATACAAACACTTAAAAACTATTCTAAAAGACTTAAAAAACAACAATGAATTAAGCCCGAATGTATCCAATTCATGCATATAAAACTCACTCATCAGATACATAGCATACACAATTATTACAAGTAGATCTCGATCATAATTGATCGCACTGATCTTTAACTATTTAGCATAAAGCTTTTCTATCTGATTAAACAGAAATTTAATTTCTAAAAGAACTCAAATTCCCTTCAAAATAATTTATAAAATAATTTATTATATATAAGAAAATCATATATAAGAAAATAAAAGTCATACGAATAATAACTGGAGTTGCATCCCTGGCTGCTACCGTATCCTGCATTGTCATGCTGAAGATTCTTGCGGTTGATTCTGTTGGTTTGGTTGTTGAAGTTGGTCTCATTGTCGCCAGCGTCCCGCTACTTTTCCCTGTATTCACGCTTCCTACCTTCATTCTCCTTTTCGAACAGTCCTTCATCTTATGCTCCGTTGATCCTCTAAATCCTGGCAGTATGACTGCCTTTGAAGTTTGTCGATCGATTATTTGGCTGATTACTCACAGCTGATATTTCGTTCTGCATAACTTGAGTGACCATATTCGAGAAATTCTATATCGGGTCTGGTTGTTCTCCAGCTTTGTTGACAGGTTCTTCAGCCTTTTGGTTTTGTTTTCGTCTTGGCGGTATTATCATATATTATTCTTACATTCTAAGCCTTATCGTATATACTTAACATATAACGCGAAATTTTCTACTCAAATTATCATGTACTCAAAATATTAGATTTTGAAAACTTAGTTTACTGTATTAACCAGTGTTCAGGTACATAATTACTACTTTTATACCGACTTATTTCATTAATCCGACATAGATTCATATTCATAGCACTTGACATACCATAGCGCATACTGCTTTAAACATCCGCTATCCCTTTGTGACATAAAAGTCAGGAATCGCTGCTACAACTTATACAAAAGTTAAGAATATTACCTTATACAGACATACTTATCATATACACATCATAGAATTGTGACGCCCCCAAAATAGGTACATACGACCCATTCTGAGTCACCAGATATCACACTACAGAAATCAAATACAAACTTCATTTATACAACTATTGAACTATCGTGCAGGGTACAACAACACATAAACTGTGAGTTTTAATACAAATATATGTAACTCTCATGGTGCCTCGACCACAACACCTTACAATGGTACTTTACATAAAAGTACAGTCAATAATTATTTTAAAAATTAAAATCTTTAGAAAATACTCAAGGAAACCTTCGTACATAAGAGGTCATGCATCTAAGTTATGATAGATATCATATAACTCGAGAATTATCCTTGGTTGACCCAATAGTCCCCAAAGAAAAATGAGCATATTACTATCATGTTCTTTCCAATGGTGAGTCTTCTCTTGACATATAATTATCTCCATTGTCTCCAATTGAGAATTATACTTCAACCAAACTCCAAGATTATATATGTAGTGCTCGTAGATATACTCAGCAAGTGGATGTGCACAACCCTGTCTTATGATAACACGAAGTCGTATGTCATTAGACATCTCGTATGATAGTGGCAAAACACCATTCCAAAGTTGGGTTCTCCTCACCCTATTCGATTCACCAAATATAACTATTAAATGTCGTATAAAAATATAACACACTTATCTAAAGTTCTCAATAAAATTATTTTCATACTATTACCTGAAAGGAATTGTGAAGCAAAAGGGTGAGCACAACTAGCCCAGTAAAGAATATCATGACTAAAGTTAATTAAATTATCAATAGCCTTCGTCAGTAGTAAATCAGAGATTTAGAACATATGGTAGATGATAAAACTTTTCAACCATAGTTGCAGTGGAATGAGCAATCCATTAGAAGAGTCAAATAGATCATAAAGTCTGTTATCTTTTCCATGTTAAAAGTCCACCAATAATATTTTATCCCTGTAACATCAATCAACAATTCATGTCCATAATCATGTGAATAACTCATAATCATAATTGTGGTTCTAAATTCCTCTTCGCACCCAGGACGAAAATAATTTTCATCACCTATCTTTACCTGAAACATCAAAGATCATGATTATACCAAATCACAGTTCATGTTCATAATCATACTAATAAATTCATCTTTGCGCTACGGGCCAAAGATATTCATTAACAGTTCATCCTTGCACTACAGGCCAAAGACATGCAACTGTATTTTAGAAGAGTCAAGTAGAGCATGATATCTACTATCTTCTACAAATTAAAAGTTTATTATCAATATTTTATCATTGAGACTCAGCACAATAAATAATCCCCATCACCGAATTATCCATGCACTACAGGCCAATGATATTCATTAGTATCATGATCACAAATTATCCATGCACTACGGGCCAAGGATAATCGTGTTTTCATCAACGGTCATGATCACTCCATAAAATAATTCATCTTTGCACCCTTGGCTGAAGAAAACCCATGGTTATAATCATACCAAAAACTGTCAATCAATGCACTACGGGCCAATGAGGACTTTTATCACATCATTTGCAACATTACGGTCATGATTATATCGAATGATCTCTGGTCATAATCATACCAATCAACAGTCCATCTATGCACGTAAGCCAACGATGACTTTCATCACAATATAAGCATGATGATGATGACAATGATATAAGCATTAATCAAACGAAATCAAGGATAAATATTATAGACTTTAAATTTATCCAGAGTTTAAAAATATCCAAATTGTCAACATGATACTGCTTTGTAGAGTAAAATTCAAGAATAATATTCATGTATCAAAAATAATTTGGACAGAAAAGAAATATATTTTTTGGGTGAATAGTACTCTGTGAATAGTACTATGTGAATAGTACTTCAGGAATAGTATCTCGTGAATAGTACCCCGGCATGAAAAGTACCCTAAATACCCGAGTGAATAATATTCTAGTAAATAATAATCAGGTGAATAGTAACCTATTAATAGTAACTCGTGAATAGTACTCCAGCACGAGTGAATAATATTCGAGTGAATAGTAATCGGGTGAATAGTAACTCGTAAATAGTAACTCATGAATATTACTCCGTGAATAGTACTCATAAAAGGAAAATACAAAAGAAAATAATATTCTATGACGAGTACAAAAGAAATGATATCTCATACGATTATAATAGAATATACGAAACTGCAAATGGATTTTCACCCGCCATGCGATAATCTACGTAGACAGATCATTTCCCCAATTTAATAAAGAATGAATATGAATGGTCATTCACCATTCATACGGTAGTCCACGCAGACAGGTTATTCCAATAGAATAACAAAGAATTGAATAACAGAAGAATTTCACCAAACATACGGTAGTCCGCGTATACAGGTTATTCTAACAGAATAATAAAAAATAGAATAACAAAAGAATTTCACCATGCATACGGTAGTCCACGTAGACAGGTTATTCCAATAGAATAATAAAGAATGGAATAACAACCCTTACGAGTATTGAAAGAAAATAAATCTCTTCATGAATACGAATGAAATAATACCCTTTACGAATATTAAATGAAAATAATATTCATACGAATACGAAAAATAATTTCTCTTCAGAATATGAAATAAATAATACCCCTTACCTCAGAAGAAGACTGGATACTGGAATAGGGAAGTAGCAGACTACTCTTCTTCTTTCTCTTTATAGCTTCTCTCTCTATAATTGTTCTTGTGAGTCTTAGTGAATTGGTGAGAATGAAGGAAGAATGAGCTTCTATTTATAGGAAAACATAGTTTCGATAATTGCACGTTTTGGGGCTCAAAATATTACAGTATAATACCTTCATATTTTCCTTCATTTTTAATTTAGTTATACAAGTATTATCAATCTTGCACCACCTCCCCTAAAAGTACATGCATGTGAATCAATAGTACATACATGTGAACAAATAGTTATAAACATATGAATTAAAAGTAATTAATTTCTCATTTATCCGATTAATTACCCGATTGGTCAATATAACCTCCAGACATCCATTATTATCGAAATGGATGTCGATTTTCACTAACACTAATAATCTCAACACAATAGAATATCAATTTTATCTTTAATCAACATGAACTTATTCATCATTAATATTATAACTCACAATATTTAACAACCAGATCATTCCTAGGAAAGATGGGGCTTTTCGATAAGGATTTCTCCCTATTGGTGCGTAATTAGATGACCAAACCTCTCCTTCATAGAACTTTCTAGACATTGTCAATATTACAAATAATAATATGAATAACTTTGTCGTCTCAATTATTAATTTAATAATATAAGATATTATGCAGCTGATACTGTGACAATAATTGAATCAATAATATGAGAGATATTATGCAGCAATTACTATAGCAATAATTGAGTATAACTGAGTGACTTCTCATAGAAGCATCAATAATCAATACCGTATGCTACTATGCAATCACGCGTATTAATGTAATTTTACTACTGGGTAGTTCAACAGTTTAACGGTAAAACTTTCGCTGTTATTTTTATAAAAAGATAATTCTGTCATTTTCTAACTCCGACATATATTCTATTGTGGGGTCCACCAATGATGGTGTCGTCGTACGGATATTCTCTGATAAAAAGAATATCCCCCGACCAAACGAATATTCTCCGACACAATGACTATTTTATATCAGCTTGTTTACTTTGAAAAATTTTCAAATATCACCCTTAACTTTAACCTTTTATCACTTTAACCATTTACTAAATAGAATAACAATTATCAAAAAATTGAATACTTTCATTTCGTAAAATTCGGGGTCTTACAAGAATCATACATATTCAAGTAATACTAATACTACTTATTTCTTACGCCTTCACGAAGGATCAATTGCTTTGCTTAGTATTCTATATATATTTCCATTATCATCAATAATCCATTCACACATAACTATACTAGTTCTCCTTGTAGCCATTTGGTACTCGTTTGAGTTTTTAGAGGCCAAGGGTTCAAGGACTGGTGAGCAGATGGAGTAGTAATTCAAGAATGATATGAGGTATTCTAAAATACCTCTATTTTTCTTACCACTAATTATGAGTTTAAGAACTCACCACAAGCATATGAGTTTAAGAACTCGAGCTTGACCTTATATTCTTTAACTATACTCTACCTATCAATTATACTATCGTTTCTGGGTCCGGTACCATATTTTTCCAGTATAATTATCTCATTAGGGTTGCTTTCAATGTGAGCCTCTATTTCAGCTATTAGCGTTGACATTGGCTCGGTTATGAAGGTTAAATCTTTCTTTACAATATGAGGATATCCTAATTCTTTTCCACCTGATATCTACACAAAACTATCTTGATCATCACGTAGTATATACATATAACAAATAATAATTTTATACAAGTTATCTTTTATTTTGTTTGACGATGAATTTATCCAATTTATCTCATTTTAAACTCTATATGAGTTATTTGTATTTTCAACGTTTCCCTCTGTCCCAAGGTTATAGCCTAAGGTCTATCCTACCTAAGGTTTCTAACCTTAAAGCTCTGATACCATGTTGTAATGCCCCCAAATTCAGGTACTTAAAACCCAAACTCGGTGCTTTACGATGTCATTTCTATGAGCGGAATAATACTACTACTAATAATAATAATATAAATAACATACTTAATTTACATAAATATCAGAGTCTAATCCCAAGTACGCAATCTTTACTACATTCATTATAATACATGTTAATAATAAATATCATTATCTTAATAAAGTCATACTATTACATAGAATACTATAACACTTATACTGTTTGCTTTCCTATTCCTCTTGTTCTTGGTTGAACCTTCTGGTTATTCACACTTAGCTAAAAATATTTAAATTAAGCAAGGATGAGCATTTGGGTGCCCAGCAAGTAATAATAATTATAAATATAATTAGCTGAAAGAATTAAAAGTTTTCTATATACATCACTTCTACAACGATTCAATAATTGTGAAGTAAACTAAACCGATAATAATAACATAACAACTCTATATCACATTTTTTTGAAACTATGTATTGACTATAAATAGGGTTAAGGTGACATTCTATGAACATTATTTTCTATTTTTAAAAAGGTTAAACAGAACTTCATCTACAAACCGTCATAACTTACGGACATGAGGGTGTACATCCCATGGGCCCTGTATTGATCAATACTGCATGCAAGAACGATATTATCGTTTATCTTATCCGCCTTTGGTGCACAAAAGTTTTCCCAGATTAGGGATGTTCATACTTAGTCGAGAATCCAAACCAAAGCAATTTGATTGGATACAATAAAGTTCTATCATATTCAACGATATTTCTGAATCTGTGTCTAGCTGGGTAAAATAGCTTAGACGGCTTTTAATTAATGTATACATACGGGGAATCAATAAGTATATATAAATATATCAACATGTGATTAAATACAATGATTATCCAAGTGAGGTCACTTGTATAACCATATTTAGAAATTAACAAACAGAATAAATATAGTTGAATTATATAATAATATCATGTTGATAAACAATGATCGGATACATAATATATATAACAATAGGGTTAATAATCTGGTACAATAATAATATACTTCTAAAACTTTCTTACTCATGTCCATTGCATAAAGAAAATGCAAAGGTAGGATACTTGTCTGGTCAGCTGCTTACAATACGCAACTTAGTTTTATCTTTTGTATAACAACCTATCAGTAATAAGATCATTTTACTGATTGGAATAACATACTATAACACATAGCACTGCTTATTGTAGTCAGCACATAACTTAATCACATTGTCACACATATTTAACAGTCATTGGATCACACACAAACACGTATACAGATAAATTATATAAGTCCAGATCAATTTCTGAAATATTTCGGTGTACTGACGGCTTTATCGGGTAATTATCGAGTCTAAGACTCTATCCTATAGTTCAATATATGTAAGTATCAGTCATATTATTTTTAAATGACTTATAATAATTTTTAAACATTTATTATAATTTATCATGAATTTTCAGACACCAGAATCATTATTAAATGATTTAAATATTGAATAATTCTGTTATTATTAATATTTAATTAATATTAAACCATTAATGAAATCACTGCCAAAATCTTAAAGTTATTTATAATAACTTAAAAATACTTTTAAAATATTTATATTACCCTTAAATGATTTTTAAAACATTTAAAATTATTTTTAAATAATTACCATTAATATTAAAGTATTAATGTATTATTTATCAAAATATTAAAAGTCATTAATTATAACTTAAAATATTTCTAATTCATTTATACCCTTTTTAAATGATTTTTAAATTAATAAAACCATTCTAAAACTATTTATTTAATATAATTATTAAATAAATTTAATATCATTAATATTAAATTAATATCATTAATATTAATTTTTTATGAAATTATCCTTTAAATATTAAATGTTATATTTTATAACTTAAAATATGTTTAAACACTTTATTTTCATTTAAAATAATTTTCTAATATTAAAATCATTTTTAAACTAATTTATTTAATATAATTATCAAAAAAATCAAATATTATTAATATTAAAATATTAATATTTTTCATGACATAATATCCAAAGTTATTTTTTTATAACTTAAAATATTTTATAACCTTTAAATCATTTTTATATGATTTTTAAATCATTATTTCTATTTTTTTATAATTTATTTAATACATTTATTAAATAAATTAATTACCATTAATATTAATTTATTAATAAAATTCATCACAAAATATTAAAAATCATTAAAAATAACTTAAAATATTTTCTTATAACATAATATAATTTTAAATGATTTTTCATGTATTAAAATCATTTTTAATAATTTATTTAATATTATACTTAAATAAATTAAATACCTTTAATACTCTAAAAATATTAAATATTTATGAAATATATTCAAAATAATTAAAAACTAATTTTTGGACTTTAAAATAATTTTTAATAATTTATTTTATATTTTTAAAAATTAAAAACTAATTTTTTTATTTATTTAATAAAAATAATTAATTTTAGAAATAAACTGTCGCTAAAGACTGCCTATAGTGACATAACCGTCGCTATAGGTGTTCTTCATGTTCTTCATCAAACCGAGAACATTCATGTCAGTGACTAAGGTGTCACGTTTGACCAACAATTTCTCCATGACCCTAAGGTATTCTGGTCATCATAAAGTGTTTGGATTGTAATATAAATACAATACTACAATTAGAAATCGATAACATGGCCATAACGCAACATATCAGAGAGTTATTAGCAATTAAAAATCTTGTCAGACGTATTCTTGAGGTTCTGGGTTGCCCAGAAACTCAAGGATCCTACTTTGACGCTTTATAATTTGCAATATGTGCCTAGTTTGTGAGATGAAATGATTCCTACTTGTAGTCCTGATGGCAAAGTACAATAAAATATCATCCGATCATTAAAACATCTACACAAGCAAGATATATGGGCCGGTCAAATTAGTGACCAGGAACTGTTCTTGAACATTTCTGGGTTTTCTAGAAATGTTCTTGAGCAGTTTCGTCAACACAACTTTGACCACTGATTTCTTTAATTCTGTTAAGGATCTAAAGATTCTAGGGAGATGGATCGTTAGTACTCATGTCAGACTACAACATTCAAACAACAAAATGGAAAAAATAGCAAACAACAGCAAGATTGAAGCTCTGCAAAAACACTATCAGAGTTTTCTAGGCAGAATCTGGGTTTCCAGAACAGCTGGTCAATGCCGGTCAACCCATTTTGACTCTTAATAACTTTAATTATATATCAGATATGACCATGATTCAAGTTCCATAGCAAAGATCTCATATCAGACTACCACTTCAAACATTTAAACAACAAAAACACATAACATAATGAGATCTACAACCTCTGACATTCGTTGTCAAAACATAAAATAAAAATTTTCCAGATTTTTGAAAAACTTCAATTTCAAGCATTGTTGATCGATTTCGCAATCAATGAATACGTGCAAGTATACACGGTCAACAAGTAATAAAGTGATAAGAAAAATATCGTTCCCACGAGGAATTATTTAACAAAAATTACCAAGTACTAACTCTTAACCAAATCAATTTTATTTAAACAACCATAAATTGTGATTTTTCTAATTAAGAAAACTAAATTAATCAATTAAATCTAGATTACTCTAAAATTAATTCAAATAAATAAAGATTAAGACTTCAATATCCCCAATTATAAACTATAAATCAATTATCCAACTATCCCAATTATTATGCCTACTGAATTGTTAATAGAAATTCTCAAATGCCAAAAGTCCTTTTCCAAGTGATCAATTGACTTCTATTTAATCCAGATTAATCTTGCTATATTCCTATGCAAAACAATTGAATTAAACTCTTTTCAATCCCAATTCCTTATGTGTTACATGTGGTAAACAGATATTTCCATTCTATTCACAAACCTAATTATTCACCATGCAAATAACTAAGTCACATGTTATCATGCCCAGTTCTAACCCTAGAATTTCTTTCTCAATTCCTTCTAGAGTAACAAGGTAATTACTGATCAGATAATTAATCAATAAGCTCAAGACAAGATAAACAATTCACTTTGACATAAATAATTGGAATAAATCGAATAACTAATTCATAGACATAAAAGGTTCAATTGAAATCTCAATAAAAGAGTTAGTTCATAATTAATGAATTGAAACTAAGAATCCACAACTGAATAGACATTAAAAGATAAAAGTATGATAAGAGAAGAGAATAGAATCTGTTGTCAGCAAATCTGATGCTCGCCTCTTGCTCCTGCTCTTGATCTTCAATGATCTCCAAGTTGCTTCAATCTCTAATGGCTAATTAAGAACTAGGGTTTAGATTCTAATCTAATAGAGTGTTTAATCTAGTCTAATCTATGTAATCCCCCCTTATTTTATGTCTTACATCATATATTTATAGGTTACAAGTCTAATTTTTAGGTTAGGAACAAACCCAATCCAATTTGGAGTCAAAAAGATGTCAAAATTCGCCCCAAAACGCGTCCAAGCCTTTTCACTGACTTCCCCAGCGCCCCGGCACTGGGCACGGCGCTGGGATTCTACCCCCCAGCGCCCCGGCGCTGGAATTACATAGAGAAATAGCGCCCCGGCGCTGGAAGTTTTCTGGAATTTTCTGCTCCGACGTCCTTTGGGAAAATGGCCATAACTTCTTCGTCCGAACTCCGATTTCGATGACTCAAGATGTTCCGGAAAGAGGAGAAGTAGATCTACAACTTTCATTCTTTAAGTGTTTCGAAATAAGGTCCGTAGAAATACTCAAATTGACTCTGAAGTGACTGCTGTGTAAATGGTAAGCCGAAAACGCGCATCTAGCCACCCCGAACGTCAATCCATGTAACTTTTGTCCCAATTCCTACAAAACAATATAAAACATGCATGAATAGACACAAACACATAAAAATATCCTAAAAGACTTGAGAACAATAATAAATTAAGCCCGAATGTATCCAATTCATGTGTATAATACTCACTCATCAAGCATTTTGATGTTATGGATCTGGGATCTAACAACCCATATCACTAAATGACATCTTATTATACAACATTAAACAACAAAATCTAACATCAGATCAAAATATTTTCAAATTCTAGGGTTTATACATTTTCTAAGCTTTGATTTTGATTCTGACCTTTTGATCTGTTAATGGTAATCGTGGGGCTTGTTTATGGGATTGATATACATATATATTTCGTAGGTCTTAGAGATAGAAGGTCTTGGATGATTGTTGTGAGAAAATGAGGCAAATAATGAGACTTTTCTCTCTCATAATCTATATATATGTGACTTGCAATGTATAAGGCTGATCTAAGTGGCTGATATTGCTGAGATTTAAGTCACATGGCAATCTAGTTTGGTCACCAACTACTTATTTTGTCTAGATTTACGAGTAAGCTTCAATTATATAATAAGGGTAAAATGGTCTTTTGTGTTGAAAATTTAATGGCATCTTGGTCATTTGGCAAACCCTTAGGGTTTAGTTCTTAGGGTTTAACCCTAAGATTTTGGCACAAAATTTTTTTAGGATTTCTAATTCGGCTTTAAAAAAAAATTTAGTTTCTAAAAATACAAATTATGGTTTCTTAATTAATTTAGGTTTTTAATTACTTAATACATTGCTAATTAGGTTTAAGATACATTAATTAGCATTAAACTTTCTAATTTAGCAATTAGGGTTTACCATAAGCAAATTAGGATTTATAATTTAGAAAAATAATAAGGGTTTATACTAAAAAATTAAAATTAGAGTTTTGAATAATTAAGATTCTCCCTAATTAGGGTTAATATCTCTAATACGGGTCATTACATACATTAACATGATTACATAACAGCCTTAATGTGACGCCCCAAAATCCGGGTACTTGAAACCCGAACTCGGTGCTTCACGATACCATTTCTATGAGCGGAATAATACTAAAAATAATAACAATAATATAAAAATAAACTTAATTTACATATTCATTAGCGTCTGAATCCCAAGTACGTAACATTTAAACATTCATTACAACCCATGATAGATAATATATATCATACTTGTCTTAATAATATTAAACTAATATATAAACTACCACAAATCTTATTTGGTTAGCTTTCCTTTCCCTATGCTTCTGCATGAGCTTTCTGGTTCTTCACGTTTAGCTGAAAACATTTAAATTAAGCAAGGATGAGCATTTGAGTGCCCAGCAAGTAATAGCAGTTATATATATAAGCTGAAAGAATTTAAATATTTTCTTTATACTACCCTTCTACAACGATTCAATAGTTGTGAAGTAATCTGTACCAATGATAATAATAACATAACAATCCTCTTTCAAATTTTTGAAACTACGTAATGACTATAAATAGGGTTAAATTGACATACTATGAATATTATTTTCATTTTTGAAAAGGTTAAACAGAACTTCATCTGTAACTGTCATAACTTACGGGAACGGGGATGATCAGCCCGTTGTACCCTGTATTGATCAATATTACATGCAAGAACGAGGGTATCGTTCACTCTATCCGCCTTGGACGCATAAAAGTTTTCCCTTGATTGGGATGTTAATATCTGTCTGGGTTCCAAATCAAAGGTTTTGTCTTGTTCAACAATAATCTATAATTCAACATATACATATAGGGGTAATTGACAAAGGTATATCAACATGTGATTAAATACAATGATTATCCAAGTGGGGACACTTGTATAACCATTTATAGAAATTAACGAACAGAATATAAATCTGAATTATCATATACTAACATGTTGATAATCAATGAGCGTATATAATATAAAGTTAATAATCTGTACAGTAATAATATAATTCCTAAATATTCTTACTCATGTCCATTGCATAAAGAAAATGCAAAGGTAAGATACTTGTCTGATGCGCTGGTTACAATATGTAACTTAGTTTTATCGCTTATCTCACGACCTATAATTAATAAGATCGTTCGTTCGATTAGAACAATATACTATAACACATAACACTACTTATTATAGTCAACACATACCCTAATCACATTGGCATATG